>JADLZK010011519.1:0-113851 GCA_015847255.1 Hyparrhenia diplandra | reverse complement strand
CATGGTGCTTTGGGCAGCTTATTGTTTGCTGCCATGAGAGCATCTTGTAGCTCCTGGTGGATTTCTGAGTTACCATTTTCATTGCTTAGATATTTGTCAAATTTCTCAACAAGGTCTTGTACCTGCACCAGTCAAGTAAACGATATAGAGGACCTTTCAGTTAAAAAATCATGATCATATTACAATTAAAGCTGGTATCTAAACATTACCACTGGGAAGCATAGATGATATTTACAAGTGTGAGCGCTAAAATAGAATTTTCCAGAACAAAAGGAACTCTCTGGTGTTTGTTAACAATTTGCAATCACTTCAGAGAACTAAAAAAGAGGTGAACTAGTAGTTATTGGAAAACCAAGCTTTAAGACACATTAACAGTACCATAATGGAAGGTTCTTATGAATATAGTAAGCTAAAATCAGTAAATCACACATCCAAACATAAAAGGCAAGATCCTACAGGGACATTCAGGAATAACAAACCTCTGCCTTATACAATGACTCAAAACTCTCAGACAGTGCAGCAACCATGACTACCACTTCAGGTCGATCAGCAAATGCAGTTTGCAGATTACGGATTACCTGCAGGTAAACACAAAGGCATCATAATCTGAATTTGACCATGGAGTTTATTGCAGAGTTGAGGAATAAGTGGTGAAAAAGAGGACATCCACCAAAATAAAACACGTTTAAAGAGGGCCGGAAGGGGGTGGGGGGGCAGGCAACAGGGAGAAGGCAGCCTCTTCCCTTCAGCTTTATCTAAGCGGGGGGAATACCAAATCTTTTAGCCTTTAGGGGTCTGCTGACCAAATCATTGCTCAGTTCTCTAAAATACCACATAAATAAATATATTTAACTATTTTTTCCATTGCTCAGTTAGACACACATATTAGCAAAGACGCTTCAAAAAAATACAATATCTCTTTGGTTGCATATTTTGAACACATGAATTAGATTAATAGAGTTAAGACTAAACGAAATACATTATTCTAGACTCTAAGCTTCTTTGCTGGATAGTTTGGCTCCACCTTACAATATCAGTGTTGGGATGGCTACTCTGAATTGGATTGTCAGAAGGGCAATTGTGGTTCTAGGCCATGTTCTCATTATATAGAAAAAAGTAGACTTGCAATACAAGAAGCTATAAAGAGCATATTCTGGGAATAATCTAAAAGCATAAAAGTAATGAACTTGGCTGCCAAGGAAACTAGGTAATGATCCTTTAGGCAGCCTAAACACACATCAAAAGTAAGCTCATGATAACTTAAACTAAATGATAACTGAAGCTAGGCTTAACTACAATCAGCATATACTGTATAGAAAGTTCAGTCTACAGAACTAATGATGTGTGAGAAAAAGGGAGTCATGTGTCATGAAGATATGGGCTATTCCCATTCTTATAAAGAATAAAAAAATAATCTCTCTTCATGAGTTAACAAAATAATAGTTTTAGAAAAGAATTTTTGTCAAAAAAGAGGAAACAATGGATCATAAGGTGTGTGAAAAATAAACCAACACATTTCAATACAAATAAATAAAAGTGGCACAGGGATATTGGGTATCACTGCATTATTACTGAAATAAACAGCAAGATAGATAAGTAAATTACGATCATAATTCATAACTGAACTAAACTCAACACAACACTTCTTTCACAATTAAGTCATAATACATGCAGCAGTCCAGGGGATAAAGCAGGCATAATGGCTATGAAAAACAGGCTCTAGACCCCTGTTAAAGACCAGAAAGGCATACTGCAATAGCAGTAAACTGTCATGAAACTACTAAAGACCAGAAAGGCATACTGCAAGAGCAGTAAATTAATGATAAAATACCTAAATCAAAGAAACTGTCAGTCAATAGTGGAAGCAGTACCGTAACACAACTATCTATTTTTCATGGAAAATGGCATAAGATGACAGTACCAAATGCCACATCATTTCAAGCTATCATAAAAAGTGCAAGGAGATTCCTCAAAGGCACATTACAAGAAAAATATAGCATGCATCAACACTGAATAATACATAACAAGGTGTCAAAGAAAACATACTTCTTGTACATCATCGAAAAAAAGCCTCCCAAGATCCACGATAAGCACCCTTAGCCAACCTTATATCAATTGTGCGGAAGTCCAAAGGGCGAGGCACCATACCAGGAAATCCAAGGATGCCCTCATCCTCATTCTCATTGGAATTTGTTAGTGTTGTTCCAAGCAAATTAGCAAACTGCTTTGATTCATCAGAGGAAATAGCACGCCGCAGGGCAATACGGCACCTTTTCAAGATAGCCTCTGAGATAGAGATAATATTTCTCTCCTTTCTTGGTTTTTCTGTATTCTGGGACACTTTTTGTACGACAGGCCTCTGTCAAGACGGATACTACAGCTTTCTGAAAAACAAAGATAAAGATGCCTTTTAGTACATTTTCCAATAATCTCATAATCATTATTTTCCCAAAGATGAGTTCATTTCTTGTCCCTCCCTCTCAGTAACTTTTGTGAAAAATCTAAATGTATTGTTTTTAGCTTAGTTTGAATGTGTGTATAATGGTCTTCCAACCTGGTGTCCGTGTCATTCCTCTTGCAACTATGTCAAATTTCATCAGAATGTACTGACGGCAGTATGTTCAGATTAAATTTCTACAACAAATTTCCTGATCCGATAAGCTACATAACCAAAAGCATGTTAGAGTGGGAAAAGGCGTCTCTACAATGTAGTACACCTTGACCAGCTAACCAGATAAAATTCCAACAAAATTGGTTGCTCAATATTCCACTTAAGAAACAAATAATATCTAGGGCTATCCAAAGCCTACTGACCAACCTCTTTGCTGTGCGAATAGTTCATAGCATATAATAACATACTAAAAAGAACAAACATCTGGTAAGGTTCACTACTTTGAGTAAACAAATGCAAATCGTTAGGAAGTACACACAAAAGAAATTTTCTTCTCACTTAGTAGCAGCAGGAACTTTACAAACCTTGGTTGGTCCAGATGCATTGCCCTTGTAGACCTCTTTACTGATTGAATGCTCCAAAATTTTCTTTGCCCATTCTGGAGGTTTTCTGTCCAATGCTTCCAGAACGCACTTTCTTATTCTTGTTCCTACATTAGTTGGCAATTTTCTCACAGGCTCCAGTGATCTCACCCAATCTGGTAATGTAGTGTCACTAGCAGGCTCCTCTGGAGAATCTACAATATCAGCATCCTTGTAATCCATCATGAAGACCTTATTCCCTTCATTTGCTGAAGAACTGCATATCAAAGTTTCAGCCTCTGCAAGCAGCTGAAATACAAGAAGATTATTGCTAATGATACACACAGTCATCAAACTAGAAATATTACAATTACCTCCTAAGAAGATAATCATAGTATTTTTTTTTCTATGCATAATTGTGGGCGATGGATTATAAACAAAAATGATAGATAACATGGCACAAAGCAACACAGCACCCATTACGATCTATGATATAAAAAACAAAAATATAGGACATAGCTGGACAAGAACTAGCTTCTTCCAGCAAAATCTTCCCAGCAGCAGTATAGAACAAATAATGAAAAACACACGTAATGAACACTACGCTAGTATAATTTGGAAAATAATAGTTACAGATGATGCTGGCATGGCTAGAAAGTTAAATTAGCTTTTCTTTAATACTTATTTCACTCTACGAATGCTCACTATTTCCACATAAGTATCACATTGTGTAATCTATGACATATTACATATACAATAGAATTCAGCCTCCCTGCTGAAGTATTGATTATAGACGTTGATACATAGAACAAAGAAGTTCAACATAAATGGATGAAAAGATGATAAAAGCAAGAAAACTACACTCACTGAAACTATCAAAATTTGAAGACAGAGACAGGACAAATTACATATCTAAATAAATCAGAATTGCAAGAAAAGCTAACAAGAAGCAAACTCCTCACCGATGCATCCTTCTCCATGCCAACAACCCCAGGTAGAGCTCCACAGAGAATACCACCATCACCCTGTAGGCAGCGGAACAATTTCACTCCTTCTCGACTAGAAATATCAGATAAATCCATGCAGCCACTCATGGAAGAAACAGCTAAAATATATCTTCTAGCCAACTCTGGCCAAGTCAAGTTGTTAGCAGTCAGCATATCAATCTTTAACTCTCTTGTCAGAGTATCAGTGTCCCTTTTTCTTCCTCGTCTGGATTTGGATTCCTTCAAATCAATTTTTGGATCCACAAAAATTGCAACTCTAGATACAAGTTCGGTGAAAAGAACCCTTCAAGAGTGCAAGGTGGATTTCAGGCAACACTAAACCACTACATCTCCCAAGTGTCTGGGCAGCCAACTTATTTTGAGCAGCTTCTCGTGCTGAAGAAATTTCAACTGGAATAGACACAGATACCATTTCTTCAATAGTTATACCTGATTCACCATTTGAATATGATGTAGAGATATTAGCAGGTGAATTCATTGGTGAAGTGAGATCTCTGTAGTTTTGGGTGTCATTTTGATTCACGTGAATTGGCCATGGATCAATGAGTTCATCTTCTACTTGCTCAATTGAAGGAAGTTCTTTTAGGCCGATGATTTCAGCAAATCGTCCAAGAAACTCCAATATCTACAAGCACAGACAACCCAGTAGCAAGAATAAGAAC
This sequence comes from Hyparrhenia diplandra, assembly GCA_015847255.1. Classification (NCBI taxonomy): domain Eukaryota; kingdom Viridiplantae; phylum Streptophyta; class Magnoliopsida; order Poales; family Poaceae; genus Hyparrhenia; species Hyparrhenia diplandra. The sequence goes on along the minus strand of JADLZK010011519.1, from coordinate 109,209 downwards.
CAAGAAATAAAAAAAAATAAAAAGGTGTTTCCTTAAACAGTGGAACAAGTGAAAGAAACAGGAACCAAAACTACCTGGAGAACATCCCCTGCCAATTCTGGTGGAAGCTTGCAGCTAATAGGATTTCCCTGAGGAAGCTCACGGATGCTAAAAGAGCTAGGCTGAGCATGATCCTGTGGCCCACTCACTACAGATCCATGTCTACCATATGGTATGACATCCCCATGCAACGGACTATTTTTATTAACAGTCATCAGTGTGCCACTTGCAATCGTCAGCGAAGAGTTAATTCCAGTCCTGTTACACAAAAACTGATAGTTTGAACAAGCCCTGGATTTAGGAAGAGATTCCACAAATTCTTGAACAAATTCAATATCAAACCCGATTCTGTCGGATACAACCATTCTTTAAGTAGTGCACAAGTTGATTCCACATCATTCTCCTTTTCTATAAACCGTGGTACCTTAGGTCCATTTGATGAGCAAAACTTAGCCAATAGATCAAAAGGACTATCAGTTCGCTGACGTCCACTTTCATAGTGAAATGAAGATTTTTCACTACTGTGAGTGCAGAATAATACCAGATGTCCATGCTCCTTGTACATTTTTTCACAAGCTTCCATCATAGCACAAAAAACCATCCTCCAGACTGAGGAAGGTGATGTTCCTTCATAACTGAAGTCACCAATTTTGTCATACATATTTGCATCATTAGTCGGTGTCCAACTGAAAGACCCAGGATCTGAGAATACAGCTGGCACTGTCATATTCGAAGTTTGTACATTACTGCATCCTAAACTCTCTTTACCCTCCATATCATTACCAAGACATGATAAGAAATCTTGATTCGTCTTGGAGAAATCTGATAAGAGCATAGAAATATTATCATCAGCATCAATAGTAGTATCTTCAATCGAACCACTACCTTCCCTTGTTTCTATTGTATCAGCCTTTCTAACAACATTTGGGCACACTGTGGTTGATGCATCCGGAAGTTGGAACGCTGAACACGGTAACCTTCTCATCTTAAACAAAGGTCCAAAGTTTCCCCCATCAATCACTTCACACTCAAACAGTGAACCAGTAACTCTATCATGCCAGTAAGATGTAAACCCAACTGGCCATATCTGGTAGGAATTATGGTAACTTGTCCGAGTATCAATTTCTCCCAAGCTGGTAATGAAAAAATCACTACATTGAACAGGTAGGGCAACCTAGAGTTTCACCACAACAAATGCATTCAGTTCAAATCAGTATCAAAAGAAATACACTTCTGGTACTAAAAAAAAAAGTTGTATGTCAAATAACAGTGACATAAAATGTGCATTGAATGGTGTAGTAGAATCTGAAATGGACAAAGCAAGATACTCACTGTATGATGATGTGGCTGATGATTACTGTTCTCCATAAGAAATTTTGGAGGCTTTAAGGAACTTCTGTTTTCACTAGGACTTTGTTCGATTGCGTTGTTAAAAAATGATGGATCCATAGAAATGCCAGCACTTCCTAACTCATGGTTCTCAGCAACCTTGGGTAATGTTGATGCTTGTGGAAGATCTCTTCGTCTGCGTAAAGGAACTGACCTTTGTGGTACGTTTCCATCAGCATTTAAATCTCGGTCCATGGAAGTAAAATTTTGTCTCATGCCAAAACACTGGGCAAGATCAAATGCTGGCATAAACTGCATTCCATCTACAACAACAACAACATTACAACAATGTGTAATTAGTATAAGTTGCACCAATATTCACATTTGAAACCACAAACCATATGTTTATAATATATGCAAATGAACACCATGCAGTTCACTTAAAAAGTTAGTAAGACAACAAATGTTTTTGGAAGCCAGAAACCATGCAGAAGTGGCACACAATGGCTAGGCACTGAACATACTCAAGTTAGCGCTACAAATCCCTGTCTAAAAGCCTTTTTAATAAAGAGAGATACATATAGCTGCCTAAAAAGCTAACAAACAACAAATCTCACTTGCATCAAATAAAAGTAAATGATTGCTCTGTTATACTTACCATAAAGAGTAGTATTCTGCAAGTGAACTCCCTCAAAATGTGGCAAGTTGGCAACTGTCAACTGAGGTCCATCAGAGATATTTTGCCTGTGGAAGTCACAAGAACCTATTAACCACCTCATGATAATACTGTCTGTATGATTAGGCTAGCACTTAGCAGAAAGCTTCTACCGAGTTCATGGGCATTGTTACTGTCAGAGTAACCAAAGGCATTCCAGCATATAGAACATAATTCCTAGTTTGGTAAACAAGAGGAAAGTTTAAACATGTTACATCCCGAGCTAGCAAATGGAATATCAGGAAATCAAAAGTGCCTTCTTTGAATGGATGTTTCAACTTTCATAGTAAAACCAGATCATAGCACAAAAACCAGACTGACAAGAAAAAACAGCTTCTTTGCCTCTCTTAGGTTTTTAGTTGCTGTTGTTTGTTGTTTGCCTGTACAGCTTCTTTTATTTTATTAATATAAAAGCTTACAGTGGGGGCTTCCCCTGCTGTACCATTTTCAAAAAAAAAAAAAAAAAAAAAAAAACAAGAAAAACGTGGCAATGACAAGGAGTGCCCCATAATAATAATGATGATGCTGATAAAAGCTACTGTAGTGAATGCAAGACTTCCAATTCTGGATAATTTGTTTCAATATTTCTGTCTGGAAACTTGAACAGTAAAAAAATAGGGACAAGATTTACACTATAGTTAAATATTAGGAAAACAAAGGTCGTGTCTCTGAACTTGAAGAAACTATCCATTACATTCCAGTACCAGGTTATTTGTATCAACTGTCAACCAAGCCTTTAAGAAGTTAGCAACTAACAGTGATGATGATATGGTTGTCATCGCCACTAGGCTGCAAATCATCACTAGCTGTGGGGGATTGGTGTTGGATTTGCAGATAGGCCACTATAAATACGTTCTCTTCCGGCATTGCTAAATCCTCCACTTTACACTTGCACAATCTTTCTCATCCCATTACAGAACCCCCACTGTCGGCAAGATTTACCCACTAAAACACGAAGATAAGGCAACTTTTTTTACATGGATCAGATCCACGGAAAGCTCTCTCAAGTTGACAAAATCTTAAGTAATGCTGTAATACTGGTGATATGATGCAAGTTTAAACACCTCAAACAGATACTGTAAATTTAGTTTGAACCCTAAAATGTGCATCACAAACTACAGCCCCCTTGTTCCCCAACCTCCCCCATAATCAGAGTGTCCCCGGGTCAATGGGGCTGAGCAACTGGGATCAAGAAACGCAGTGCCCTACTTGTGAAGGGAGGAGATTGTTCCTGCATTTCCAGAACGGGGGCGATATTCCCAGGACGACAAACACAGATCGATCCTGTTTCTGGTGACTATGCTCACACCCCAGATCTGATCAGAAAACGAAATTATGCTTAGATCTATACCTCAAGATGACCCGATTTGCAGATCTATAAAATCCCTGTTGGCCAATGCAGGATGGAGGCGCTGATTAGAAGCAGGAGTGGAGAGGGCAGAATAGTTAGGGTTCTGTGTAATTCTTAGGTTTTCTTCTGTCCAGGAGAGAGGGGAGTATATATAGAGAGAGAGGGGAAAGCCAGTGTATAGACTCAGTCTACCAGCTCAATATAAAGCGAGAAAAAATGCCTTAATTAAATATATTTTATTGGCAAATTCCACGTCACCAATTCAAGAAAGTATATCTGATGAGGCCCACCAAATCTCCAGAGTTACAATGGTTAGACCATTCAAGGCTGGAGGGTCAGTTGTCAAAAAAAAAAAAGTCTGGAGGGTCGATGAAACCCCCATCACCAGTTCAGGTTCGAAGGCTGGCACAAACTTCTTTAGAACAAAATTAGTGGGGAAATCTGCCTGGTCAAGTTTTTTTTTAATCTAATGAGGCCTGGTTGTGTGCAAGAAATAATAAATAATTATAAGGGCCTGATTGAACAAATTGGGTGTATCATGTATGGACACCTTTAGAACAATTTTGATGTTAGAACACCTGGTTGAACAATCATGTCAAAATTACACTTTACTAAAGTTCTTTCTGTGCAACAGAACTGAGCTGTGTCTTTCCTTAAAGACCCAAATGAGATGTAACAATTTGATCAGGAATTTTACATCAAAAGCACATATTGAAGGGCTGCTAACAGCACTAATGTTGATGTTGAAACAAGAAAAAACAACATTGCTATTCTTTGAACCACTGAGTGATAACAATGCATATTAAAATAAAATAGAAACAGTATAGGCAGAAGGATCCATCACTCAACAACATGCATATATTAGAAAAAAGTGAAATGTGGGACATATCTGTGTGGCCTAAATTAAGTGGCATGCCCGCCCATCCATGGGTAAGCACATAGGAGGTACTTGATCCCACCAAATTCCAACTCATGCAAATACCATGAGAATGGAAATAAGTGCAAGGCTTGAGACCTTCCAAAACCAGAGTGCAGAACAGCAAAAATCAGGCATGAATAGGTTTACAATTTGTGTTTACATTTGTGTTTAAGAAAAAGACAATCAAGAAAATAACAGTTTTCTGTACAACCTAACTGGCACAGTTAAAAATACCGAAACTTTAAACAGTAAGTGTTCGAAATTTACTACCCACTTACTTGTTACTTGTTAGTTCCACTCCCATGGCTTATTATGTTTTGCTTAGAACAGAACATTCAGCACTGTATCATTCCAGTAATTGGGTGTACCATTCCGGTGTATTGTACAATGAAGATGATCAAGTGTACCACACTGGTGTATTGTAAAATGGTAAATAACTCAATATACTATATGAATCAAATCCATAAATTACTCACATGTATATTATTCAAGTGACACTATTTTTGTTTAGTAAAAATCATGAAATGGAAAGTAGGCAACTAGGCATCTAAGTTCCTTTGCAGGAGACATAATTGCCCTTGTTAACTAATATGGGAGCAAAATAGGGATGGAAGTGGAACTATGACCAGAAAGGTAACAGTGGCAGGAGGGACTCTATACTTCCACCGGCAGTGTGTGTGTGTGTGTGGTGGGGTTGTTGTTGGGGGTTGGGGGTGGGTAGAGCCCCTAGGTGCTAGATCCACCCCTGAATGAAAAGAACTTAATGGCTGAAGGGGCTCTAGTATTGTTGCCTTGCGGACCTTGCATTGCTCAGACCATGACAACTCCGAAGGATTTAGCTTACAAATAGATTAATGTTTCCAATGTCTACAAAAAATAATTATAGAGCAACCTTGGGGGAAAAAGGTTCAATGTCGTAAAGTAACATGGGAGAGTCAATCAAAAGAAAGACTCAAGCACAACCAGTTTCCTAATGAGTTCCCATATTGGGTGTTTCAAATGTTTACATGGTTCTTTACTGCCTGGTCACACTAGAGTGCTGGTGAACCACATACCCTCTAATGTGGTCATTGGCTCTAGTGTAGAACTCGAGAATAATGGCATAGAGGCCATGATTGTTCTACAAAAAGCTTAGCTAAAGTCCAAAAGGAATGAATCGAAATTTCTTGAGATTCATTAGGCTTGTCTGATGCATGAGAAAGATTAATGGTCCCTTGACCAAAATGGGGCAACGTACTTTCATCACAAAGATCATCATTACTATCATCAAATGTGCTCCCAATGATCTCCGTAGCATAGGTCATAATCCTAGCCTTTGATTGCAATACACCAGAATGTACAGTGTTTTAAAGGCGGCTAGGGCGTCAAGGAGAATGCTCATTAAGCAACAAGGCGCCACTGCTTTTCGAAAGGGGTACACCTTGACACCTACTTTAAAACACTAACAATGTATCTCGCTACAAGCTTACTTTGGCACAATAACTAACACTTTGCGGCAATTGCAAAGGGGCTTCAACTTTGGGCTGCATTAGCTAAGGCCCGACATGACACGTTTAACGGCCTCATCCATCTCTAATCAAGTTGTTATAGAAGTTGGCACCATTACTTAGATAAGCTCGAATTGGCAAAGATGACTTAATGGATTCAATTGACCCAAATAGAAATATTTTTCTAAGGATACAAAATAGGAAGGCAACAAGGTGTTCTTAGCTCCATATGCCATATCGCTAGCAGTACCCAATAGTCGTAAACTAAATAGGGAATTGAATTTCGTATCTAGAACTTTGGTAAGTGTGGTTGGTATACAACACACCACACTATCAATTTTGTTTTGTGTCACCAAGAAAAGATTTGTCTACAACACATGACACAAATTAAAACTCTTTTCTACCCGTGAGAGAGAGGTAGGTCGTAGGAGCTTCTCTCGAATTGTATTGGTTAGAGCAGTGTGTTTGGGGTCTCCCTTTGTCGGGTCGGCATTTGAATTCTACTACAACTTCTTATTGCAATATCTAGGGGCATTCCCCCATATGGTCGAGTTTTTAAGTAGGTTGTTAATTAGCATTTATGCCCCGAAAGGTGGATTGCTGCTAATCCATCAATGTTAGATCTCTCGAAAAACAAGAGGATGAGGAGGTGTGCAAGAGGAGTAGCAAAATTTGTATCGTGCCAAAGTCCACCCGCGAGGGCTGCTCTCGCCTCCTTGAGCCGCTCTCCACAAGGGGCTACGTCTTAGTCACTTAGCTAGACTCAAACAGACTTGAACCACGGTGGATTATTAAGTTGAGCTCCAAGCTTTGATATGCAAGGCTAAAATATGCTATAACAAGTAGTCCAGGTGTTCAAACCGAGAGATTCATCTCAAGGCTAACGCGTAGAGACATCAAGCTTCAGATTCCTCAAATTACATAAGAACATGAGTTATGCTCAAACATGTAAACAATGAGCATTAGTCACTAGCTCGTCGGCTTCACCACAATTAAAACAAAAATTGGTAATTGGCTATTTGCAACGAGCAAATCACTTAGGGGTTCCAACAGATGCAAAGACAACTAATTAAAGTTTGTGGAAAGCTAACACATGTAGCATTTCTTTGATCTCTCATATAGTGAAGCCAACACGATGTTGCATTTCTTTGATCTCCCATATAGTGAAGCCAAGACGTGTCCCATTTCCTTGATCTCCCATGAAGTGTAAAGCTAGGTAAAATTACATAAATAACTTTACACTCACAAGAGATATAATAGGCATATTACAGTACAAATAGATCTTGATCTCCAAGAAATTAGGGCATGTTTAGCTATGTAGGAAAACATTAACACTCACGTGCAACTGCATCGACAACATCTACATAATGATTGGTTATGGCATGCAGACGCATCGACAACATCAACAAAGTGATTGACGTAAGATTCAAGACTAACAATTGTTGTCCTCTAGAGATGATATCGAGAGATTGAGACAACATAAGGATTTGCCAAACAAAAGAAATCTTGTTGCGCTAAATGGGGTTCTATCTCGATGAGATTGTGATTAGGTTGGTTGACAGGTAAATAGCACTAACGTCATCATAGACGATGACAACAGCCTTCAAATAAGGATGGTTCGGTTCTAGAAGAAGCAACGACAATTGCTTCAACGACGCCTTGGCAAAACATAGTAAGGGCAGCTCCACCGGTTGAGTCGAATCATGGTATAAAGAAAGAGTTTATCGGAGAGAGAGAAGGCCACGTCAAACCAAAATCGAATCATCATGAAACCGACTCAGGACTTCTCCAGTGGTGTGGACCCCTCCACCCAACTCATGCTTGCCTTTTTCATCTACCGACTTCCTTTTCTCTTTCTTCTATCAACTTTTCTACCGACGAGTCTGGCATCATGGCCGCTCCTCCCCCATGGCCGCTCCTTTTCTACCGACGAGTCTGGCATCCATGGTCGCTCCTCCACGTCCACAGTGGTCGGCGAAGTCTGGACGGGAGCCCTCGAGCGGCGCCGCGGTCGCACGACCGGGAGAACTCTCCAAGCAGCGCATGCGGACGGGGGACGTGCGAGTCCCAACTCTCCAAGCAGCGCACGACCGGGCGAACTCTGCATCGTTGCATCTCAACCGACGGGGTCGTGGCGAGTCCCAGCTTGATTTCTCCGCCCACAAGGCGCTGCGTTCGCCCGCCCAGCTCGACTTGTTCCGGTGCAGAATCGCCGCCCAAAAATAGCTTTTTACTCGTCAAGAGTCAACTTGTATTCTTGCATCGGTTCATTGTTTTCTCCTCGACGAGTCGCCTCCTCCAGCGGTTGGGTCGACTCACTGCGGTGCCACCTAGGACGATGAGTTGGTTTAAATTGACCACTAGAGAAACCCTAATACACCTCCACAACAGGTCAACAAGTCATTTTCATTTAGACGGATACATCACATTGTCTCCAAGGCAGAGAAAATATCAAGCTCACCCAACCCTAAACAATAATTAGTGGTCCATATTATTGAAAGAAAGGGTAGCCTAGATTCTCCGTAGAGCAACTTTCCACCAACTTGACAATCATGAGGATGCTTCATATACAATAGATCAATCACACAAGAGAACATGATGCAATGAAGCACTGAGTACACCAGCTTATGGAAAGAGTCATGAAGGGTTACAATTGTTGCATGAAGACCCTTATGAATCTCATCACTAAGAAAGACATTCCTTACTTAAACTGAGAGGAGATGAGCATTAAGAGTGAATAGTGGTTATGTAGGCGACTAGGGCAAAAGTCTCATTGTTTGGCATAGCTATAGCTTCAATAGAACCATGAGCCAAGGGAACATGCAACGGACTTAAGTGAGATTTTGCAAACACGGAATATAATAAGCTAAAATAAACATGCACACCACAAATTAGCGTCATTGAAAGAGGAAAAGTTATGGCGTCTCAAAAACAAGGCCAAAGCATAAGAGGGGCAGAGTGCATATGATGCAATAGCCCGAGTCCACGCCAACAATAAAACCTACAAGGGATATTCATGTGCTTCTTGCAACTTGTAGTGGAGGTTCTTGTTTGTGGTGACAATTGAAGAGATTGATCCGGTGTGCACAATAGCAATGGATGCATGATGGTGACACGAGGCGATGAATGAAAAACAAGAGCTCAAGCTACCGACGACGTCCAACTATGCAATATAACCTCGAGATTGAGGCGATGCTCGAAACAAAAGAGGAACTATAGTGAGTAAATAGTACTCCGCCTTCTCTTTTGAACACAAATGGAAAGAGCTCTGCCTACCAATTAAGAGGAAGAGTTTTATATACATGGGAAGAGAGGTAAACAAACATGCCCAAACTAGCGAGTGAGCCCAGCAATAAGAAACTAAAGTTAGGATTTTGCATACAGTGTGCCCTTTTGTAGATTTCCACGTTTTCTTTGATCCTTCCCACGACTTGGAGGGTCATGACGTGAGTATTCTTGAAAATCCTACGGTCGCTCTTTCCAAAGGTTCCACATTGTGTAGATAGCTAGGCCATTGAAAGCTCGCTTGCGATCTTTGGGGATCGAGCAGAGGAAATGCTCTCACTAGTCTGCTAGGGTGTCGAAGTTTGCATGTTGTGCCACATCAATGGTGGAAAAAGTGCTCCCAATAGGTAACAGGGCTCCAGACCGCCTAGGCAAAGGGGTAGGCCAAGTATAGGTAGTGGTTGGTCTTTAGTGGGCCATTGCATAGTGCACAAAAGCATGGTGATGTGGCCTGCCACGAAGCTTAAGACTATTGGTCTGGATAAGGATCCAGAGTTTGCATTTATTTTCCACATGCGCCTTCCAAATGGAGTTTGTTTTGTACCATTGGCACGCTCCCAAAAACAGTGCTCTATAAGCTGATTCCATTTCCAAATGATTTTATCTTTGACCTCCGGATGTAGTTGTAGGCCCTATATTCACAATGGGACTCACAAACATGTCAAAGACATGTTGTGGTGGCTAACTTATAAGTTTTGAACGGAAGTCCAAAGCAACCTATATTGTCTATGTTTGATCGTGCAGCCCTGTGTTGTGGTCCCAAAGGGCCTAATATACAAGAAAGGTAATACAAGAATCATCCTACGCCACAGGGAAAATACAATGCTATGATACATACAAATTAGAACAGAGCAGTGAAAAAAAAACTAAGGCAACATAGCATTAAGTTAAGTGTAGCACAGGCGCTCAGCGACTAACAAACTAGCTGTAACTTTGTAAGACTATAACAATAGCAAGCACTGAAACAAACATAGAGTCAAACAGAATAAGTAATAACAAGGTTCAACGCATTATCCCCTGTTGTGCTGTTTATCACTCTTATTACCATCACCGATTGCTTAGTACCAGCGTTTTGCAACCAGCAGGTTACTCAGATTCATAGCCTCTAAGACTAAGGAGTTGGATGGAGAAGTATGCAAGCTCAATAACATCAATAATAATATCAATAACGGTGATAAGTAAAAAGAGCTGGAGTAACTGCCTGCGGATGTCGTTGGCGATGACAGCGACGGGGTCCTCCGGCGGAGCAGCGTTGATGTCAAGCTGAACTGCACCGAGCTTCCAGCGGGTGGAGCGAGCGCCACGCCTCTCGCAATCAGGGCAGATCCAGTCCTCGTTGGTCGCGGCGCGGGGCCGCCGCGCGCCAGGGGGCCCGGTGGCGGGGGCGGGGGCAGGAGAGGCGGCCAGACGCGGACGCAGTTGGGATGGAACCCCTGTCACACGCGTCGCAGACCAAGGTTCCGCCGAGAATCTCCGGGCGGCCGCAGGACGAGCAGGGCGCCGGCGGGACGCCCCAACCCGCCTCCCCGGGTGAGGCGCCGGCGGTGGCAGAGGGAGCAGCGGCAGCCCCATACCGGGGAGCAAGCCGGCGGGCACGTTCCCGATGGGCCCAAAGGGAGTATTCCTCAGCTCAAGGGGGCGGTGGACCCGAAGCACCACGTCGAGCGCCTCCTGCTGGAGCCGCGCCTGTTGGTTGGGCGGCACACCCAGGGGCAGCACAGGAGGAAGCTGCGGTGGAGGCAGCGGCAGCGGGGGTTGGACGGGCGGAGCCAACTCCCGCGGCGGCGAAGGGGCCTGCGCCGGCGGGGTATCGCCCGGCGGCGGCGACGGAGCCTCGTTGAGGTCGATGACGAGATGCGGCGGCCGATCCATGACGGGAATGGGGATCGGGCTCGCGCTCAGGCCAGGTTGAGGGCGCTCGGCATGGCCTCGAGGAGGGAGGTGGGTGGGGGGCGTGAGGGGAGCGGGGGTTTGGAGCGAGCGAGCGAGAGGGACGGCGAGAGAGAGCTGCACGAGCAAAGCGACGCTGGGGTTAAGGGAGGGGGGGCGATTCGGACGGCAGGGTCCAGGCGCCCGGAGGAAACGGAAGGGAAAGGACACCCAGCCTGGTGTGGTGCGTGTTCGGGAGAGCGCAGCGGATGCCAGGAGGGCTGCACGTCAGTGACTCACGCGTCGGCGCTTTTGGCTGGACGGGGATGCGGTGACGCGGAGCAGAGGCACGCGAGGGGCATGCCGAGGGTCGAGGGCCGGGACGGGTCGTGTCGGGTCCGTCCGCGCGGCGCCTGATTTCCAGGCTTTGGTCCTAGGTCCACGTATGTCAGTCCACACAGGTTTGTTGCAGGTCAAGACAAAAGGGGTTACGCCGGCGCTTGGACTGGTTATCACCACTGAACTTGAAATTTTTCTAAAATTAAATTTTGAATGTCCATTTCTTATTAGTAGGAACAAAAATTATAAAATCGAGATCTGCTTATTTTTATATTGTAATTATTAAACGGATGTCTTGTACTCACTCCAAATCAGTGTAGTTCACTTTTAGTTTTTTAGATATATTGTTTTTCTTGTATGCATCTAGTTATACACTATGTCTAGGTGCATAGTAAAATGAATGCATCTAGAAATCCCAAAACGACCTACAATTTGGAACAGTAGGAAGTAACTAGTATAAAATAGGATGATATTAAGTGGCTACATATACAGGACACTAAAAATTTATAGTTATATTTACATGCCGATATTTTTCCTTTATGATGAACATACAGAGGACACTAAAAATTTATAGTTATTTATATGACAATATTATCTTTATGATTCTGTCATAAACATGGCATAGTGATGTAATTTTCTTGTTGAACACTTCATAAATAGTGATTAATGTAGTGCCATATTACTTGTGGTGAGTTGTATACCATTAAATTGTTAAAAAAAACTATTAATATAAATATAGCCAAAAGATAAAAAGATGTATATCTCTTTGGTTGTTTGAAGATTTTATCGAAAACATTCAAAATTTCTAAATCTGCTTTGTTCTTGAGAAGGAGAGTTGTCACAGTTTCTACCCGGCACTCATGAGGTGTACATCACCAAATTGGTGAGACCTAGGAGAAGATACAAAATAGATGAGGCACTTATGTGAGAAAAATACTATGAGATCCTAGGGAAGTGTGAGGCTAGTGTATGTTTGAGAGAGTGCAATAGATGCTTGGAGAGTTGGTATGGCGCAAGATGGTAGTGATTCATTAGGCAAGACGCCGACGAGATGTGGTGATGCGGAGTAGGAAACCCAGGCTAAGGCCCTGTTCGCTTTTATCCTAAAAAATTATCAGCCACCGCCAGCCATTTTCTCTCACGGCATCGGCCAGTGCGTCGATTTTCTACTCTCACAAAGATCACCGCTGCATGGCCCAAATTAACAGGCTCTAAGAGTCGGGTCATGTTCCACCACATTATGCATGTTTCTAGCTTTGTCCTAGGTCCAACAAGTTTGTTGCACGGCAAGACAAAAATGGTTAAGCACTTAGGCTGGTTAGTATCTCTTTCCATCGCTGAACTTGTGAGAAAGAAAGCCAGATTAGCTAATTTCTCTAGAATTTGAGTAATTATTATTAGTAGAAAAAAATGTTTAAGATCGATGTCTTCTTATTTTTATGTTGCAATTTTTAAGTTGATGTCCTGTAACACGTACAAAATAGGATATGATATTATGTGGCTGCTTACAAAGCCTCAAAGGAGAATAAAAAAAAGTGTAATTATTTATATCGCAATATTTGTTTTATTCATGAACATGCATACTGAAGTAATTTTCTTGTTGAATCATTCATGAATAATGATAAAAATGTAGTGCCATATTACTATTAGTGGGGTTGTATACCAATAAGCTAATTATTTAAGGAAATATAGCCCAAAGATAAAAGATGTATATCTCTTTGCTTGCTTGAAGATTCTATGGAAAGCATCCAAATTTTTAAATCTACTTTGTTGTAAAGAAGGATGCGCTTTGCGAGGAAAGAGCTAAGAGCTGTTGCAGGTGCTACTAGGTACTAGTGATGTAGTACATCAATAAATTAGTGACTTGGAGGGGAAGATCCAAAATAGATGAGTCACTTATGTAGTTATGTGAGGAAATACTATGAGATTATATAGAGGAAACCGATGCTAGTGTGTGTTTGTGTAGTAGATGTTTGGAGAGTTGGTATGGCGCAAGATGCTAGTAATTCACTAGGCACTACTGGACGGACACTGACGAGATGTGGTAATAGGGAGTACGCACAAGATGAGGATCAAGGGCTTGGGCGGTTGCATAGTGAAGTATTCTTCTTGTTGATCGAGATGTTGTTTTCTGATTTTGTCATGAACATGCATAGTGAAGTATTTTTCTTGTTGAGCCCTTCATAAATAATGATTAATATAGTTCCATGTTACTAGTAGTGAGTTGTATACCAATAAAATATTACTTAAGGCAATATAGTCAAAAGATAAAAGGTATATCTCTTTGCTTGCTTGAAGATTTATAGACTGTTGTATCCTAAATTTCTAAAGTTACTTTGTTATAAAGAATTGAAGGATGTGATTTGTGTTGAAAGAGCCCTTCCAGTTTCTACCAAGCAATCGTGAGCAGTACAACAAGAAATTAGTGGTTTTGAGGGAAGATACAAAATCGACAAAGCACTTATCTGAAGAAATATTATGAAATTCGAGGAGAGCACGACAGATGTCACAGAGTTGGTATGGCTCAGGATGTTAATGATTCACTTGGCACTACTAGACGGATGCTGACAAGATGAGGTAATGTGGAGTAGGCACACAACATGGGTCAAGGGCTGGGCTGCGTCCCTCCTTGCGGTGTCTATTCCTGGCTTTGTCTTAGGTCCATAGAGGTGTGTTGCACATCAAGACAAAAATGGTTGGCACTTAGGCCTGCTATCTGCTTCCATCAATGAACTTGTGAGAAAGAAAGCTAGATTAACCAATTTTCCTAGAATTTAAATATATTCTTATTAGTAGAAACAAAATGTTTAAAATAGGATGGTATTAAGTGTCTACTTACAAAGGAGAACTAGAGTATTTATAGGGCAATAAATGTCATATAATTCTATCATGAACATGCATAGTGAGATAATTTTCTTGTTGAACCCTTCATAAATAATGATTAATGTAGTGTCATATTACTTGTAATGAGTTATATACCAATAAACAAATAATTAATGAAAATATGTCCAGAAGATAAAAGATGTACATCTCTTTGCTTGCTTGAAGATTTATCGAAAAATCCAAATTTTCTAAAGCTATTTTTTTTTTTGAAGAAGACGCGCTTTGCAAAGTAAGAGCTATTGTCGTTTCTATTAGTCACTCACGAGTTATACATCAATAATTAGTGACTCAGAGGGGAAGATCCAAAATAGATGAGTCACTTATGTAGTTATGTGAGAAAAAGGTTCAAAGGGAATGCGATGTTAGTGTGTGTTTGAGAGAGCGCAATAGATTCTTGGAGAGTTGGTATGGAAAAGGGTGTTAGCGATTCACTAGGCACTACTGGATGGACGCTGACGAGATGTAGTAATGTGAAGTAGGCACATAACGCGGCGCAATGCCTGTTTCTGGCTTTCTCCTAGGTCCACACAGGTTTGTTGCGTGGAAGACAAAAATAGTTTAGCACTTAGGTTGCTTTTTATCTCGTTCCATCACTCAACTTGTGAGAAAGAAAAAGCTAGATTAACCTATCTTTCTAGAATTTAAATACATTCTTATTAGTAGAAACAAAATGTCTAATCGACATTTGGTTTTTTTGTGTTACAACTTTTACATAGGTGTCTTGTTACAATTTTTTTTTTTTTGTGTGTTACAATTTTTACGTCGAGATTTGAAAATTTATGGTTATTATATGGCGATATTTTTTATGATTCTATTGTGAACATGCATAGTGAGGTAATATTCTAGTTGAACCCTTCACAAATAATGGTTAATATAGTGCCATAACTAGCTGTGAGTCGTATACCAAAAATAATTAAAAATGGAAATATAGCCAGAAGGTAAAATATGTATATTTTTTTCTTGCTTAAAGATTTAATTAAAAGCGTCCAAATTGTCTAAAGCTATTTTGTTGTTGAGAAGGACACGTTTTGTGAGCTGTACATCAATGAATTTGTGGCACTCATCATGAGCTGTACATCAATAAATAGTGGCTGACAGAGAAAGATACAAAATAGATGAGCCACTTATGTGAGGAAATACTATGGGATTCAAGGGGAACACGAGGCTAGTGTGTTTTGAAGAGCGCAACAGATGCATGGAGAGTTGATATGGCGAGATGTTGTTGATTCCCTCACGATTCTTATATAGCGCACGCGCGGCGCCGCTATCCATAGCCGCGCCTGACGCTAGCCAGCGTCTTGGCCGGGGGGGCGTGGGGGAGGGGGCCCGGGTGTGGGCGGAGCGCGGGCGGCGAGGCGCGCCGCCGCCGGGCGGTGGACAAGGAGGCGGCGCCGCCGTGCCCTAGCTTAGGGTTCGGCCACCATCCCCAAGCTTTAGGGCCCCGGCGAGGGCGGCGGCGGCGGTTAGGGTTCGGGGAGGAATCCCGGGTATAGAATCCGGCCCGGCCGGCGGGCGGTCGTGGAACGCGGTGGTGGCGGATCGGCGGCGGTGAGCGAGGCGGCGGGCGGCGCCGCCGAGCCGGGCTGGGCGAGGCCCCATCCGGTGGGCATGGGTAGGGCGGCGGGGATGTCGCCGGAATCCATGGCGGCGGCGATCTCGCCGGCGTTGGAGAAGAAGAGGGGGGGGAGGCGGACGCCGCCCCGGCGCTAGGCGCGGCCGTCGCTGGGCGGCCCTCTGGAGCGCCGGGCGGGGCGGGGCGGGGGCGCAGCGGAAGAAGAAGGGCGTGCGCCCGTTCGGGATAGCGGCCGCGCGTGCGCGCCGTAGCGCCGCCCCTGATTCCCAGGACACCACTAGACGGAGGTTGAGGCACACATGATGACACAACATGGGTTGAGGTCTGGGCCGTGTCCCTCCACACAGTGCATATCTCTGCCTTTGTCCTAGGTCCACTCAGGTTTGTTGCACGTCATGACAAAAACGATTAGCCACTTAGGTTGGCTATTATCTCCTTCCATCACTGAACTTGTGAGAAAGAAAGCTAGATCAATCAATTTTCCTAGAATTTAAGTATATTCTTACTAGAGGAAACACAATGTTGGCTATTATCTCCTTCCATTACTCTGCTGCCAACGCTGTATCGCTTCGACCTGCTGATTGATGGTGACGCTAGATTACACTTTATCAGTTTATAGAACTTTTTATAATAAAATAGAAGATTGTTTGCACAGTATGCTTCATCGTCTCTTTAGCCGATGGCTTATACTTTGATGCTCTATCTTATCTTATATTCATCGGCTCCATCATTTACTTTATTTATATGTGCATATGTTCTCTTTTTAGCCGACGATGTTAATTTGAATTATTTAATGCTATCAATATGTATGGATATCAGCTCTATAGTCGACAGTCTTACTATATCGGCTCTTTTGGCTGATCACGGAACTGTCTCAATCACAAACGACATATTCCGCATTAAATTAATTTACTGATTATCATTTCTCTTGTCAATTATATGTCAAATTGATTGGCACGACTTAGGTTCCAAATCGACAAGACTTGCACTAAAGTTAAGCAGATCTTCCAGGCTTATCTTATGTCCTGCACAAACAACCAAATTTTGCGTCTATATGTTGGGCAGTAAGGGTCGGAGAAGGGCAATCACTGTTATTAAAACCAGCATTCTTCTTGGAATGCTAACACAGAAATGTTTTATAAGTTGTTTGATCACCATATGTATACAGAGATTTCCTGTAAAAAGTTTTTTCATTGTTTGATCACCATATGCGTAGTTATCATTGTTGACAAGTTATTAGCATAACTTTTATAATCATTGTCAAAAGAAATGTATTTTTTATTGCATGAAAGACACAGACAAGTTGTATGCAAATCAATTGATAAGTTGGAGGAACTGACAGCATATTAGTCGCTTGTGTGCTAAGGTGATGTGGGATTTTATCGAAGGCATCTACATTATTAGGGTTGCTTTGATGAGAAGCATCCTCAGCAAGTCTGAGCCGAAATCATCATCCTCCTATATATAATGGCAAAGTTGCAACCCTGAGCAGTTTTTGGAATAAGAATGGTCAGTCTAGTTTATAAGTGCAGAATAATTGGGCTCAAATTAAAGCTAAACAGACCTCAAATCAAAGCTTCAGACCTTATTTCACATAGGAATCTCAACGCACTTCGAATTGTTGGGCAGTGCCTGCACATGTTCTGATTTCACAGCCCAATTAACAACAATAACAGACACCAATTGTTGGGCAGAGCCTGCACATTCTGATTTCACAGCCCAATCAACAACAACAACAGACACCCAAAGCAGCTATTGGTCTCTCGATGCCAAATCTTCCGACATGGAAACATTTGGATTCTGATTCAACATAATGTTAGCCAGACGTCAAGCACATCTGCAATAACACTGCTCTATGTTGTAATCAACAAATAATAGTATGCCAGCTAATAAGCGATCAGTGGCAGAACCAGAGAAGTGCTAACAGGGGCATGCCCCCCCCCCCCACCACACCACACACACACACACACACACATGCAACGAATTTAACATCCCTTCAAAAAAAACTAATGCATACAAGTCATCAATTCTCTGTCATTTCTTACCATAATATTGTGATTTTTAGTTATGAACACTAACTACATGTGTATAAGCATTGAAAAAGCTGTTGAAACATACAGTTGCTGTATAAATTTATCACACTCACACATACGCTCTTAATCAAAGTTCCTGGTTCCGCCACCGTAAGCGATGTCATTTGACATTAGGTTCAACTGGAGTTCGTACTTAAGCACAGAGAAAGCAACTACCACATAATTTACATTTGGGATAACTAGGCTGAGATGGGGACTTTGCAAGTTGCTTTATTGTGCCCATAGCCCTTGCATCTGCTGCAGCGCACTGCTCTTTTGATTGCAATACGCGGATCAGCTGGTTTTTCCTTCGGTCTGCCCACTTGTCTTCGGGTCAGAATGGGGCTTGAAAGTAATGTCGTGCCCTGTGACGGGTCACATGCTACAGTAGGTACAAAAAAACATCGGGTATTGGATTTATAGACATGGCATAAGTCAAGCGGTAACATTCCGTTGTGAAATACTTTGAGCAGTAGTCAAGTGGAGACTGCTCAGTACGGTCAAATACTGCAATTGCATGTGAGCATGGAATCCCAGACACATGCCATTTTCTGCAGGTGCACTCCCATGTATTAATGTTGACAACATTGACGGAGTCATCACACACCTCAAACACATGACCATTTCCATCATTTCCAGTTGAGCAGACAACATTGAGTGTGAGAGCTTTGTTCATCTGTTCCTGAAGTTTCTGATTGGCTGATGGTGTTAAGACTTCTGTCCAGGTATTGGAAGATTCCCTGCGTGTATACATCATCTCCATTAGGTTGCATCTGATCGTGTCAACCAACTGCACTACTGAGAGCTCATATCTGCTAGGAATCCAATCTGAAATTGTCTCAGAAACATTACAAGTGTACTGGCCAAGTCGTGACCCTTTGAAAAAGGCATCTGACCACCGCTCTGGTTTAGTTTCCAAAAGCCATTCTGCAAGCTTATCAGATTCAGTTTTGATAACTTCAACATACTGATTGAATTCATCAACTTTGCATGAATAAATGGCTTTCAAGATGTGCAACCATCGTATCTTTTTACATCTTCACTCCAACTGCCATCCAATTGCTGCTTGAATTCTTCAATAAAACAGTTGACATGGTATCCATGATAACTATCTGGAAATATAAGAGAAACCTCGTCCCAAAGAGCATTCTTACCATTAGATATGAATGTTATTGCTCCAAGTGCGGGCAATGAATCATTTAGCTGCTCAAGAAACCAATGCCAATTTTCTTGATTCTCATCATCCACTACAGAAAGTGCAACAGGGAACATATCACCTTCACCATCAACTGAAGTAGCAGCTAATATCTTCCAGTGTTTATTTGATCTGACAGAAATCGCATCAAGAAAGAGAAGATGCCTGCAACCATGCTCAAAACCATGAAGGGAGGCATGGAATGCAACAAAAATCGAAACTTCGATCGCCCAAGGCTACTACTGTAGCCACACTTCCAGGGTTGGTCTCAACAATCCTTTGGCAAAACCAAGGTAGCTGATTGCATGCCTCTTCATCTGAGCTGTAAAGTTCTTTTTCGGGCTATTGCTTTACCACGCCAAGCTTGGGAGTAGTTGAGGCACAATCCATATTCACGTTGCAGATCATTCGCAATATCTCTTGGCCTGTAGTTTGGACTATCACGTATTTTTCCTTAATAACACTAGCAACCCATTTCTGAGATGCCAAACGATGACTTTTGATGGTCTCTGATTCACAAGTATGAGTACCAAAAACTTTCTTGACCATGAACTCCTTTGAATGAGACTTTGATGCATGTATACGCCAATCACACCCTCCACCAGCACATTCTGCGGTTACACGAGAAGAGTCATTCTTGACAAATTTGTAGTGAAACCTATGAGCAATGGCATACTTGTGTAATGCATCTCGAACTCCTTTGCACTTTGAAACACTTGACCAGCTCCTGTTATTGCATTTTCCCAACTAGCACAAATCTTTTGCCGCTTGGATCCATCTGGAGTAGTTACTATCGCAGCACAATCTGCAGGAGCGTCAGCGCCCGCAATGGACATCTTCAGCCTGCAAAATGTACCACATCATTTTTGGAAAGCTACTGTGAAGGATACTTTTCCATTCAGAAAGCTACTGGTCGAGTACCTTTTTTCAGCCTTCTTCATGACATATATGTCAGTTGTTTCTGACGCAGCATGGAATTCAACCATGCGCTTCAAGTCTTTGTCGCTTGATATCGAAATCAATGTTTTGTCATTTCTTGGAAGGAAGTACTTGAACACATAGGAATCACATCTGAGATTATTGAGTGTTGAAGATATTTCATGTTTAAACGCTTTAAAAGTCCAATCACTCTTCACATGCATAGCATGAGCCTCTCCACCATAATAGGACATCCGTCCATCATCATCTGTTGAGAATTCTCCACCAACTTGAAGAACAGCAACAATTTGCCTACTTCCCATTACTCGCTCCTTCCTAAGAGGCCCCTTAAGTCAGGCTACACAGAGGAGAAATTCCTAGTCAGCTCAGATGAATTAATAGCTGAAATATTGCTCAGTGACAAACTAGTTTCCGAACTTACATAGGAATGGTTAAAAGATAGAAACATCATACTGTCATTTATACACAGGGGATAGAGTGCAGAACTGAATCATATGCATGGACTTTCAGTCTTACTTGCATATCATTGGAACTCTACACCATCTAATATATAAAAGAACCACAGCTAAATATTATAGTTACAGAAGATAGATGGAAGGACCTGGGCAGGAAGATCAAGATTGAGAATTAATACGGAGTAGAAGATGGTTCAACTGAGATTTTCCATATTTGATTTTAAAAAAATCAGACTCAAAGGAGAAAATCCTAGGATGACCCCATTCTAATTAACTGCAATAGTTCTGTTCAAGTCACGTCACTACATTAGAGTGAAGTTAAAGTTAATGAATGAATGATTTGAGTGTACAAGTACAATACACCATCAATTTACTAACTAGTAACTATACAAGGCAACTCCCTCTAAAAATACCGCATATACGGTACAAAAACAGAAGAATTCATAACCAAAAGATCATATCTGCTGCACGGTATAAAATGTTGCAATTGAATTTTTAGAAATTGAATTTTTAGAACAAAAAAATTGGCATTCGTCAATCAAAACAGGATGAATAATGTAATTTTTAGAGAATAACAATTGGCACTCGTCAATCAAAACAGGATGAATAATCACTAATCAGGAAAGAGTACTCACTGTCCGGCTCACTGTGGGGCAAGGGCAGAAGGGCTTGGCCGCTTGGGGTTGGGGCCTGGCCTGGCGCCCTGGCCAACTGGCAAGTCGCCGCTGGCGGGCCGGGCAGGCGGCAGGCCAGGGGCAGACCTCGTTGGACGGCTGCCAGTGGCCAGATCTGCGCTGAGGCGCCGGGAGCCGGCCGGCCGGAGGCTTGATGGCTGCTGGCTAGACGAGACCGAGAAGGCGAGGTCGGCCGGACGGGCTCGAGGGGGTAGGGGCGCCGCCACGGAAGACGGAGACACAGGCGCGGTCGTCGGGAGCCCAGAAGGGAGCGCGCTGCGTTTCGCGTGCCTACTGCCTGCCTTTGTGCGAATTTTTTTTTCGAGGGATGCCCTGTTTGGATGGCCTGGTGGAGTGGAGTTGGGCCGAAAGATCTGTTTCGTTTGGGCTGCAGCTGTGCTCACCTCAAGAGGGGCAGATTCCCTCAAAAAAAAAAAAAATTGATTTTTAGGATCTCAATTTTTTTTTTGATTTCTAGGAAAATCTAATTTACCTCTTCAACCATAGTCATTCGTTGAAGGGTACGTAGTATAGTGGTTATAAGAAGCTCATTAGCACTTGAGGTGCCATGTTCGACTCCATGTGGAGTAAAAATTTAAGAATTTAGGGGGTGTTTGACATGGCTCCAACTCTGGATAGAGCTGCTCCACTCTAAAACTCCGGGTTGAGCCAACTCTGAGTAGAGTTGGAGCTGTTGAATTGGGGTGTTTGGCTAGTGGCCCCGGAATAGGCTACAACACTTTTCCGTCAGGGACCCTACAGTTTCAACAAATCAAGCGAGCCCAAATCTAGAAACCGTTGTCTCTAGTAAACTTCCATCTGAAACCCAGAGAGTGAAATGAAATTGTGTTTTCACCCTTCTTCATCCTCAGGACTATCGGTGTAGGGGTGGTGGCGCGTGGAATCTGCGGGCGCTAGGC
Source organism: Hyparrhenia diplandra (assembly GCA_015847255.1). NCBI lineage: Eukaryota > Viridiplantae > Streptophyta > Magnoliopsida > Poales > Poaceae > Hyparrhenia > Hyparrhenia diplandra. Next base: position 87,165 of record JADLZK010011519.1, on the reverse strand, counting down.
GGCGGCGTCCTCACCGGAGGCGCGCTGTTGGCGCTAGGGTGACAGCATTCTCGCACGACGTGGACGAGATCCCGCAGGGAGGCCACCCATGCCGCAGGTGGCGGCGGATCGGTCATAGGAGCAAGGAAGAGAGCTCGGCACCGGTATGCTTGGTCACGCGGCGGGACCGGGCTAGCGGAGGTGCGGTCGTCGGCGAGAGCGGTGCGGGCGACACGAGGATGGCGGGAGTGCGCACGTGATAGGTTTCCGAGAGCACATAAGAAAAAAAACAACGGTTCGAGGTTGGAGGTGTGTAATCGATGGCAAAGCGGGTAATCTATAGAACTCTACGCCTAGGTCCATACGAGCGAGTTCCTCGAGGTATTTTGGAAAGAGGTGCTTCACCGGGCTCCACCTCAAATGAACTACGGGCCCGTGAGTCTTGGAGTTGGTCACCGAGTTGGGGCTGGCTCCACCTCAAATGAACTACGGGTAGCTCTTGGTTGGTCAGGCTGGAGTTTGTTTGGTTTTTTCAACTCCACTGAGTTGAGCTCTAGAGCCATGTCAAACACCCCCTTAATGCTTATGATGATTTCGTCAATCTTCTCCTGAGCATGTCTACCCAATGTTCCTTTATGGTGATTTTGTCAATCTTCTCACGAGGGTGTCTCGCCTAATCTTCGAAGGTGCTCATATAGATAGGGTTTGCGGGCATGTGTAATATGAAAAATAACACTCATAGGGTTAAGGTTTGCTTGTGTTATGCGTTCATAGGTGACCAATTTTAGTGTTGTTTGTGGGGATTTTGCTCCGGCTCAATTTTGTTCTGCTATGTAGTGTTGCTCTAAGTTCATTTAGTCACTTGTTGGCTATAGTGAACTTCAGTCCATCTTTCATGCTTTGAAGTAATTTTTGGGACATCGGTCGCATTTGGAAAAAATTGGAATTGGCTCTCGTTCACCCCGCCGATCACTAGTTCGGTCCTTTAGAATGACCTAGCTCTAGTCACCTATTTCAATCCTTTAGAATGACATAGTCTTAGGTGTTCATAGGGTTAGTTTTGCATGCGTGTGTGCATAGGAAGAGCTTGCGCTGTAACACTGTAATCTCGCCCCATCGTCATGAGCGTAACACGAGGAGCACGGCCTCGAACCTCCGGCCAACTGCTTGCCTGCTTTAAGACAAAGTCGCGACACAGGTGTACATCCTTAGGTAGCATCGACACAAAAGCACAACAATGCAAGTTAGAGGACCATACCCATTAAAACAGTAGTGAAACCAGAACATACATTTTGGTTTGGTATTGAAACGAAATTTTTGCAAGTTTGGAGACTAGAATGACACAGCCATAAGTTTAGGGACATGTAGTGCACATCTCTAGGTTCATATCTACCACATTTATCCCGATCATTTGTTATATCAGTCACTATAATGACTTATAGCTATAGATTTGGAGTCCTACAAATTGGTTGTGGTATAGGTAACCCATCTTTTTCAAAAAAAAAAAAAAATACATATGTATTATTACATAAGAGCCAGGAAGGGATACTACGCCCCGGGCCGGGATCATTGCATCATGGCTGGATCGGAGCGCTAGCAACAACAACAACATTAGGGTTGCATTTATAGCACCAACATCTAAATTCGCAGTCACATTCGCCATAAATGTTGTTGGAGCTTTCCCATACGCATGTACTCCCTCCGTCCCCAAATTGACTGTCGAAGGTTTTTTAGGCCACAACTTTGACTAAGTTTGTAGAAAATATGTGCAACATTTAAATATTTAAATAAATTTGTTAAAAAACTAGACTTAAAAATCTTTCCGGTGATACTAATTACTTAGCATAAATATTTTATATATTCAAATATATAATTGCCGGCAGTTTTTCTCGGGACGTAAGCGGCAGCAGGGACGGAGGGAGTATTACTGCAACTGGTCGAAGCCCCCAGCACGGTCCTCGATATACAGGTGCCGGCAGTCACTGTCCAGCGGGCATGGATCTGCCATTGAATACAGTGGACATGCTAGCCCATCCAAGAACGCAGTTAATTAGCCAAAGATTAATAAAAGAAACTTATTAAGTTGCATACACGAGCCAATTTGATGCCAAAACTTAAGCTATTAGAAGAGACACTTATATTTTCAATAGTTCATACATATATGCACGTACATACCTGTGGCCATGATGACAATTATTAGGAGCACAACAACAGAGAGATTTTCTCTGGATGGCGCCATTGGTTGGTTTTTGGTGGAAGTTTTTGTATTTGAAGAAAAGAACGAGTGAGAAGTTAGCTGGTGGACAATGGAGTGAGAAGAAGCAGGCTGAGAATGGTATGGTGTTCCGCGGTAGAAGTATAAATACATGGGATTCTCTGATCCTATCCATGAGACCCCCTAGTGTCTTAACAAGAGTCGATCGAGAAGCACCACATTACCGTCAGCAGTGATGAGTAGGTACGTCCTCCATTGGATGTGGACCGATGGATGTGGACCGAAGGACAGGTTAACTATGCCAAAGTAAACATGTCACCAAGTGTTGCATTGGACTCACCGTAAAAGCGTGACGCGCCAACGGTTGCAGCTGGAGATAAATTTTAATGCCCCTGGGGCCGCCGTGGAGAATTTAATCTCTACGGTGATTTCATCAATCTCGTCACGATGATGCTAGCCTAGTCTTTGAAGGTGTACATATGGATAGGATTTACCAATTTACCTCCTTCAACTATAGTCATTCGTTAAAGGATATGTTGTATTTCCGTTCAAAAGGGTACGTAGTATAGAAGAATCTTAGTAGCACTTGAGGTCCCAGGTTCGACTCCCCATGGGAGTGAAAAATTAAGAATTTAATGTCTATGGTGATTTCATCAATCTCGTCACGAGGATGCTAGCCAACTCATCGAGGGTGCTCATATGAATAGGATTTACGAGCATGTGTAATCTGTAAAAATAAATAACATTGTGGTCACACCCATAGGATTTTAGAATTTAGCGCCTATGGTGATTTTGTCAATCTAGTCATGAGGATGCCAACCCAGTATTATAAGGTGCTCATATGGATAAGGTTTTTCGGGCATGTGTAATCTAAAAAAATAACATTGTGGTCACGCTCACAGGGTTAAGGTTTGCTTCTGTTGCATTCATAGGCGACCAGTTTCAGTGTTGTTTGCGGATTTTGCTCTGGCTTCTGCTTTGTAGTGTTCTTAGCGTTGCTCTAATTAAGTTCATTTAGTCACTTGTTGGATATAGTGAACTTTTGAGCCCGCCTTTCATGCTTTGAAGTAATTTTTGGGTCAGCAGTCGCATGTAAAGAATTTGGAATTGGCTCTCGTTCACCCCGCTCTGGTCACCTAGTTCGGTCCTTTAGAATGACCCAACTCTCACCTATTTCGATCCTTTAGAATGAGAGTCTTAGAAGGTGCTCATAGGGTTAGGTTTTGTATGTGTGTGTGTTCATAGGGAAGAGTGTGCGTAACACCATGATCTTGCCCCATCGTCATGAGTGTAACCGCGAGGAGCACGGCCTCGAACCTAGCCAACTGCTTGCCTGCTTTAAGACAGTGCGACATAGGTGTACATCCTAGGCAGCATTGACACGAAGCACAATAATGCAAGCTGGAGGACCATACTAAGACCCGTTAAAATAGTAGTGAAACCCGAACATATATTTTGGTTTGGTATTTAGACGAAATTTTTGCAAGTTTGGAGACTAGAATAACATAGCCATACAAGTTTAGGGACATGTAGTGCACATCACTCAAGGTTCATATCGACGACACTTACCCTGACCATTACATCGAGTCACTGTAATGACTTAGCGACAGATTTGGAGTCGCTACAAATTGTTTGTGGTATAGTGTAACCCATCTTTTTTTTAAAAAAAATACATAAGTATTATTACATAAGAACCAAGAAGGGATAAATTATATTTGAAGAAACGCCAGACTGGGAGCATTGCGTCATGGCTGGATCGGAGCGCTAGCAACAACAACCTCAGGGTTGCATGTATAGCACCAATATCTAAATTCGCAGTCACAGTCACCATAAAGGTTGTTGGAGCTTTCATCTATGCATGTTTCACTGCAACTGTTGTCCATGCCCCAGCACGGTCCTGAATATTTGCCGCTTAGGTGTCGGCAGTCACTGTCCTGCGGGCATGGAGCTGCCATTGAATACAGTGGACATGCTAGCCCGTCCAAGAACACAGTTAATTAGCCGAAAGATTAATAGAAGAAACATATTAAGTTGCATACACCAGCTAATTTGAAGCCAAAACGTAAGCTATTAGGAGAGACACTTATATTTTCAATAGTTCATACATATATGCACGTACATACCTATGGCCATGATGACAATTATTAGGAGCACAACAGCAGAGAGATTCTCTCTAGAAGACGCCATTGGTTGTTTTTCTGGTGGAAGTTTTGGATTTGAAGAAAAGAAGGAGCTAGCAGTTAGTTGGTGGTGGACCATGGAGTGAGGAGAAGCAGGCCGAGAATATATATATAAATCACATGCCTAGTGTGTTCCGCGGTAGAAGCATAAAGATATGGGATTCTCTGATCCTATCCATGAGACCCCCTAGTGTCTTAGCAAGAGTCGAGAAACATGTTTGTATTCAGCATTGCTTCACAAACAAAGTTTCATCATGACGTCCATTTAGAACCACATGATCGTCAGCATTTGATGAGTCGGTCCTCCATTGGACGTGGACTGAAGGTCAGGTTAAATATGCCAACGTAAACATGCATGTCACCAAGTTGCATTTTGAACTCACCGTAGAAGCGTGACGCGCAAAAGGTTGCAGCTGGAGATAAATTTTAATGCCGCTGGGTGAGCCGTGTAGCTGGAAGTCCGCCGTAAGCAAGCTGAGTCGTTTTGAGCCCGCCGGATCGTGAAGATCCCAGAGGCCAACACTATGGTTTCGCCTACTGCATATATGCTTAGTGAAAGCACAAGGGGGGGTGTGGTGGAGCCGGCCGGATATCCTTGCATTCTTTTGCAGAAGCAATCGGCCGGTGCAGGAGAGGGTACCAAATTTGCATAGGCCACAAGCACAACCGTGAATGCATGGGGGCGTCGATTGGCAACGGGGCAAATTTGAATGCCGCATCACAGGGGATCGATGCTGGCTGGCGCAGTCCAAGAGTTCAGACCAAACCAGCGGCTCAAGGTACCTGTGGCGGATACAGTGCTGGACTGCTGGCAGCAACTAACACCCAGGTTCCAAGCTCCTTTGTTGGGACCTCAGTTTGATGATGTCTTAATCAGACATAAAGAAGAGTTGGGGTCTGCCTTCAATATGGTTCATCCCGTGTTCCCTATAACCCTCTCATCGACGACGCTAATCACGGTACGGTTCCAGCCCACTTGATGCCGCCCCTGATTCCAACCTTCTAGACTGGTTTCAATTCTCCTGAACTGTTGGCACCAAATTGATTCACCACACAGTTCCCATGCCAGTACCAATTCTCTCCTTCTCGGGTTGCCCATGCTCAACACCACGGCTTTGATCCTCTTGTAGCTAAACCGGTTTCCATCTCGCTGATTTAAACATGCTGATGCTGTCTACAAAGATCTTGTTTTGCCTGGCGTCACCATGCAACAGGTGGTCTTCCTCCATCAATTGTCTTGCCATTAATTAATTCACTTTTGCGATCATTCACTACATTCAAATCTAGCGAACAATAAGCAGGTCCCGTGACTTTCCTTTTATAGAAAAAAATATTCTGCAACTTTATAATTTTAGAAAATTACCAAGTTATACAAATTACACATAACTTTTGGAGAGTTTTTACCACGCTTGGGATTAATATGGGCCATCCATTTTGGTTACGTCCCAATGGTTAAAAAGTTACGAGAACCACATGAGAGGAACCATGGCACTGGAACTGAATTATAGGTGATATTGAAGGGTATAATGGTCTTTTTAGTCTTTTGAGGAGAAGAGGGCCTGCCCGCCGTCGCGAGTGCGGCGCGAGCCGCGCGTGGAACCCGCCCGGCCGCCCGAACGCGAACGCGAGCGGGGGAAGCTCCGCCGGGCCGAAGCCGCTGGCACGCGCAAAGGAATCTCCGCCCGGCCCCCGCCGCTGCGACGGCGAGCTTGGTGGACCTCCGCCCCGCCGCCGCGACGACAAAAGCGCGGTGGAGCTCCGCCCGACCGTAGCGAATTCGAGCGCGGGGAGCGCCGCCCGGTCGTAGCGAACGCGAGGGTTCAGGCCGCGCCGCAGTTCAGGCGAGCACGACTACATGAGGTCCCAGGCATGGCCGAACACGGACGTCCAAGCACATCCTCCCGCACGTGCAGAGCGCTGCCCGGCATCGCCGCAAGCAGCCAGCCGGCCGTGTCCTACGTGACGTACTATGGTACTAAGCTACGACGTCAACGCGCACCAGCGCGCGTGTACGCACTCGCCGTGCCTCTGCTCGGAGCCCGACTACGAGTTCTGCGGGTCTGCGGCCGCTGCATCGCAACGAGACGTCGACGTCCACGGCCGCCGGCCAGCAGGCGAAGTCCCGGACAGACACGGAGGAGGGAGGCGGTCCCGGCGCCGGCACCGGCACCAGCACAGCGAGGAGGGGGAGGGGCAGGAGCAGGACCCGCGCGACACGGCCTGCCGCAGGCTCATGGGCCTCGACAACTCGTGCGCCTGCCAGGCCACCGCGCGCCTCCCGGCCTTCATGAACTCCGTCAGGCACGTCATCACGCTCACACCCGTCGAGGGCTGCGAGCCTGCGAGATCTCCTTCGAGTGCCCTGGCCCGCTCTTCTAAGATGATCGACTCCAGACATCGCCATCGCCGGCTCCGTCGTGTCTCGCCTCATCATCATCTAATGGATCCGCACCTCGACGCAGCGCGTGGCCGCCTACTTCGCGGAGGCCATGTCTGAAAATTTGGATGTGTTTAGGTATTCTCGAATATTTGAACCCGTTTTGAACTGCATAATGCCATCACCAACTAAATTGTAGGCGTCAGAAAAGCAAAAACGATGCCAAAATTGTTTGTCTCTGAAGCACCTGGGTGAAGAGGCGGACATTCCATTGTTGGCCGTCGGAGGCGTTGCATCTCAGGAGCTCATGGGGTATGCGTTAGCCCCCAGGGTTGCCCTTTCAGAACGCGTAGGGCTGCCTCTCCGCTCCGGCCACCGCACGCGTTCATGCATTCTCCAGCCGACCTCCTCCAACAGCTGCGGCCACGGCTGGATACCCACCTCCGGCCAGCCCCAGAAGGATCCGTCCGTGTACACGATGTCGAGCGTCAGGGCGTCGTTGCAGTACCTGGACGCTAGGATTTGGGGCACCGACGCCGACGCTAGCGCCGGCGCCGGAGACACGGCCGCGCCGCCGCAGTTCCTTGGGCGGCCCCCTCGTCTAGGAAGCCGCCGCCTCTGGGTTTGGACGGGCGTCAGGACGAAAAATACTAAACTAGCCTCCGTGTCTATATTTAGGAGAGGAACCGGTAAACAATGGGAAATTACTTCTGTGTGCACCGCGCACACAGGTGCTTTTATGTGCACTTGCACTTGATTAGTGCCACCTGTCCCAGCTCTAATCGTTGCCGTACGTCCTACAATCGGCTCCAAGTCGTATTTTCCTTGCGGACAGGCCGCCGCCGGCTCGGCTTGTCTCTCAGGCTCCCGGCTTACGTACAGTTTCGTACGGTCGTAGGCCCGCTGCTGTAGGTTTTGGGGTTGGATCAGATCAGATCGTCGAACCATCTCACGTCACGTGTGCTCCGCCGCCATCACTCCGCGTCGTACTGTATCGCGCGTAAGCCGCCGCCATCGCTCCGCAGAAGAGCAGAAGGCCGTCCATGGCGGATGGGGGGCATGGAGGAGGAGAGACGGAGGGTGCATACGACGGCCATGTCGACATCGCCACAGCCAGGGCCGTGGACGCCGCGGAGATGCCGTACCAGGCGACGTCGTCGGCACCTGTCCTTCACGCAAAATCAGAGTTAACTACACGTGAGGGCACGAAAAGAATCGGAGCCGTGCCTGCTGCAGAATACGTCGTGGAGCCGAACGCCTGGGCCGAGCCTTCCGCAGAATACGTCGTAGAGCCGGTTCCAGGACGTACGGCAAGGATGAGTGCTGGGACACGTGGCACTGATCAAGTGGAGGTGCACACCGAAGGAGTTGTGTGCGCGGTGCACACAGCAGTATTTTCCAAACAATGGATTAACGGGAGGGAACCGCCAGTTCCTCCGAGCACACCGTAAAAAATTCTCTAATTTTTTTTGGCACATTTTTTATACTAATTTTACAAATAACATCCAATGAAGCCGGGTCTCTCTGGTCACTTATTTTCAAGAATCCATGATTTAATTCTTGCATAAAAAGATCTCTACCTCGCGGAGGATCGGAAACTAAAACCGAAACATACACATACAACAATATTCTTTTTTCTGAACACGATAGCGTGATTCGATATTCATGTAGTGGAAGCGAGTGTACCAGCAGACTGGGTAGGTCACTAGTACAAAAAACATTTTGCTTGACACCCCTAGAATGAGCCCATGGCAGGCACAAACTTTGCTAGCCACGGTTAATGCCCTAGTTAACCGTGGGGGCATTTTTTGGCGGGGGCATTGTAGTCCGCCACGAAAAATAGCCCGCCATAGAAAATGCAGCGGCCCAACAGGGCTCGGGACGAGGCCCGATACCGTGTCGATATAAATTGAGAAAGTTAGGGTTTTCTCTGAGCTCATTCCCTTCCACCCATTCCACTCTCTCCGCCTCATGAGAGCTGCACACCCAACTGCTCGCGAGTGCGAGTGCTCATCCCTTCTCTCTACGCTTTCATGGCGCTCTTCCCTCCCTCATTGATCGGGCGTTCTCCTCCCTCCCTCCTCCGACTCCCCCTCTCGGCCCGAAGCAATGATGACGGCGTTGGGTGGCGGTTGGCGAATCCGGTCGAGATCGGGCGAAGGTATGCTCCTACTCCTTTCTCCTCTCTCATATTCGAGTTCGAATCCATCCCTAACCCTAGTGATGTCGGCTCGGGTCCATGGTGGTGGCAAAAAGGAGTAGGCGGGCGGATCGATGGCGGGGACTACCTCCACGGGGGATGGATCCATGGCCGGCCGACGAGCAGCGGCGTGGTGGCGCGGATCCATCAGCGAGGACTACCCCACGGGCGGATCCATGGCGGTTGATGGCGATGGCGCAGGCTGCGCGAATCCACGGTCGGACGATAAGAAGCGGGTGTGGCGGCGCGGATCCATGGCGAACGATGAGCAACGGGCGCGGGCGTGCGGATCCATGGCTGGAGCGGCTCATGGTGGCGATGGCGGCATGAGATCCACGATGAGGGCAACTCTACGGTGCGGACTCACGCCGGGCCGATGGCGGCGGCGGCGGTGCGGCTGCGTGGAAAGTAGATGGCTCGCCCCGGCCCATGGATGGGCTCGGTGGGCTTATCAGCATTTATTATTTTTTTTTTTCTGGCTGATTAACCATGGTGGGCATTTTTGCCCGCCATGGTGCTCCACATATTTACCGTGACCCCGTTGGTGACGAGCATGGACGCCGCTGCCAAAAATCCCAAACGCCCACCATCAATTTTTTTTCAGTACTAGCGGGTGTCACCACTGCAACACGGTGTCATATGTTTACTTTGGAGTATTAAGTTGTGTTAACCTGTCCATCAGTACTCCATATCCAATGGAGGACCTGGCCAACTGCTTGCCTGCTTTAAGACAGTGCAACAGAGGTGTACATCCTTAGGTAGCATCGACACAAAAAAGCACAACAATTAATGCAAGTTGGAGGACCATACCCATCAAAACAGTGGTGAAACCTGAACATATATTTTGGTTTGGTATTTAAACAAAACTTTTGCAAGTTTGGAGACTAGAATGACATAGCCATAAGTTTAGGGACATGTAGTGCACATCTCTAGGTTCATATCTACGACACTTATCCTGACCATTACATCAGTCACTATAATGACTTATAGCGATAGATTTGGAGTTGCTATAAATTGGTTGTGGTATACTATAACCCATCTTTTTTTTTAAAAAAAACATATGTATTATTACATAAGAGCTAGGAAGAGATACTTTATATATTGAAGAAACCCCAGACTGGGATCATTGCATCATGGCTGGATCGGAGGGTTGCATTTATAGCACCAACATCTAAATTCGCAGTCACATTCGCCATAAAGGTTGTCGGAGCCTTCCCATCTGCATGTATTAGTGCAAGCGTCGTCGGTGCCCCAACACGGTCCTGTATATCTTGCCCGCTTAGATGCCGGCAGTCAGTGTCCCGCGGGCATGGAGCTGTTAGATATGTGTCGAATAAGTGTACAAGTTTAGGTTACGTTGGACTTGAGTTGTATTAGGGGCTAGGATAGAGTTGTAGTCGAACTCTGTGTCCTAGGGGGCCATAAATATGAGGCCACCCCTGTTGTAACCTGTGAGACGACTTGGCGGCTGGTTTGGGTGGCGGCGAGGCCGCGGGATCGCCCGGATGCCGGTGTAGCTGCTGTTTATGGGGAGGAGCGCCCGTAGTCATTGCCCCGAGGATTAGGCACATCGCTGAACCTCGTTAAAAAACATCGTGCCTTTGTGTCGTTCTCGTTCGTGTATTTTCTTCTATGGTGATTATGCTTCCGCGCACTCTAACAAGTGGTATCGGAGCCAGGTTAATAGAAGAAGATCGTGGGATGTGCGATGGATATGTTCCACATGGTGCAAGGCTCGCATGGGTGTGTCCGGAGAAGGACATGGCGCAAGGTGGAGCATGGCGGCGATCGACGACTCGATCGGTGGAGTTGGACACTTCGGGCAGGTGGCTCGGACCGTCCAATGAGCTGCAATCAACGGGGGATCGTTCAGGGCGTGGAAATCGGGTTGATGGCGGCTGGTGGCTGCTTTGTTCGATAAGGGTCGAGGGCGGTGATGGCCAGGTTCGGCGGTGCGGCCGGAAGGCGTCGTAGATGAAGATGGCGGCTTTGACTCGCGGTCAGATCGACGGGAGATTGATCTTGACTGGGGTGTCGTTGCGGAATTAGCAACGATGGTGGCGAAACCACGGTGTGGACTCGGCGTATATTGTGGAGGTTTCATGCACCGGCAATGTTGTGGGCGACTCGGTATGGACAAGCAAAGGCGTATGGCAGGTGATCTCCCTTGGAGGCAGATTTGGATATGTACATGGGTGTTCGGTTAAGAAAAAAAAAAAATTAATGAACATGGACATGTGCATGCAAGGAATCGGCCCGGTGTTTAGGAGAGAGGAGCTGTGCGTGGCGTGTTTTGGCCTTGGGACTTGTGCTTGGCCTGGATGGATTTGTCTCGGTGATCAAGAAAAGCGGGACTGGTTTCCATGTCGGAGACATTGGTGTATCGTGTTGTAAACGGAGACATATCGAGGTGCACGGGAGACTCACGGGGGGATATTGCGGCGTGACATGGAAAAGGGTAGTCTGGTGTTTGCGGACCTGAACGGAGACAACGCACGAGTGGATTCCGGTGGAGTCCGACTTGGATTCTGAAGGAGTCGGCTTGCACTTGCTGTTTTTTTCTGGTCTCCATAAATACTGAGAGGTTCACGGTATATTGCGAGATCAAAAGCAATTGGCGGTCGAGCGGAATTTGCGGAGTTGCGGCGATCCGTGGGCGGGCGCTTAAGCTGGTTGGCTTTGTCGTGTGCGGCGGCGGGACGATCAACGAGAAGGCTTGGCGAGGCGGCGTGGCTGTGGTGGCGTGTGTGCGGCAAGGAACAAGCGCGTGGGTGGCGTGCTTGGTGCGTGTGGAAGCGAGCACGCCGGTGTACATAAGGTGCGTGTTTTTCGGCGATCCGTGGCAACAGCGAGATGGCGTCGATGGCATCCAAATTTGAGGTGGCGAGGTTTGATGGCACCGGGAACTTCGGGATGTGGCGGGACAAGAGTGAAGGATCTGTTGGCTCAACAGAGTATCTCGAAGGTGCTCGCGGGGGTTAAGCCGGAGAAGGTAGGTGATGACAAGTGGGAGGAGATGGAGGCACGGGGTTGTGCAACTATCGGGTTATGTCTCTCCGATCGGATCATGTACCATGTCATGGAAAGAAACTTCGCCAAAAGAAAATTTGGGACAAGTTGGCGGTCGGTTCATGTCCAAGACGGTGACTCGAAGTTGTATCTTAAGCGAAGTTGTTTGGCTTGAAGATGCAAGAGGAGTCGGATCTTGCGAGCACATCCATGTCTTCAATCAATTGATTGCTGATCTTGTGAAGGTCGATGTGAAGGTTGATGATGAAGACAAGGCTGTTATTCTTCTTTGTTCGTTGCCAAGGTCTTATGAGCACTTAGTTACTACAATCGACATACGGGAAGGAGGAGGACATCAAGGTGGAAGATGTTGTTCTTTGCGTTGCTTGCTCATGATCAAAGGAGGAAGAATAATGCAACAAATGAGTCTTCTGGTGATGCTCTTGTAATTAGGCGTGGTGATCATAGTGTGGAGGATAAGAAAGGCAAGAAGAAGAAGGGTCAGCGGTGCTATAAGTGCAACGATCTAGGACATCTGAAGAAGGACTGTCCAGAACTGAAGAAGGATGGAGGATCCGTAAGTGTTATGATTGCCAACAAAAAGAAAGATGACTCAGATAGCGATGGTGATCTTCTCACAGTGTCAAGTGAACAGTCTTGTGATGCGTGGTTGTTGGATTCAGCTAGCTCGTTCCATGCAACATCAAAGAAGGAGCTTTTCTCATCATACACCGAGAAGGATAATGGTTTTGCTTACTTGGGAGATGGTTCGGGCTATCTTCTTTGTAGGAGTGGGCAACATCAAGTTCAAGTTGTGTGATGGAAAAAGAGATGTTGCTTAAGGGTGTGAAGCATGTGCCGGGGCTAACGAGGAATCTGATTTAGCTTGGTTTATTGCATGAAGAAGGCTGGTTGTATCGGGGCGGTTCACGATAAGAAGACCTTGAGAATCATGCATGAAGGCAAGGCAGTCATGGTTGGTGAGAAGTCAAGTGCACACCATTACAAAATTTGAAAGGAAGCGTTGTTGAAGGTGGAGTCATGGATGGCAATGCAAATGTAGTGGTGTTCTATCCTGATGGTGATGCGGGCGTGGGATCAGCCTCATCGGGTTGTTCTAAGTGGCGGCGAAGGGAGATGGCTCAAGTCCAGGTACATGGAGGTTCGCGCATGGGCGGCTTCAAGATGGCGTGCATATTCGCCAAGGTGGAGTTTGTTAGATATGTGTCGAATAAGTGTACAAGTTTAGGTTACGTTGGACTTGAGTTGTATTAGGGGCTAGGATAGAGTTGTGGTCGAACTCTGTGTCCTAGGGGGCCATAAATATGAGGCCACCCCCGTTGTAACCTGTGAGGGCGACTTGGCGGCTGGTTTGGGTGGCGGCGGGGCCGCGGGATCGCCGGATGCGGTGTAGCTGCTGTTTATGGGGGGAGGAGCGCCCGTAGTCATTGCCCGAGGATTAGGCACATCGCTGAACCTCGTTAAAAAAACATCGTGCCTTTTGTGTCGTTCTCGTTCGTGTATTTTCTTCTATGGTGATTATGCTTCACAAGACTCTAACAGGGAGCTGCCATTGAATACAGTGGACATGCTAGCCCATCCAAGAACGCAGTTAATTAGCCGAAAAGATTAATAGAAGAAACATATTAAGTTGTACACACCAGCCAAGCTATTAGGAGAGACACTATATTTTTAGTAGTTCATACATATATGCACGTACATACCGATGACCATGATGACAATTATTAGGAGCACAGCAGCAGAGAAATTATCTCTGGAAGGCGCCATTGATTGTTTTTGTTGGAAATTTTTGTATTTGAAGAAAAGAACGAGCGAGAAGTTAGCTGGTGGACAATGGAGTGAGGAGAAGTAGAGTGAGGGATATATATATATAAATTGCATGCCTAGTGTGTTCCGCCGTAGAAGCATAAAGATATGGGATTCTCTTTTCCTATCCATGAGACCCCCGAGTGTCTTAACAAGAGTCTAGAAACATGTTTGTATTCAGCATTGTTTCCTTCACTAACATAGTTCATGCATGACGTCATTAACCACATTATCGTCAGCATTTGATGAGTAGGTCCTCCATTAGATGTGGACTGAAGGACAGGTTAAATATGCCAAAGTAAACATGTCACAAACTTGCATTGGATTCACCGTACAAACGTGACGCGCCAAAGGTTGCCGTTGGAGATAAATTTTAGTGCCCCTGGACGAGCCGTGGAGCTGGAAGCCGGCCGTAAGCGCGCAAGCTGAGTCGTCTGAGCCCGCTGGATTGTGAGGATCCTAGAGGCCAACATTATGCCAGCCGGATCCTTGCATTCTTTTGCAGAAGGAATCGGCCGATGCAGGAGGGGGTACCAAATTTGCAGGGAATAATTAACAGATCACAAGCACAACGGTGAATGCATCATGCATGGGAGCGTCGATTGACAGGGCAAATTTGAATGCCGCATCACATGGGATGCTGCCTGGCACAGTCCAAGAGTTATTTGACCAAACCAGCGGCTCAAGGTACCGGTGGCGGATACAATGCTGGCAGCAACTTAACACCCAGGTTGCGCACGGCAGCACAATAAAAATTATGGCCTCGTTTAGTTGGCAAGTTTTTGTAACCTAAATTCCAAGTTTTAGACTCTCTCTTCATCATATCACATTAAATCTTTTGAGCATAGTTAGTCCATGATTGGACAATGTTTACCAAATACAAACGAAAATGCTGCAGGATTGCTTCAGGTTTTTATAACAGTGCTTTTGGTAAATTTCTTGCCCAACTAAACATGGCCTACATCCCATGTTTCAGCATGATGGCCAAATCATAAGCACTGATGAGGACAAAACTGGAAGGATGTAGCTAAACCGGTTTCCATCTCGCTGATTTAAACATGCTGAAGTTGTCTACAAATATCTTGTTTTGCCTGGTGTCACCATCCAACAGGTGGTCTTCATCCATAATTATCTTTCCATTAATTAATTCACTTTTGCGCTCATTCACTAAATTCAAAATCTAGCGAACGATGAGCAGTCTCGTGATTTTTCCTTTTATAGAAAAAATATTTCTGCAACTTTATAATTTTGAAAAATTGCCAAGTTATACACACAACTTTTATGCATAACTTGTTAACACAACTTTGACAATATAATCGTTTGCAGAGCAGAATTTTGTTATCACAAAATTTTACCATAATTTTTTTTGATATTTTTTTTTTTTTTCTGAAATTTCATAGACAACTTAGCACAATAATTGTTCTATATTATTTAATGTTAATAAATTTTCAATATAAACTTTTTGGCACATTTTTTATAATAATTTTACAAATAACATCCAATGGAGCCGGGGTCTCTCTGGTCACTTATTTTTTCAAGAACCCTTGATTTAATTCTCGAATAAAATAGATCTCTACCTCTGACGGAGGATTAGAAACTGAAACTGAACATACACACATACAACAATATTCTTTTTTTTTCTAAACACAGTAGCGTGATTCGATATTCATGCAGTGGAAATGAGTGTACCAGCGGACTAGGTAGGTATTACCATTGCAACTTGGTGTCATATGTTTACTCCATCAGTACTCCACAACCAATGGAGGGCCATCTCATCAAATGCTGACGATAACGTGGTTGATGGGCGTGAATAAAATACTGAAGGATACAAACATGCTGATTCTCTTGTGCTTCTCTTGGACTCTTGTGTGCTTCTCTTAGAAAATACTAGGGGATAGTATAGGACAATCCCATTACGTTTAATCCTCTACGGCGGAGCACACTAAGCATGTGCTTTTTTATATATAAGTTGTCGGACTTATACTCACTCAATCATCCACCAACTTGCTCAATCGTTCTTTTTCTTCAACGCACAAAAACTTTCAAAAAAAAAAAAAAAAAACATCAGCGTCTTCAGGCAAGCCATGCTCCTCATTGTCATTGTGGCCATTGGTATGTATGTGCACCTGTATGAAATGTTGAGAATACAACTCCTAGTTGTATGTGCTAGTATGTTCAATGGCTGCCACTACACCACAACTCTTTTTCGGGTTAGACATCTGACGCTAAAGAGTTTTAGCGGTTGGACTTACACCGTTTGTAGAAGTCTGTCATTATAACTTTTAAGTGTCAGATTGCATGTAAGCTGTAACATGTTTTTACTGTCAGATCGTCCATCTCTAGTTTTGGTGTTGTGCACGCAGAGTGTATATTGCCGTGCCTGGCGACAATTATCGAGGACCATGCGTGGGAATTGGGGGCCACAATTGTGATAGTATATGCAAAAGTGAAAGCAACGACAACATGCATTTTCGGTGATTGTGATGCCTTCAAATGCTGGTATCCATTAACATGGGAAGTACTTCTAAAGAATTCCAAACGGGCGCGAAACGGACGGCCTGAGGCCCAGTCAAAAGCGGTCGGCACAGCCTACTCTGTGCCGATGCTTGGCCGGTCGGTGCCGTGCCGTGCTTTCGAACCTAGGAGTCGGCCCGTGGGCTGGCGCGGGAACGCGCCCGCTCTAAGTTGCAGCATGAGGTTGGCCCGATAAATTGTAGCCATTGGATTTCTCTGAATGCATATCAACTGTTGGATCAACAAACAACTCACTGAACCCTAGCTTCCTCTCGTTATTTCGCCGAGCGCCGCTTCACTCCTTCCCCGACGCCGGACTTCTTCCCATCCCCGACGCCCCGCTTCTCCCCTTGCTCTTGTTAGCACGGCGCCAGCCATGGAACGTCTAAGGCGCGGCGGCACTCGGCCGGGCGCAGCGGCGGCGGGCGGGCGGCGCTCACGGGGCACAAAGCACCCGCCGGGCGGCGGCGGCGGCGATGCGGCACGCGAGGGCACCGGGCCATCACGAGCCCGCCATGCTCGTCAGCACGGCCGCGGCACGACAAGCGGTCGTAGTGCCGTGCCTGGGCGAGATGCCAGCGGCGGCACTACGGCATGGCAGGCAGCGCGCCGTGCCCCATCGTGCTGTGCCTCGTCGCGTCGTGCTTCGCCGTGCCCATGCCGTGTAGTGCCGTGTCGGCACGTTTGGAATTCTTTAGTACTTCCGTCCATTTACTTTAGTCAAGCTGTACTACACGAAGTGGTTCCCCACACTAATGGATACGGCCCTTCGGAAAGCGTGCGTTGGCCCCTTCCTGTGCCGGCCCTGCCGCGCCTGGACGTTATCAGCTTGGTACGTGCGAACTATTTTACTGAACCAAACAAAATACGGTAGTGATTACTCTGCAACCGGGAACGGCGTGAATGTGTTGCATTCTCGTTCTGGGTAGCTTTGGCCGAACCAAACAACATATCATTTGAGATAGCAGTTACAGGCCAGCTGCATGGAGATTTTTTTTTGAGTATCAGCTGCATGGACTTGATCGGTGGCGTAGAGTCGCCGCCGGTGGTGGCGGATGCAGATTTGCAGAGTCGCGGCGAAGGCACAACTCAAGTGAGAGGTTGTATCGTGTCGGGTGTTAGCGGTACCGTGGCGGATGGCACCGTGATGGCGTGAGCACAAGGGACAGCCTCGGAACCAGATGATCGAGGTCCTGCCTCGGAACCAGATGATCGAGGTCCTGCCTCGGAACCAGAAGCTGACCGTCTCTCAGCTTGGCTTTGACGAGTGGATTCCCGGGCATCACGTTGAAGTCGATGTTGACGATTTCTGTTTCATCTTATAATGCGAGACTCTACCATAGAGTTTAAGCATATTTATTAGCTTCATATTTATTGCACTTTACTGATGTGGCGATGATGTGACAAGATATTTATGGAAGAGAAAGGAGAAAAACCAAGACTTATTTGTACTCTAAGTCCACGGTATCCAAGGTAATAAATAATTTTTAGGCTCTATGGTAGAGTCTGCATTGTGAGTGCCCTTAATAGAGCAAGTATAGTGGACAAATTTCAGCCGGCGACAACCAATGAGAAAGAGAGAGAAAGGAAGAGAGAGAGAGAGAGAAAGAGGAGCGGGCATTTAGTGAGTCGCATGCTGCAGCCGGGCGAGAAGGATCAAAATGCGATTCGATTGGGTGTGAGCGATCATGCAAGCCTTCAATATCTGTAAGGACCCGCCACTATTTGGTGCGCGCTTTACGCCCGACACCGGAGCGAGCAGCCCGCGATTCTATTAAACCTGCTCTTAAAAGTGGAGATTAGTTCCAAGCAGAACTATACAAAATACGTTTTAGATGAGGTCAAAGAGTCCAATAAGCACAGCTCATACTCTTGGATGATGCGGCAGCTATAACCTTTTGGTGCGTTGGTACCTGACACCATGGCCAGTGCAGGCCCAGCTTTGTGACTAGGCCGACCAGCTTCTGTTGGAAATCACGAGGAGATAGATCGTATGTTTATGCTTGTACCGTGGAATACACACGAGGCATGTCGTTTATATATATGTGTGTTATCGTCCACCAACATGCTCACTCATTCCTTTCTTCATACTTCACAAAGAACAATCAATGGCGTATTTAGGAAAGAATCTCTCTTCAGCCATGCTCCTAATAAGTGTCATCATGGCTGCCTGTATCGGTATGTACGTGTATAAATGTCTCTCCTAATATTTTAAGTTTTTGGCATTGAATCGACCAGTGTATGCAATTTAATATGTTGTTTTGATTAATCTTTCTGCTAATTTGATCATCTTGTTCTTGTATGTGCAGTATGTTCAATGTCACAATGCAGGCAGATTGAATATCGATACCTGAGTAGCAATTTTCGTGGAAGGTGCTATGGTGAATTCGTGGTCGATTGCAAGAATGCATGCTTTGAGGAATACGACGATATCCTTTACGGCGAATGTGGCAATGACTCAAAATGCTACTGCTGTGGAACATCCTAGCGCTCTGATGCAGCCATGATGCAATAATACCAACCTAGCGTTTCTTAAACATAAATTATCCTTCTGGCTCTTATGTAATAATTCATATATAGTGTTTTCTCAAAAGTAACAAGATGGGTTACCACTTCTAGTTGAACATAAAGTATACTACTGGACCCTAAACTTGTATATCACTATGTCATTCTGGTCTCCAAACTTTCAAAAATATCATCCAAATACCTATAACAATGTATGTTGGGATCTCACTATAATTTTATCAGGTTTTAGTATGGTCCTTGAATTTATTTTAATTTCTATGTTTGTCAGGTCCCAGACTATCAAAGTTGTCACTTCTGCACACGCTGACATGTAGTGCACTTGTATAAACTGCTGAAAAAATATATGCATCTCCCCTAATAGCTTAAGTTTAAATTGAATTAGCTAGTGAAGCGAGCTTCACCTAATCGTTCTGGTTCTGTGAGAGGAGAGAGAGGAAAATGTCATGAACCGGATTGGGCCAGCCGGGACAGACTAAGTGGGCTCAACGCTTGGTAGCGGCCGGCCCCGAGGGGGCGAGGCGCGTAGCCTGGGGGCCGCCCGCGCCCGCCGCCCGCCGCCGCCGCCTCCCCTCCGTATCAACTCTACTTCGCTTTCAAGTTAGGATTATCTTAGGCTTTTTGGTGTGTAAAAGGGGATATTCAATCTATAAGGAAGACCCTTATTAGGAAATAAATAAATATTGCTTGTAAAAGGTATTCCAATCATATAAAGGAAACCTTATAGAGATCACTTAGATTACAAGTCCCTATAAGCTGGGCTATATAAGCGAGAGCATGTAATCTCTTTGGGGATAAGCAAGCAATAAAAATAGTTCCTATCTATCGCTCTTGCCCTCAACACGCCGCCTCCCTCCCTCCGTAGCCGCCGCCCGCGCCTTTACGCCCCGCCCGCCGCCCGCGCCGCCATACCGTCGCCATGCCGTGTACGCTGCCCTGCCGCGCCGCCGCCCACGGCGGCCGCTGCGCTCCCTCTTCCTCCGCCACGGCACCGCCTCTCCTCGCCCGCCGCCGAGAGCCGCCGCCCGTCGCCGTCGTCGTCGAGAGCGCAGCTCCTACGCCACCTTCACCGCTCCAGCGGTCGGCGATCACGTGTCACTTCGGCCCAATCTAACCGGTCTGGGCGGCTGGTATCGGGAGACAGGGCGATCCACCACCCATGGCTTCGAGATGACGAGTTCATCATGGCGCTGAAAAGGCACTCCTCGGCGACAAGCTGCGCCAAGATCAGCCGGCGTTTCGATGAGATCGAGCGGCGCGCTGTCACATGGAGTACGTCTGCATCGCCGAGGACTTCCCAAGCCCGGCGGTAGCTGGGAGGCCAGCCCAGCGGTAGCCACCGCGGGCATAGGGCCGCCCGGCCTGCCCTAGCCGCCGCCCTCCCCGCCCGGCCACCGTCGGCAGCGCCGACCCTGCCATCCTCGGCTAGAGGAGGATGAGGGCGTTAAGTGACGCTGGCCGTCATCGACATAGATTGGCGACACGCGGCAACGGCTGCCCTCTCCTCTATCACGCCCCACTTTTAATGGATGCGTTAATCCCCGCGTGTTTGCGCCCGGATCACGCCACAAAAACACGTCTATTAGTAACAGGATGATGGTAAACAGAATTAATAGTAAACGAGCTATAGAAATATAGGATGGAAAGGGGCTTACGGTGGCGGCGAAGGGGTCACCAAGTCGGGTTACAATATCGAGTTGGCACTTGTAACACCCGTGTTTTTGCATCATTTTAAAATTCACAAAAAATTTGAACTTTTTTCTAATTACAACTAAAACTTGATTTAACTTCCCTTCTAAACGAAACCCGTTTTTGAAAACACGCATTTCAAACCCTCACCATCTAGAATTAGGAAACCTTGTGTGATGAACTCTATGGTTACCAAAGGATGAAAGGTAAGTGCTAGGTTTTATTATGGAAATAAAACGCATGAGAAATGGTTTACAAATTTTCTCACGGGAATAAAATACGAAAAATGTGTGTACCCGAAATATATATAAATATTTTTACAAGCACAACAAATAAATATTCCCCACCATAAAGGTCCGCGGGAATATAAATGTGCTTGTATAAATATTTATAAAATATCTAGAACACATGAAATGGCGAGTTAGGGAAAATGTGTGTGCACACATATATACACATATTTATGCAAGTACAACTAGATAAATATTTTCATGAGTAAAAGGCATGAGAATATATACGAGTACTTGTATAAATATTTACAATATATATGTATGCATACACACATAAAATAATGAGAGAGAAGGAATAAAAGAAAGGAAAGGAGATAGAAATGGAAAAGAGATGATGAAAATCAGAAAAAAGGCCACGGGCTTGATCTCCTCCCTTCCCATTTTGGCCCAGCCCAGCTCCTTCCTCTCTTCCCTCCTTCTGCCTTGGCCCCGAGCGGGCGGCCCAATAGGCGAGGCACAAACCCAGCCCGGCATCAAAACCGGCCCAGCAAGCGCCCCCTCCCTTCTACGGGCGAGCGGACCCCACCACCATCGTCTTCCTCATCCCCTTCCCACATTTCTCGCAGGCGTGCGAGCACCCGCCCGGGCCCTCACGCTCCCCGCCCGTACCAAGGCTGCGGCTGCGCCGAAGCGACTCCGCGCGATTTGCGCCCCCATCTCAGGGCCAGCACGCGGCCACCGCACCGTCCATGAAGCTTGATGGCGAGTCAACGCCAACGGCGGATGTCGGCACAAAGCTCGTCCCGCGGGCTGGTGGCGACGACCGACCCTGGCGAACCCACCGCTCCACCCGACGCGCTTCTAGAAGAAGCCCGCAGCGGCGTGGGGTGCCGGCTCCTCGGCAATTAGCGGCGCCATGGGCACGGTCGGGCTCACGGTGGCGGACTTCACTCCCCACGGTGGCGCCCGCGGACGGGCTCGCAGCCCGTCGCCCGGTGATGGGGCGCCTCGGCCAACGCCGGCCGGTGCCGGGGACACGCCTTGAAGACCCAGCTAGCGCCCAGGAGCCGAGCCCGGTAGGTCAGCGCGTGGCGATCCGCGGTCGGAAAAGATCTCCGACGAGCTCTCCATGATCGTGGCTATAAATAGCCCGCCCGGTGCCTCCCTCGGCCTCGCCCGGCACCACGAGCTTCACGGAGGCTAGAACATGGTGCTCGCGCCAGGCTTCCCTCTCCCATCCTCACCGTGAAATCAATTCTCCCCAAATCAAGAATTCGCCGCCGCCCGCGTCGAGAAACGGGGCGCGCCGATTTGGTCATCGTCGGCGAGGAATGGTGGTGCGGTATGCTTTCCCAGCCTCCCTCCCTTCCGTTTTCCTCACCAGCCAGGTGCGCTATTGTCTTTGGTGGCCCGACTTGAACGCACCGCCGCCACCGCTAGCCGTCCTCTCGCCCGCCCGTCGTGGGAGCATCCCTGCGAAGCCACCCTCGACCCCATAGCGGGTTCGGGGAGCGATAGAGCCCTACCGCCCGCCGCGGCCCGAGCAAAAGAGGCGCAGACAACGGAATCCGGCCAAGCTCCGGCGAAGCCCGCCGCCTGAGCGAGCGCCGCGGCGGCGGCAAGTGATCTTGCGTCGCTTCTAGGCGATGACGTCGTAGCGGCGGGGCCAATGATAGGCTGCCACGTCGCCACGCCGTTTTCCCTCAGTCACCAACGGTTGGGGCAGCACTGTCATACACGTGGGCGCCCTCGTGGCGGCCCACATGGCACCATGGGGCCACGTGTCATCCCAGCGTGCGGGGGCCGGTTTTACGTGTACACTTATTTAATTGCTATGTCCACACGGATCATGTACCGCGAGAGTTTTACAAATAGACTTTCCGTGTCGAGGAAAAAAAATTCCCGAAAAATTTGTAAATTCATTATTTGATTTATAGAATTTTATCATGTAATTAGTTCAATTTTATTACATGATAAAAAAGTATATTATAATATTACCCTAATGATTTAATTAGGGATTAATATTATAAAATCCATATCTCATGCATACTAACTCCGTTTAGCGTGAAAGCGACTTCCATAATTCATCAAAAATCTAGCTCTATGCATCTAACCCATTGCCACCATAATGTTACTGTGTTTGTTTTATGTGTCATAGTTCAAGCTAGGGTTTATAAGCCATTCGCAAGTAGATTCGGCGACCCGATTAGGAGTATCGTCAGGAAATACGTTAGAAGGCGTTAAACGCCGTGCTTGGATTAAATCGAGAACCTCGAGGCAAGTCCTTACCCCCCCCCTTAATCATGACCTTAATATGATAATAAATGATGACATAATATGACTAAGTAAGATCGATGTAACACAGTAATAAAGTGAACCCTCCAACAAAAGGTGAGTGGTGATTGTCTACATGGAGGTGGACTAATCACAATCGGGGAATGAATCCGCGGAGAGATGCTCGCCTCCCTAAGGACCGGTTCATAGACCTTCTACCTAGTATAATATTACGTACAGCCACCTTGCCCGTAATGGGGCGGCTTGATTCCACACCCGTTGGGTTGAGGTATAATTGGAGCCAAGGTGGCGGAGTAGGCAAAGCGACCTATTGGGGGCGGACATGGGGAGAGTGGCCCCATGGTCGGTTAGGCGTGGATCTTTGGCGATCTTCCACGTAAGTGTTTGGGCGCGATGGCGCGGTGCTAGAGCACATATTGATGATTTGAGATTGAGAGTGGTGTTGTGGTATAGGTTGGGTAATTAGGTATTACACGTAAAGCGCGGGTGATTTGGTATCACCATATTGTCTAGGGTGATCGTCATCCTTGGGTGGCGTGTTATCCTTCAACCCCCGAAGTCGTGGTAAAGATTATACCGATATACCTAGGAGGCATCCAGCGCACGGAATCTCGTGGGACCACCTTTGACCCGATCGTGCGTGGGAGAAGATGGCCCCTCGTGTGGGGAAAAAGTGTACAACCTCTGCGAGTTAATTGAATCTATTCGAATAGCCACGTCCTTGGAATGGGCAAGTGCTAGGTGTGAACATCTATGATTAGATACACACTAATGATGTTTGACTGTGATCTTTGTGGCCAAATATGACATGAGATAACCCGGGGAACTAGCAAGAGCGGTTTTAGAGACTCTACTAGGGCCCAAACCCTTAATAACTACCACCCCACGGTTTGGGACTTCTTGCGAAATGCGTTTGTACTCACCCCTCTCTTTACGGATATCGGCACATGTGAAGGTAAGATCGGCGACAAGTAGAGTACCCGGCGTACCGTAGGAGTTCGCAAGATGTTTGCTTAGGAGAAGGGCGTTGAAGCCTAGATTTCATCCATGCACAAATGCGCTTGTAGATGCAGGCGATGTCATAGTCAATCCACCGCTTCCGGTTGGCCAACTCGATATTGTAACCCGACTTGGTGACTCCTCGTCGCCCTTTGTAAGCCCCCTTTCTATCCTATATTTATTAAGCTCCGGATTACTATTATTTACGTATACCAATATGCGTGACTAACGGGCGTGTTTGTGGCGTGATCACGGCGCAAACACGTGTGATTAACGACCCATTATAAAGTGGGGGGCGTGGCAGTGGTATCGAGCCGAGCTTGTCCATAGGATGATATTTGGGTTAACGAGAAATTTACTCCACATAGGATAACTACTTTTAAACTTGTTGCTCTGATGCCTTACTACAATAGTTCATATGTTGCGGAATCGATGACAACGTCGAAACTCTAGTAGCAATGGACTAGTAAGGATGAACTCAAGCGGACTACGACCAAGGAGAATTTCCACGGCTCCTTTCAAAGGTGCTAAAGTACTTGAGATACCTTGGCCTTCCTCGATATTAAAATCGATAGTCTCATAAAGACCGGGTATCTAAGTGCTTAATGAACTTAATATGTTCCCGAGAAGCTTCCAACGGGGAAGGATGCAAGTGCTAGCCCGCGGTACAAGCTGGAAATGCCAAAAGTCGTCAGAGTACCTAAATGGGCGCTAATGTAATGTGCAAGTCTAGCATCGGATAAGGCATAGTCGGGCAACGAAATAAGTTTGAGTAGCAAAATCCTTTTTGCAAGCTTGGTTGTGCAAGCAATGTCTTAGCATTAGTAGCTAAGCATTCACTTTCATGATCATAGATGCCTAGGCTTCAAGGCCTTTAATAGGTGAAAAGTCGGCGCAATAATCATCATGGCGGTTACTCGTGTGGTGCGACTATGTACCATCAATAAAACTGCGTCTTTTGTGATGAGAACTATTGTCGCTTGTTTGTTTAGTATAATGCCTTGTTCCTTTCAATCCTAAAGGAAATTTCTCCATTATTACTACTCATAGTGATTAATGGAAGGAAGATTCCGATAGGATGCTGTGAAACATCTTGAAAAAATCCTTTAAGTCACGAGTAATAAGACAAGTTTACGCGTAAACATTGTTAGCGTGACTAAAAACTTTTCATCGCGTCTCACACGAGGTAGGTTTGTATGCTTCTCAACACCGGTGTTACTAGGATACCCCAATAGTCTATCTCTACCCAAAATGCTTGCTTTTCCCCTAATGACTAATCCCCGAGTTAGATAGACCCATATAGTACCTTGTCTTTTCCCTCCCTCGGTCTATTTTAGTCCAAGTAGATTAGGAGTTGACTGCGGGGAGACACGGCGACAACCAGGACTCCACGACTGTAGCCGTTGAACCACACCAGTGTTCCTCCCTACAGCCATCACATGCCGTCGCCTCGGTTCTCTTTGTGCCAGCGGCGATTGCAACATTCCGACATCTTTGTCATCTCAATGCGAAGGCTGGCGTCACTGGCACATTACTTTGACCCCGAACGCGGCCAGATGAAGCCGTTGAGAACCGCGGTCTGCGAATCAAGTGGCAACCGATTACCGATAGTGCAAGCGGAGCGGGAAGATGGACAGAATACCACGATGTCGAGAGGCGTCATCAAAGCCCATAAAAGATATTTATGCCCAAGAACAAGCGGATGCCCAAAAGCAAACAAAAATATCGTGAAGCGGCATGCAGGCAATAGAGAGACACACATCTCCCACTATAGGGAATCCACGGCCAAGACCACCACGGTCCCCGGCGATGCCACTATAGCAAAGTCAATGGATACAAGAGGCGCACTCCCATTCCTTCCACCATACACCCACGGCACCCGGCCGCAATACCGGTCGGCCGAGCTTCTCACGGGAAGCCATTACCTTCGACCCACTATAAAAAGAGCACCACCATCGCTCTCACCACCATCCCTCCAAACATTCCACTTTGCTACCTTCCATCTTTCACCCTCTACCGGCCTCACTCCTTGCCATCCACTCACCAAGAACCATCACCACCCACGGCCAAAATGGCGGCACATGGGTTAGCGGCCGATCTTGTGACACCCCGGTTCCCGGCTTCTCTATGCCACTATATCTTTGAACCCCGGCATTCAAGACCGCCACTGTATAGGGGCTACGAGTATGAAGCGTGGCACCCATCGTTGCCAAGTCACCATCTACATCGCCAAGAGTCAAGATCACCCAGCCATCACGGAAAAAGAATGGAGCATGACCGCTATCGGTTTTCGATTCCCGACACCTACCAAGCCCGTGGCTACGCAAGGCACTACTCCCTTTGTCACCTTTATAAGGCACCCATGGCTCGCACCCCCCCATGAAGCACACTGCCACCCGAAGGAAGAACCGCCCTACGGGCGACTTGCACGAAGGCCTACAAGATCTAGGAGACAGCCCCATCATCCGGCACGATGTCCTACCTACTCACCCTCGACCGAGCGATATGGCGACAAGATCTTTGCACTAGAGATGGAATCCATCAAGCCCGGCAAGGTGAAAGCTACATCCAACAACTCCTCGCGAACACGCTCACGCCGCGAGATAAAGTCGCCACGGCGATCACGTCGGAGACTACACTTTCATGAGGAGCCACGAAGACCATCCAGGAGCAACATACCCAAGAGCTAGGAGGCCTACATCCTCGCCCCTCGAGGCGCCGAAAGTTCAACATGTGCAGACCAGAACCTGCAAAGGTGTGAAAGATTTCCACTAACCCCTTCACTAGAAGAAGAATGGACTCCACCGGGCCCGTCACCGGTGAGGACCGACAACCCGAAGCACCCACGTCCCCTTAGTCGGGCACCACCAAGAGGAAGAGCCCCGGTCAGGAGCCAAGTACCAGACCAGCGAAGCAGACGAAGCCACGGGACGATCTTTGGCCAGAACCACCACCCCAAGGGAGGTGTAACGGTAGAGTAGCATTCCCTTTTTCGCTCTCTTGTTGTACTCCCCTTGAATAATCAAGATCATTGTGCTTGATCCAAGATCCATCTGTGAGTATCGACAAAGAAAAATCGACGGACACCTAGACATAAAAGCCACGGGGCAAACAATGACAAGAAGAAAATTTTTTCTAAGTGGGGTAGTGCTATGTGCAAGAAGAGAAAAAAAAAATACAAATGGGCGGAAATGCAAGAAGAAGCGCGAACAAGATGAGCGAGAACAAGAAAGAACAGAGAAATATGAAAATGGGCTAAAATAAGGAAATAAAGAACCACGAAACTTAGGGTTTCCAAATAAAGTGGAATCCCAAGTTCCACGATGATGGCTACTTTCGAAGAAGAATCCGGGCATGTGAGGAACATCGCGAGAAGACTATGAAGGAACAAGCAAAGAGGCAGAACCTTTGGGAGACACGGAAGACCGAAGACCTTAGAGGAATAAATCCTCTAAGTGGGGTAGCCAAGAAGACCGGGAGGACTACGAGGACAAGATGCAAGACCAAGAAGAGGGGTAAAACAAGCGACAAGCGTCAACGGCGAAGGCATGCCCTCCACAATGTCGTGTTGCCCCAGGAGGCAGTAGCATGATAATCGTAGAGGTTCGACAAGACAACACTTTGTAAGCAATGGAAAGTTTCCTCTCTCTCTATCTCCATCCCTTTAGGCCTCAAACTAGGACCTTCACTCTGTAGATTAGGAATCTCGCGGGATTCATCCCGATTGTGATTAGTCCCACCTCCATGTAGACTATCACCACTCACCTTTTTGTTGGAGGTTCACATTATTAAAAACAGGTTATATCGATCTCGCTTAGTCATATTATATCATCGTTCCTCATCATCTCGTAAGGTTGTGTTGATTAATTAGGTCAAGATTATTAGGGGGGGGGGGGGGGGACTTGCCTAGGAGGTTCTTATGAATCGGCCCGCGGTGTCGAGCGTCTCTAGTTCTACTTGGGGACGGGAAGCTCCTAATTGGTCGTCGAAAACTACCTCGGGTACTTCGATAAACCTAGCTTGAACTATGGCATACAAAACAAACATAGAACATTATGGTGGCAATGGGTTAGATGCATAGAGCTAGATTTTAGAGGAATTCTACGGGAAGTCGTTTCACATGCGAAGCGAGGTTAAATTGCATGAGATATGGAATTTATAATATCAATCACTAATTAATTCATTAGGGTAATATTATAATATAATTTTATCATGTAATAATATTGGAACTAATTACATGATAAAATTCTATAAATCCAATAATGAATTTACAAATTTTTAAGGAATTTTTTCGACACGGGAAAGTCTACTTTGAACACTCGTGTACATTAGCGGGTGTGCCTAGCAATTACATAAGTGTACACGGGAATGGTTACACACGGGGTGCCGCGTGGGTCCGTGGACGCCAGCTTTGTGGTGGACATATCCGCGCCGCGTGGGCTTACGGGTTGCCCTAATTAGGCCGGCGGTGGGGAGCGGACGACGGCGTGGCGGTTTTCCATTAGTGGGCGCCTTGGCGGCGTCTTGGTAACCGAGCGGCGTCGCGGCGGCCGTCTGCGTCGCCGAGCCCGTGCGGCGGTGCGCGGACGTTCGCCCGGGTTAGGATTCCTTGGCGTAGCTCGCGCGGGAGGTCCATTAGATCCCCTTGGCGCCTCGAACGGATGGGGTCGATGGAAGGTGAGCAGGCGGCACTCTCCCCATGGCGGCGGGCGGGCGCGGTCTTACGGCGGCAGCGGCGCTTTCGGATGGTGGTCTACACGGCACCATTCGGCAAAAATAGTGAGGCAAATAGAAGAGGAGGAGTTGGAGAGAAGTACGCGTTTGTGAATCGACCGGCGGCGACCTCGGCGGGGGCGGGCTTCCCGAGTTTTCTTCGGCGTGGCGGGTTCCGGATTTGGGGGGAGAAAGCGGCTGGCGAGTGGAAAAAGGAGAGAGCGAGGGCGAAACACCGTCGTTCCGGTCGTGGTGGAGCTTTCGTCGGGCGAGCCCGATCGGGCATCGGAGGGGCTTTATAGCTTCATACGGCGCTCTGGTCCGGGGAGATATTTCCATTGAGGCTCCGATTTTTCCCGCCCGGCGTCCCACAACCAGCGTGGACCTGGCCAGCTTCGGCTGTCCGCGGCCGTTCCCAATCGGCTCCGGCTGGGCTGTTCGTCGTGGTGTCACATCGCGGAGCGTAATCGGCGGTCATGGCGGCGGGAAATGGTCCGTCATGGCTATTTGTCTTGGCGTTGAGCCGACACTTCGGTGCGACTGGTCGCCCATTTGGGCTCGGCGTGCTTTCTTGGCGCTTCAGCGTTAAAGCAGCGCTGATGAGCGACTCACCGTATGGTTTTGTAATGAAACTACCCCGTTGGTTGCTACCGCCATGGCGACAAGCGGTGTTGCGGTCGCGGCGTGGCTGTCGTGCGTTTTGACCGGGCGCCCTGTGCGGGTGGACCAGGAGCGCGTCGGCGGCTTCCGGTGGCGGCCCGGTGTTTCTTTGTGCCGGGTCTCCTTGTCCCTCGGCCCAGGCGATTGCTCAAAGGCGAGGTGGGCCCGGCGCGTCGGTGCGGTGGGAGGAAAAGAAGGCGATCGTGGGGCCTACATGTCGGCGAAGGGGGGAGGTGGCGAGCGGCTCGGTCCTGGACGGTTCGATCTTGGCGCGCAGAGCTCCTCGGGTTGGGCGGCCTGCTCGGGTTGTGGCGTGGGAGGGAGGGAAGGTAAAAAAGTTCTTCTTGGGCCATGAGAATCGAGCCCACGAGCAAATTTCCAAATTCCTTCCTCCTTTCCCTTTTCTTATTTCCCTTTTCTTTTCCTATTCTTTCTCCTCTTCTTTTATGTGTGTCACATATATATTTATATTATAAATATTTATACAAGTACAAGTATATTCTCATGACTTTTATCCTTGAGAATATCTAATGGTACTTATATAAATGTACATATATATATGTGCACACACACTTCCCCCACTTGTTATTTCATGTGTAATGCATGTATGTATATATTTTATAAATATTTCTACAAGCACCTTTATTGTGCTTATAAAATATTCATATACATATTTTAGTACACACGGGTTTTGATATTTATTATTCCCGAGAGAAAACTTGTAAATCATTACTCATGCAATATCTTCCATGTTTAAAATCTAGAACTTACCTTGCATCCTTTGCGACCATAAAGCTCACCAACAACAAACAAGATTTCCTATTTTCTATATGGCGGGAGTTTAAAATGCGGGGTTTTCAAAAAACAGGGGGTTTCTATTTAGCGGAAATTAAATCAAGTTTTAGTTGTAATTCGAAAAGTTCAAATTTTTAGTGATTTTTAAAATGATGCAAAAAACGGGCGTTACATCCTCTCCCCGACACTGCGACAGCGCGGACTCTCCTAGCGAGACGGCGTCACCATGGCGCCCACTGCTCGGGCGTCACCAGCGGACGCCCGCCATTTTGCCCACCAGCGCCCTGGACGCGCCACCCGCGACGCCCGGCTCAGTGGTGTCACCCGCGGCACCCGTCCCAGTCACCGGACCTAAACCCACTCTCGTCACTTTCGTCACGGAGGTCCGAATGCAGCGGCACCGACAACCCGACCTCTAGATGCGGAAGATGGAGCTGCTGTTGAGCTCAAGGAAGACATATATCGACCCGACTACTCACGTGCGGCATCTTCCTTCCATCGGCGAGGTCTGCTGCCCGATGCAGGTTCTTAGTCTCGGAGGAGGTCCCCACTCGAGTGGGGCGAGTTCACCGCTACGAGGAGCGACGAGGCCCCCATCATCACCGATACTGCGAGTCTGCGGCGCCTTCCAGGGAGGCCAGGCTGGGCGACTACATCTCCGCCGAGAGCTATGCACTTCGCATGGATCTTGAGGGGGACGGCGCCACCGTGTCGGCCTCTTCGTGGGGAGGCTTGCGTGAACGCGCTTCCGCCGCCGCCGCTCGAGTGGTTCGAGCCTCGTTCGATGGAGGAGGCCATCGACCTCGCCCGCCGCTCTGACGGCGACCGGCTGGGCGGCGAAGCCCGGCCCGGCGGCGCCGACCATGTCGTCCACCTGCGGCGGCCCGCCCGATATCCGGCGGCGACATTGCGCGGCCGGGCTGACCGCGGGGCAGGCGGCGGCGTCTTTGTCGCGATGGGCGGCCCATTGGCGGGTTGGCGGCGAATGACATCATCGCTGAGCTGCACAGCCCGCGACAACCAACAAGGCTTCGGGATCGCCATGCGCGCCATCGAGTTGCAGGCAACGCCCGCCAGTGGAGCCTCCGCGTAGCATGGTGAGTACTTCCACGCTACTACATCCTGCTTTGCCCGGACTTCTCTAGGACTTCTGCTTTCGGGCACCCACCGCGCATGGCGTGGCGGTGGGCTTCCACCTTCCCAACCGTCAAGAAGGCCGGGCATTCCCGTGGCGTCCTCAACTCTGGCGCACTTGGGCAGCGGGGTTGAGGCGCCACCGTCCTCCCGACAACAATAGCGCGTCTTCTTCGCATCAACAACGTCACCCCGTCGGCGCAGGTGGACACGGGAGCGCTAGATAGAACGCCCGTCTGACGCCAAGTGACCTCCTCGGCGCATCTGGCGCCGCCTCCTCGCCACAGCCGTCCCTTCGACATGTCTTCGAGGGCACATTCCCGCGCGAAAGGTTACGTGCCGACGACCCTCGCCCACACGACTCCTCGGCGACACGCTAGATGCGCCGAGCTTCTCCGGGCACCCTCAGCGCCTCGGTCATGTGCCGTACATGGGCGGGCGCCCCATAGTGCAGCCCGCTGACTACAAGTTCAGCGTCTACCGGCGACTGCATCTCGACTTCTCCTTCTCCAGACAATGATGCCGGCGTGCGCAGCGGCAACGACAAGTCGGGTCCTCTCATCCTCTGCCGGTTCGGGCCGATCGTCCGCCCCCGATCGGCATCCCCCTTCACCACCAAGCTGGTGGGTTGGGCGCTGCGTGGGCCAGCGCGCCTCGTCGGCGCGGTGGAAAATGTCGCGAACGGGTTAGGCCAACCGGGGGACGGGCTAAAGCGGGCTCGAACGATTAGGTGGCCCGCCGCGGGGCGAGATGCTTGTAGCGCTTGAGCAGAGGGCGGCGCCCTGCCCGCCACGCCCCGCCTCCTCCCTCCCTCCGTATCCAACTCTACTTAAGCTTTCAAGTTAGGATTATCTTAGGCTTTTGGTGTGTAAAGGGGATATTCAATCTATAAGGAAGACCCTTATTAGAAAATAAATAAATATCGTGTAAAAGGTATTCCAATCATATAAGGAAACCTTATAGAGATTGCTTAGATTACAAGTCCCACTAGCGGCCTATATAAGCGAGGCATGTAATCTCTTTGGGGATAAGCAAGCAATAAAAATAGTTCCTATCTATCTCTCTCCTGCCCTCAACCGCGCCTCCTCCCTCCCTCCCTTTGCCGCTGCCGCCCAGCACGCCGCGCCGCCGCCATGGCCTCGCCCATCTTGTCGCCCTGCACCACCGCCGCCCGTGCCACTTTGCCCTGGCGCCGCCCATGCGCCCCCTCTTCCTCCGCCATGGCACCGCCTCTCCCTGCGCCGCTGCCCGAGCCACACGCCCGTCGCGCCGCCATCGTCGGAAAACTGCAGCTCCCCTCGCCACCTTCACGCTCCAACGGTCGGCGATCACGCGTCACTTCCGGCCCAATCTAACGATGCATGACAGGAAAGATAAAACAAAAACTCATGTGAACAATATGTTGCTCATAATTAGAGCAATTGTCTATAGGGAGTTCATAATAGACGGTTAAAAGCTTCAAGAACCTATCTTCAGTTTAGCGCTGCAAATCCATCTTCAAACAAGAATTTGCTCTAGTTAAGCTAAGAGTAAAAAAGGAAAATTCCAGCCTTATCTAGGTTTATGGAAAATACGAGCCTCATCAAACTCATTTTTTTTTGTTTCCTTTTTTTTTTTTTTTTTTTGTCTCTTGAGGACTTGTGCGGGACATCATTTATTTTTCAATAAAGCATAGTAGGGGCTTTAACCCCTCCTGTTTCATATCAAAATAGATGGTTATATTAAAAGTTCCAATATATGGTCAAAACAAAAAAAAAAAAAACTAAGTTTAGAGTCTAGAAGCATAATGTGCAATGAGGTAGCTAAAATAGGATTTATAACATATATATGCAGACCCATAGGTAGGTCAACACTACATGTCCTCAAATATTTGCCGATGCTTTGAGTTTGAGCTATGACTCCTTCAGTGCTGTGTGCTGCTACATGCAAATTTTGATAAAAAAATTCCAGAAAAGGAAGATCTGTTTACATTGAGTTGCTTTCGAAAGTTGAACTGATGCAATCTACTGCTGTATGTCCCTTCTGTTTAGACTTGTAACACACAGACTCGTGTTCGGTGACCTCAAAAGAAGAGTTGGGGTCTGTACCTTCTATATGGTTCATCCGTGTTCGCTAAAACCCTCTCTAATTATCTTTGTCACTTCAACGCTGATTATGGTTCCACAGCCCACTTGATGCCGCCCTTGATGCCATCCTCCTTGTTGAGACTGGTTTCTATTCTCCTGATCTGTTGGCCTCAAATTGATTGACCACAGTTCCCATGCCATTCGCTCCTTCTCATGTTGCCCTTGCTCAAGACCACGGCTTTGATCCTGGCCCCCTAACCTCCATCGCCCTTCAATTTGTAGCCAAACCAGTCTCCATCTTGCTGATTTCTTGGCGCCCTCTGCAGCTGTCTACAAAGATCTTGTTTTGCTTGGTCACCATCCAATATGTGGTCTTCCTCCAGCCAATTATGTTGCCACTAATTAATACCACTTTTAAGGTCATTCACTAGATTCAAATCCAGCGAATGATCAGTAGTGTCCCATGACTTTCCTTTTTTTTGAAAAAAAATATTTCTGCAACTTTGTAATTTTTTTGAAAATTACCATGCTATACACATAATTTTTATAAGAACTTGTGTTACCACAACACAAAACTTTGAGCATATATCAGTTTGAAGAGTAGAATTTATTAGCACAAGTTTTTTATTATAATTATTTTATACAATGTTTATATAATTTCGTTGACAACTTAGCACAAAAAACTTTTCTATATTATATTATGTTAATAAATCTTCAACATAATTTGTTTGGCAACTTGTCGCTCATTTTTCGAGATCCAATGATTTAATTGCCAAATAAAATAGATCTCTACCCGACAGAAGGATCTGAAATTGAAATTGAAACATACGCATAAAACAATATTGTTTTTTTTTAATGCAGTAGCATAATTCTGATATTCGTGCGGTGGAAACGAGTGTACCAGCGGACAAGGTAGGTATTACCAATGGAACTTGGTGTCATATGTTTACTTTGTCATATTATGTTAACCTGTCCATCAGTCCACATCCAATGGAGGACCTGCGCTATAATCAAATGCTGACAATAATGTGGTTAATGGAGGTGAATAAAACACTGCTGGATACACACATGTTTCTGGACTCTTGTGTTTCTGTTGGAAAACACTAGGGCATAGTATCGGAGAATCCCGTGTTTATTTGATCCTCTACGGTGGAACACACTAGGCATGTGACTTATATATAAATCGTTGGACTTACACTCACCCGTTCATCCACCAACCTGCTCACTCATTCTTTCTTCAACATACAAAAACTTTCACAAAAAAAAACCAATGGCGCTTTTAGGAAACAATCTCGCAGCTGCCATGCTCCTAATTGTCATTGTGGCCACCGGTATGCATGATGCAGATGTATGCAATGCAACATAATATATATGTGGTTTTGATTAATATTTTGGCTAATTAACCATATTCTTGCATGTGCTAGTATGTTCCATGCCTGCAAGCACACAAAGAGAAATGCGGGCACCTGAGCGGCAATTATCAAGGACCGTGCGTTGGCATTGGCAACGGCCACAGTTGCAATAGTATATGCAAAAGTGAAAGCAACGACAACATTTATGGCGATTGTGATGCTTTTCAATGCTGGTGCTATACTCAATGCTCCTTTGAGATTGTTGATGATGTTGCTGGCGCCCCCGATGTAGCCATGATGCAATGATCTCAGGTTAAAGTTTCTTAAATATAATAAACTATCTCTTCCTAGCTCTCTTTATATGTAATAATACATATAGTATGTTATCGGTCTCCAAACCTCCGAAACTCAAGATATATCTAAACAATGTTTGGGTCTCACTGGATTTTTATCGGGTCTCACTATGGCCAATTTATATTTTCCTACGTCGTCATTGGTCCCAGGCTATCAAAATGCTCATGCCTGGACACACCGGTCAAAATGCTCTCTTGTCTTTTTTTGAAGGATCCTAGTGCTAAAGTTGACAAGAACGTTCGGGCTTTGCTTTCAAGTATACACTGCATGATGGTGAGCTATATCGGATGACCGCCCGAAGATTTGTTGCTAAAGTGCTTAGGGGCTGATCAAGCAAGAGTGGCAATGGGAGAAGTTCATAAGGACATTTGTGGTACACATCAATGCGGCTCGAAGATGAAGTGGTTGTTGAGGCGGGCTGGTTTCTATTGGCCTACTATGATGGCGATTTCTTTCGTTACTACAAAGGTTGTGAAGAGTGTCAGCGGTTTGTGAACATTCAGCTAGTGCGGCTGCTATGCTTCATCCGATCATCAAACCGTCATCTTTCCGTGGTTGGGGTTAGACTTCATTGGTCAGATTCATCCTCCATCTTCGAAGGGGCATAAGTTCGTCTTGGTTGCTACCGACTACTTCACTAAATGCTCGGAAGTGGTGCCATTGAAGAACATGACATAGAAGGAGGTAATTGAGTTCATCACCGAGCACATTATACATAGATTCGACATTCCTCAAACATTAACTACAGATTAAGAACGTCATTTATGGCGAAAGAGGTAAAGGATTTTGCGAATCATATAAGATCAAGATGCTCAATTCATCTCCATATTATGCTCAAGCCAATGGTCAAAGCGGAATCCACTAAGAAGACTTTTGATCAAGCTTATTAAGAAGAAAATAGATGAACATCAAGAAGGTGGCATGAAGTCTTGTTTGCTTTGTGGGCTCATCGTATATCGAGGCTTGGTGCAACTAAAGTTACTCCCTATGAGCTGGTGTATGGTGAAGAGTCGGTGTTACCCGTTGAGGTAAATTTGGATGCATATAGATTTGCTAAGAAAAATGATCTATCTCCTACTATGTACCATGATTTGATGATGGACAACATCAACGAGGTAACCGACAAGAGAGTCAGAGGCTCTAAAGGAAATAGAAAAGGATAAAGCCCGTGTTGCTAGAGCCTACAACAAGAAAGTCAAAAGCAAGTCGTTTCAAATCGGTGACTTAGTATGGCAAACTATATTACCGATAGGGGACGAAGAGCAATCAATTTGGCAAGTGGTCACCCAATTGGAAGGTCCATTTAAGGTGGTCAAAGCGATATTTGGGAACTCCTATGTGCTTGAGTCAATGAGTGGAGAATGCCAAGCAAAAGGCGATTAACGGGAGGTATTTGAAAAAATATTTCCCTAGTGTTTGGTAAGAGACCTAGTGCTTTGTCAAAACAATGGCCGATGCATGCATCACCCTTAGAACAAAAATAAATGATACATAGTATAAGCCCTTATCCTGGAACAACCGATCACGATGGGCATTCGTGTTGTTTGGTTTTCTTTGACTTGTTTTCGGTTAGATTGCACCTCTAAGCCTAAAAAAACAGGGGTCATATGTTAACACCGAAAATAGTCCCATGCTATTTTTAGAATGAGTGATGTGTTAAGAGAATGAATGGAATGCTATGGACAATGTCATTTTGTGTGAGAACATTTGTGTGAGAACAGTGTCAAAGAAGTCCTAAACATAGTAGCTAATAAATGCATGGCGGGGCACAAACTTGAAAAATTGGGTGGAGCAGGTTCAATGCATGGCCTAACATGCGCCTCCGAAGTTGACCAGGGGCGGGCGGCACCCGGCGTCCGTCGTCATCTTGTATCACGATCACCGTGTGCTTGGCGATGCGGTCATCGCGTCCCGGTCGCGGCATCCGGTCACCGCATGCCTTTGCATGCATTTTCAGGGCTCTTCGGAATTGACCTCCTCGGTCGCGGCATCCGGTCACCGCGTATGCCTTTGCATGCGTTTTTAGGCTCTTCGAATTGACCGGGGCGCTAGTGACCAACGCGTCCGGTCAACCGCGACGAGCCCGTGTCCGTCATTTGATCCCGAAATGATTGTTTTCTAATGCGTGTTTAGGTCGGTTTTGGAGATTAGAAACTTTCAAGGGCGGTTTCCTAAAAGGATAAGACCACCCTCCGCTATATAATAAAAAGAGGTTCATGGCGATTTGATCCCATCTACATCCGGTCGATCAACTATAAATTCCAAACCCTAATTATCCTTTTCCAACCCCATACCCTGCTGTCCGGCGTTCTTCTCGATGAATTTTGCGGGCGTTCTAGGTGGCCTTGCGACCCTAGAGCAACCCTCGTGTGTGTTCTCCGGCCGGATCCTTTTGGTGCGCGTTCGAGGTAAGGTTTTCGGCCAAGATCGAGGCCCTACATCGACCTAACCGTTCTCTAGATCGGATTCATCGGTCAAGTGTGATCCTTGCCACTTGTGCAGGTTGTTTGCAACCTGGTGGGCGCCAAAAGCCCTCCCGGTGTGTTGGTGCCCCTAATCCGCGTCAACATACTTTTTGGCGACTCCTCGGGGGAAGACAAAGTGTCAACTCAATTCAATCTCCAAACCAAATACATGGCCAATGACAAGGATGGAAGCAAGAAGGCGGGGGTCCATCCGCGAAAACATCCGGCGTCCCCGAGTCTATGGAGGAGCTCCTCAAGATTTAAAGAAGAAGCTCCAAGACAAGATCGACACCGTCCAACGTGCTTTCATGCTAAGTTGTTGCAAGGATAGGCAAGATTGTGTGACACAATATCACGAACTTTGTCTAGGGTGAAGCCCCCCGTCAAAGGAGGTAGTTCCCGCAAGCTCAACCTATTTTCGATGATGCTTATCCTTCACAGGGATTATGTTGCCAAGATGCTAGTTGATCAAAAACTACATTAGAAGATTTAGTTACAAAGATCACTTGGTAGTTTAGGTTCTCGATTGAAAGTACTTGAAGGACCTACAACCGATAATTCACAATCGGGTGTGGTACCTCAACCTGAATTTGGCATGCCATTAGATTTTGTTTTACCTACTAGCCAACCACAATCGGCTCCTTCGGCCTCCGCCCGTTAGAACCGTACCCGGTGGAGCTAGTACATCTTTGAATAACCGGGGATGGGCTCAAACATTAAGAATCGATCATGATGCGTCTAGGAATTGAGGGGGTGCTTCATCTTTTGCCAAATCCGGTAGGGGGCAAACTTAAGCTTCCACCACCACCACCGAATCTAACCTGAATTCGTGTTTAATCAAAATGTGAACCACGAGGAAACACCGGAGCTCCACCAATTTTGATGCTATTCTAGCCCAATTTAATCAAGATTTCTCTAAATCTTTAGAGAAAAGCTTGGGAGTTAAATCTTGATTCCTTCAATACCGCATACCAAAAGTTGTACCCTTACGCTTATGATTATTTAGGAGCACCCCCCAGGTGGAAGGTACTGACTTTCAAAAATTTAGCGGTAATGATGGTAAAACAGCCATGGAACATATTAGTATGTATCTTGCACAGCTAGGGATTGCTAGTACTAAAGATTACATGAAAATTCATAATTTTCCTTTGTCTCTTACTAGTACTACATTTTCTTGGTTTTTAAATTTACTTGCTTGTTCCATTGGTTCTTGGGCTGAGTTAGAAGAGAAATTTCATGCTCATTTTACATTGGAGTGCAAGAAACTAGGTTGTCTCATCTTGCATGTGTTAAACAAGGGCGTGATGAACTTGCTCTAGATTTCTTTAAGAGGTTTAGGGATATTAAGAGCCGTTGTTTTTTATTTACAAATTTCTGAAAGGGATCTAGTTGACCTTTGTTTTTCTTGGGACTTCGACCTAGCATAAAGGAAAATTTGAGTATCATCAATTTGCTAATCTTAATCAATTGCTAGAGAGGGGCGTTTAGGTTGAATCGTGCCTTAAAGAGTCTCGTGATAATTACGTTCTCATCGTGTTAATGCACTTGATGGCTATTCTTCGTCCCGGCGATGAGAACAAAGATGTGTTGGCTGCTGAAATTAGGTGGCCAGCTGAGAACAAACAAGTAACTTGCCCTTCTCTCAAGCCGATTCATAAAAATCGAATGAGGAAGTAAAGTTTACTTTTGATGTGTCAAATGTGACCACATTTTTTATGAGCTATTAAAAATCGGTGCATTAGGAATAATTATACTATGCCTTCTGTAGATGAATTGAAGAAAAGAGCTTATTGTAAATATCATAATTCTCATTCTCATGCTACTAATGATTGTAATGTCTTCCGTCGGTGGGTCCAATCGGCTCTGAATGAGGGACGATTGAGTCTTACCGAGATGCAGCTTGATAAGAATCCTTTCCCAGTGCATGTGATGGAAGCTAAGACACCTGCTATCCTGATCCGTCCAGAGCAAGCTGCTACCACTCAGAATGTTGTGCTTCATCTCGAACTTCCTAGGGCTTTTACTACTACTGCATGTACCGTTGGTTTTGCTCAGAATGGTGGCGCTTTTTACTGCTGCATGGGTCCCATACTGCTGCATGCAAAAGCGGACCCTGACACGCATCTTGATGAAAGCTAAGCCGCCCGGATAAGCTTGATGACGCTAGGGCGTTTTGGAATTTTCTCTCTGAATTCAATTCTCTGATCTGTTGGCCTCAAATTGGTTCACCACAGTTTCCATGCAAGTACCAATTCGCTCCTTCTCACGTTGCCCATGCTCAACACACCACGGCTTTGATCCTTCCTTTGTAGCTAAACCGGTTTCCATCTCGCTGATTTAAACATGCTGAAGCTGTCTACAAATATCTTGTTTTGCCTGGTGTCACCATCCAACAGGTGGTCTTCATCCAATTATCTTTCCATTAATTAATTCACTTTT
Organism: Hyparrhenia diplandra; assembly: GCA_015847255.1. NCBI lineage: Eukaryota > Viridiplantae > Streptophyta > Magnoliopsida > Poales > Poaceae > Hyparrhenia > Hyparrhenia diplandra. Next base: position 47,153 of record JADLZK010011519.1, on the reverse strand, counting down.
GCGCTCATTCACTACATTCAAATCTAGCGAACGATGAGCAGTCTCGTGATTTTCCTTTTTATAGAAAAAATATTTCTGCAACTTTATAATTTCGAAAATTGCCAAGTTATACACATACTTTTTATGCATAACTTGTTAACACAACTTTGACAATATAATCGTTTGCAGAGCAGAATTTATCATCACAATTTTTACCATAATTTTTTTTTTGATACATTTTTTTTTTTTTAAAATTTCATAGACAACTTAGCACAAAAATTGTTCTATATTATTTAATGTTAATAAATTTTCAATATAAACCTTTTGGCACATTTTTTATAATAATTTTACAAATAACATCCAATGGAGCCGCGTCTCTCTGGTCACTTATTTTTCAAGAACCCGTGATTTAATTCTCGAATAAAATATATCTCTACCTCTGACGGAGGATTAGAAACTGAAACTGAACATACACACATACAACAATATTCTTTTTTTCTAAACACAGTAGCGTGATTCGATATTCATGCAGTGGAAATGAGTGTACCAGCGGACTAGGTAGGTATTACCATTGCAACTTGGTGTCATATGTTTACTCCATCAGTACTCCACAACCAATGGAGGGCCATCTCATCAAATGCTGACGATAACGTGGTTGATGGGCGTGAATAAAATACTGAAGGATACAAACATGCTTATTCTCTTGTGCTTGATCTCTTGGACTCTTGTGTGCTTCTCTTGGAAAATACTAGGGGTTACTATATAGGACAATTCCGTACGTTTATTCCTCTACGGCGGAGCACACTAAGCATGTGCTTTATATATAAGTTGTCGGACTTATTCTCACTCGATCGTCCACCAACCTGCTCATTCGTTCTTTTCTTCAAGGCACAAAAAAACTTTTTTTTTTTTCAAAAAAAAAAAATGGGCGCCTTCTCCCTGCAGCCATGCTCCTAATTGTCATTGTGGCCATTGGTATGTATGTGCAGTGCAACTGTATGGAATGTTGAGAATACAACTCCCTAATTAGCGTTGAATTGGCAGGTTGGTGGACGATCCGGAAGACTCGCTGCGCAGCGACCCTGTCTGCAACCGGGAACGGCGAGCTCATTCCGGTACCACTTGCTTGACCGTCTCTCAGCTTGGCTTTGATGAGTGGATTCCCGGGCATCACGTTGAAGTCGATGTCGACGATTTCTGTTTCATCTTAATTAATAGGATTAAAAGTGGAGATTAGTTCGAAGCAGAACTATACAAAATACGTTTTAGATGAGGTCAGAGGGTGCAATAAGCACAGCTCATAATAAGCTCTTGGATGATGCGGCAGCTATAACCTTTGGTGCGTTGGTACCTGACACCATGGCCAGTGCAGACTAGGCCGACCAGCTACCGTTGAAAAACACTAGGAGATATGATCGTATGTTTATGCTTGTACCGTGGAATACACTAGGCATGTCGTTTATATATATGTGTGTTATCGTCCACCAACATGCTCACTCATTCTTTTTCTTCATACTTCACAAAGAACAATCAATGGCGTATTTAGGAAAGAATCTCTCTTCAGCCATGCTCCTAATAAGTGTCATCATGGCTGCCTGTATCGGTACGTACGTTTATAAATGTCTCTCCTAATAGCTTAAGTTTGGGCATTGAATCGACTGGTGTATGCAATTAAATATGTTGTTTTGATTAATCTTTCCGCTAATTCGATCATCTTGTTCTTGTATGTGCTAGTATGTTCAATGTCACAATGCAGGCAGATTGAATATCGATACCTGAGTGGCGATTTTCGTGGAAAGTGCTATGGCGAAATCGTGGTTGATTGCAAGAATGCATGCTTTGAGGAATACGACGATATCCTTTTACGGCGAATGCGGCAATGACTCAAAATGCTACTGCTGTGGAACATCCTAGCGCCCTGATGCAGCCATGATGCAATAATACCAACCTTGCGTTTCTTAAACATAAATTATCCTTCTGGCTCTTATGTAATAATTCATATATAGTGTTTTCTCAAAAGTAACAGGATGGGTTACCTCTGCTAGTTGAACATAGAGTAAAGTATACTACGGTCCCTAAACTTGTATCGCTATGTCATTCCGGTCTCCAAACTTGCAAAAATATCGTCCAAATACCTATAACAATGTATGTTGGGATCTCACTATAGTTTTATCAGGTTTTAGTATGGTCCTTGAATTTATTTTAATTTCTATGTTTGTCAGGACCCAGACTATCAAAGTTGTCACTCCTGCACACGCTGACATGTAGTGCGCATGTATAAACTGAAAAATATATATGCATCTCCCCTAATAGCTTAAGTTTTGGCGTTGAATTAGCTAGTGAAGCGAAAAAACTGCCTTCACCTACTCGCTCTGGTTCTGTGAGAGGAGAGAGGAAAGATAAAAAAACTCATGTGAACAGTATGTTGCTCATAATTAGAGCAATTGTCTATAGGGAGTTCATAATAGACGGTTAAAAAGCTTCAAGAACCTATCATCTTCAGTTTAGTGCTGCAAATCCATCTTCAAACAATAATTTGCTCTAGTTAAGGTAAGAGCAAAAGGAAAATACCAGCCTTATCTAGGTTTATGGGAAATACGAGCCTCATCAAACTCATTTTCATTGTTTCCTTTTTTTTTTTTTTTCTCTTGAGGACTTCTGCGGGACATGATTTATTTTTCAATAAAAGCATAGTAGGGGCTTTAACCCCTCCTGTTTCATATCAAAATAAACGGTTATATTAAAAGTTCCAATATATGGTCAAAACAAAAATAGACTAAGTTTAGAGTCTAGAAGCATAATGTGCAATGAGGTAGCTAAAATAGGATTTATAACATATAAGACCCATAGGTAGCTCAACACTACATGTCCTCAAATATTTGCCGATGCTTTGAGTTTGAGCTATGACTCCTTCTGTGCTGTGTGCTGCTACTCAATGGCGAAGCTAAAAAGCGAATGGACGGGGTTGCCCGAAGTAGTTTAGTGGGCTTCAAAGCTTGTGGAGTGCCTGATGTTGGGCTGTGGGGGGTGCAAAAATTGCTGAACACTAAAAAATTTTTGGAATCTGTTGGTGGGTGTGTGTGTGTGGGCGGCGCTGGGCACCCGGCGTGGGCTGAGTGGCTTTGCCCCTACTGCTACTTGCAAATTTTGATAAAAAAATCCAGAAAAAGGAAGATCTGTTTACATTGAGTTGCTTTCGAAAATTGAACCGCTGCAATCTACTGCTGGATGTCCCTTCTGTATAGACTTGTAACACACAGACTCGTGTTGGCGGACAATTTGATGATGTCTTAATCCCAGACATTGAAAACACTTGACCTCAAAAGAAGAGTTGGGGTCTGTACCTTCTATATGGTTCATCCCGTGTTCTCTAAAACACTCTCTAATTATCTTTGTCACATCAACGCTGATTATGGTTCCGCCGCCCACTTGATGCCGCCCTTGATGGCCATCCTCCTTGTTGAGACTGGTTTCTATTCTCCTGATCTGTTGGCCACAAATTGATTGACCACAGTTCCCATCCATTCGCTCCTTCTCATGTTGCCCTTGCTCAAGACCACGGTTTTGATCCTTGCCGCCTAACCTCCATCGCCCTTCAATTTGTAGCCAAACCAGTCTCCATCTTGCTGATTTCTTGGCGCCCTCTGCAGCTGTCTACAAAGATCTTGTTTTTTTGCTTGGTCACCATCCAATATGTGGTCTTCCTCCAGCCAATTATGTTGCCACTAATTAATACCACTTTAAGGTCATTCACTAGATTCAAATCCAGCGAAAGATCAGCAGTGTCCCATGACTTTCCCATTTTTGAAAAAAAAAATATTTCTGCAACTTTGTAATTTTGGAAAATTACCATGCTATACACAAACTTTTATAAAGAACTTGTTACCACAACTTATATTCAAAACTTTGAGCATATATCAGTTTGAAGAGTAGAATTTATTAGCACAAGTTTTTATCATAATTATTTTATACAATGTTTATGTAATTTAGATTGACAACTTAACACAAAAACTTTTCTATATTATGTTATGTTAATAAATCTTCAACATAATTTGTTTGGCACATTTATTATAATAATTTTATAAATAACATCCAATGGAGCAAGGTCTCTCTTGGTCGCTCATTTTTCCAGATCCCATGATTTAATTGCCAAATAAAAAAAGATCTCTACCCGAAAGGATTTGGAATTGAAACTGAAACATACGCATAAAACAATATTGTTTTTTTTTTAATGCAGTAGCATAATTCTAGTATTCGTGCGGTGGAAACGAGTGTACCAGCGGACAAGGTAGGTATTACCAATGGAACTTGGTGTCATATGTTTACTTTGTCATATTATGTTAACCTGTCCATTAGTCCACATCCAATGGAGGACGTGCTAATCAAATGCTGACGATAAATGTGGTTGATGGAGGTGAATAAAACACTGCTGGATACAACATGTTTCTGGACTCTTGTGTTTCTGTTGGAAAACACTAGGGCATAGTATCGGAGAATCCCGTGTTTATTTGATCTTCTATGGTGGAACACACTAGGCATGTGACTTGTATATAAATCGTTGGACTTACACTCACCCGTTCATCCACCAACCTGCTCACTCATTCTTTCTTCAACATACAAAAACTTTCACAAAAAAAAAAAAAAAAAACCAATGGCGCTTTTAGGAAAGAATCTCTCAGCTGCCATGCTCCTAATTATCATTGTGGCCACCGGTATGCATGATGCAGATGTATGCAATGCAACTTAATATATATATGTTGTTTTGATAATCTTTTGGCTAATTAACCATGTCCTTGCGTGCGCTAGTATGCTCACTGCCTGCAAGCGCGCAGAGTTGTCGACACCTGGTGGCAATTATCAAGGACCATGCGTGGGAATTGGCGGCGGCCAAAGTTGCGATAGTATATGCAAAGGTGAAAGCAACGACAACATTTCGGGTGATTGTGATGCCTTCCAATGCTGGTGCTATACTCAATGCACACAAAGAGAATGCCGACACCTGAGCGGCAATTATCAAGGACCGTGTGTTGGCATTGGCAACGGCCACAGTTGCGACAGTATATGCAAAAGTGAAAGCAATGACAACATTTCTGGCGATTGTGATGCTTTTCAATGCTGGTGCTATACTCAATGCTCCTCTGAGATTGTTGATGATGTTGCTGGTGCCCCGATGTAGCCATGATGCAATGATCTCAGGTTAAAGTTTCTTGCTCATGGGGTAGGGTTTTGCATATGTGTGTTCAAAGGGGTGAGTGTGTGCGTGTTGGCGTGTTGGCGTTGCGTTGTTTGTGTAATCTAAAAAAAAAGTTTCTTAAATATAATAAACTATCTTTTCATGGCTCTCTCTTATATGTAATAATACATATAGTGTTTTTATTTTAACAAAAGGAGGGGTTACTACCTATGCTAGTTTTTTTTTTTGAGAATTAAAGGTTACTACCCATGCTAGTTAAATAGAGTAAAATGCAGTAAAGGTCCATAAACTTGTATAGCTATGTTATCCCGCTCTCCAAACCTGCAAAACTTTCATCTAGACACTACCGCCTGACAGTCAGCCTCCACCGGCGCCCGGAGCGTGTACCGAGCGCCTAAAATAAGCGCTTCGGTACACATCTGATATACCGAGAGCCTCGCCGATTGACTACAACCCTCGGTGGTGACCCCTCCACCGAGAGCCCCTCGCCGGTGAACCACGGGCTCTCGTAGGTTTAGTGTTCATCGGCGGCGATCCTCGGAAACCCGAAGGCGCTCGGTAGAACTCAACGTCACCGAGCCATCCCTCCGCAAACTTACGCCCCTCGGTGTTGTTACGCCCCGCGTCCCGGCAGCATCCCGCACGCAACCTATGCCGTCAACTCTACCGAGCGTAAGTTAGGCCCTCGGTAAACGTTTGTAGTTTCGCGAGGGGCGGCAGACCCTCTCTGTAAACTTTGTACCGAAAAGCTACAAACTTTGGCGCTCGGTGAAATTATGATTTTTTGAATTTTGGATCCAATTTTTTTTGGGGTTCATACAATGTCTCATAGGTCATGTTAAATTTGAGAATTTTTCAAAACTATTTAGTATATATTTTGATTTTATTCCTTTTTAATTGAATTTTCTTGAATAAGTCACATTTGAACCGGAAGTCATTGAATAGAGGGCAAGCATGAGCCAAAAATCACGATTTATAATCGTGAGTGCAATGTGAGGCCTCATCGGGGATAGACCCAAAACCACGAACATGTTGTTCACGCGGAACATGACCATTCACTTCTTGGTGATTAGTTTTTAATCATAGAAAATGCAAACGAAGTTGAAAAATCCTGAAACTTGTTCGGTTGTTGTGATATCGTATGCCTGGACATGAGAAAAATTTGGTAAGGTTTCATTGGCGTTGACTGAAATTATGGTTTGAAACCGGGACATACATCCACCGGGGTTTTATGTGCTCTCGGTAAACTCCCGCCTACTGGGTGCTCTCTTCCCTTTGAATTCAAATTTTGGAATCAAAATTTAAGTTTGGTTTCTAAAATTCGAAAATTAAATATCACGCCTACTCTACCGAGGGTGCCCCGGCAATGGGCCCTCGGTAAAGGCCTAACCCCTAAACCCTAGCGGGACTTATCCATTCCACTCCCGACAGCCCGCCCCCACTCTTCACACTCTCACTCTCTCTCACCACACACACACACACCACCGCCGCCGCCGCCCGTCCTCGCTCGTCCGCCCGCCCAGCCCCCGGCCTCCATCCTCGCCGGCCCGCTCCACGCCCCGCCTCGCCCTCGCCCCGTCGCGTGCGCCCGCCCGCCTCCTCGCCCCGGCCCGTCCCGCCTGCGTGCTACCTCCCCTCCCTTTGCCGCTCCATCCGGGCGGCCGCGCCTCCCTCCCCTCGCTGGCCCATCCGGGCGGCCGCGCTCCCCGACTCCCATCCTCTCGCCTCGTCTACGCCGGCGCGCGGCTTAGGCCGCCAACTCGGGCGCCGCCCGTCCCCCGCCCGTCCGACCGGCCGCGCCAGAACCTCCATCTGCCGCCCAGGCTCACACCTCCCTCCTCGCCTTTCCATTTTCGCCCGCTCACGTGCCGCCCGCCCGCCCGCCAGCCACGGCCCGCCTCGGCGTCCGTAGCCAGCGTCCTGCCTCCCTCGCCCATCCATGGCCAACCAAGCCAGCGCCTCGCCTCCCATGCGTCGCCTCCACGCCTCCCCATCCGGCCGAGCAAGAGAGGGAGGGAACAGAAAGAGGAGGGGAACAGGAAGAGGGGGGAAGAAGGAAGGGAAGGGGAGTAGGAGAAGAGGGGCCTTAGCCTCCGACGCGCCCTCCCGCGACCACCTCGCTGGCGTGCTCTCACGGCGCGCCCTCCCTTGACCATTCTCGCCGTCCGGTGAAGGCAAAGGTAACGCCGTGAAACGACTAGAAGTGGTATATGTGGTAGTAATAGGCTCAACATTGATATGTGGGTATGAATGTATATGCATATGTGGTTGTCGGCCTTCGTGCCATATGTTTTATTGCAGGTTTGGAAGCCTCCCACCGTCACGAGGGAGGATTCTCACGAAATTTTGAACTGAACCCTATGTTTCTTTTTTGTAGAGAGAGCGCGTCACAAGTCGAGCCGAGTACCCGGCGTCCCCATCTTCTTCCTCCGTGTTGCGGGGACTGCACGGACTGCTTTGCCGCGCCATTGCCACCGTAGGTATGACTATCTCGTAATCCACTCGCATGGTCTTAAAATGCGGAACCTAGTTAAGCGTCTCCCGTCAAAGCGATACACGGTTGGAGGTATGCATTTGTTTGCATATCTATGACCGTACCGCTTTCGGATTGTCCACGTTTTTGGACAGCCAGCGGATGCGTATTCATGGAGTCAATTCCCATGCTCGATCCGGCCGGTTAGAGTTTCGGCATCACCTCCCTGTTGTTCTCGGATACACACTCTCCCTTCGGGACGTGTATCAGGAGAACAGCGGGGAGGTGCTGCCGAAATTCATGCCTCGACGGATCGAGCATGGGAATTGACTTCATGTACGCATCCGCTGGATTAGACCTATCCTCACCTATTAGATAGTTGAACGTATAGGTTATCTTACTTGCTCATATATATGCTAAAGGATGGGCGACGCCGGTGGATGACCCTTGGCGTAGAAGTAGGTGGGATTTTGATGAGGAGTGGATGAACAAGACAAGTGAATTCTTGGACCTTGCATTTGCCAACCAACCACCACATGTTCTAGTTTTATGTCCTTGCTCCAAATGTGCCAATACGAAAAGAAAAATAAGCGATTTATGGGTAAACATCTTACGTTTAATGGGTTTCTGAGAGGGCTATACCGTGTGGAGATTCCATGGTGAAAATCAACGTTTTAGAGAGGAGGTGGTGAGACCACGCGTCTCGATGCTTTTGATAGTGATGCGAGTATTAGAGACATGGTTGATGATGCATACGATGCATGTTTTTCGGCTGACTCTCATGAAAGGGAGGGATGACGGAAGATGCACGGGAGTTCTACAACATGATGGAGTCGGCAACTAAACCCTCCACGAGCACTCACGAGGTTTCTCACCGGATGCTGTTGGGCGCTTAATAGGGTTGAAGGCTGACCCTAAACTTGAGTCGAGAAGGGTTAGATAGGATGTTGGCGGTGTTTGCCCGGTCTGGCTTGCCAAAGGTTCACAATTTGCCACCCAACCAAGATGCGGCGGAAAAGTACTCAAAGCACTTAAGATGTCGTACGAGCAGATACATGTTTGCCGAGAAGGGGTGCGTCCTATTTAGGAATGACCACGCGGTGCGACTTCTTTGCCCAAAGTGTAAATCCTCGGTACATGCGGGTGGACTGCGGTAATGGTGAGAAGAAGCGACTTAACATCGCCGGAAAAATCCTACGGTACCTTCCGATCATACAGGGATCCAACGGCTATTCATGATGGAGGAATACGCAAAGCGGATGACATGGCACAAACGGGGGCAAAGCGTTACCACCACGAGAAGATGGTACATCCATCCGATGGTGAAGCTTGGCGCTTCTGCCGATTCGGACATCCTCACAAAGCCGTGAGGCTCAGAACGTCGCGTGTTGCGATATCAACGGATGGGTTCAATCCTTACGGGATGATGGCTGCCCCATACACATGTTGGCCCGTGTTACGTTATCCCCAGATCTCCCCTGGTGTAAGCCTTCCAGCGACAAAATGTATTATACGTTAAGTTGATCATCCCTGGTCATCCGGGGGAGTAATATGGGCGTGTACATGGAACCTATTTGGGATGAATTGGTCATTGCTTGGAATGATGGCGTATGGACATACGGCCAGGGCTACAAAGAAAAAGCTTCAAAATGTATGTGGTACCAATACTCCATCCATGACTTCTTGGCGTATGGTTTATTTAAGCGGCTTGGTGTGTACACGGAAAGTACCCATGTCCAAATTATGCAAGGCCATTTTGTAAAGGTTCCAATGGTTGCACAAGGGGGGCAAGTACTGGCCGTTTGACTTACATCGTCAATTTCTCCCGAGAAGACCATGCATTTAGACAAGACATCAAGAACTTTACAAAAGGTGTCAAAAGTGCTAGATCCTCCGCCACACATGTCGACTATCTGCCGAGGTTCATACTGGATAGATGCTCTTGTGGCCAATCCGAAGAAGGTGGTTTTCGAGGGGATATGGTGTGCAACATATGTGGACTCATAAGTCGGGGCGATGAGGCTCCCATATGTTGATGACCTTCTTGTACCTCATTACATAGATTACATGCACACCGAAAGGAATATCTCCGAGGACTATGGGGAACAATCATGGACAGCGACAAGTCTAAGGACAATCCTAAGGCTAGATTGGACTGGCAGCGTTATGCGATAGGCCAAGGCGGGGAGATGAGGCCTCCCCTAGGCGGCAAAAAGATGGACTAGGCCTAAGGCCGATTACATGTTGACTCCACCACAAAGGAGGGAGGTCCTAGAATGGATCAAGACACTAATGTTCCCGGATGGATATGCGGCCGAATCGAGGAGGGGAGTGAACCCGACTACTCTTAAAATCAACGGGATGAAAAGTCATGACTTCCATGTATGGATTCAACGGCTTCTTCCTACGATGGTCCGAGGCTATGTCCCCGAGCATGTATGGCTATTCTTTGGCGGCTGAGCTATTTCTTTTCGCCAAATGCTTTTACGCCAAGGAGCTATCTCCCCCCACATCAAAGGTTTGGAAAAACGGCACCCTGATGCTCAGAAACTGGAGAAGATCTTTCCACCGGCTTCTTCGTGCCGTCGCAAAGATTTGATTGTGCACCTCGCGCATGAGGCTCGTATGGGGGCCACAACAGTTCCGTTGGATGTATCCAATCGAAAGAGTTCTAAAGACCATGCGCGAAAATGTAGAAATAAAGCCGGACTGAGGCGTCCATTGCGAAGGATATCTTGTGGAGGAGGTGTGAAACTTCACACAAAAAATACTATACTGAGAAGCTTCCTAGCGTGCATAATCCACCCCCTCGTTACAATGCCGGTGAAAATGAATCGACCCCTCAGCCTTTTCGAGGCCAACTCGAACCTCCGATTGGTTGGACCAAAAGCAATTGAACAATGCGAGTGGCGGTATCATGCTATACATGTTGACCAACCCGGACGAGACTAAACCTGACATACGGCGCCGCTCTCAACGAAGTTGTTTTAATACACCGTCACTTTTCAACATCCAACCACCTTGTCTCGTTGAGTACGAGGGAATTCATTCGACAATCCCGGCATGAATCGAGGGATCCTACCCAAGAAGAAGAAGATACCCTTCTTTCCGCGAGGTGCGGGACGAGGAAGCCCCGATTTCATTTCGTGGTTCAAATGAAAGGTAGTGTCTATTTCAGCTCTATTTATCTTGATATTTTTAGTTCATCGTGCGTTTTCAATAATACAACGATCTTGCCTGGTTGACCTTACAGGCCCGCACCGATCCCTCAATGTGCTTGAGAGTTGAGACAGTCGCAAAAAGGCTTTGAAAGATGGGTTAAGTCATTTAACGGGTTATGATGTGAACGGATATCGTTTTCACACCGCAAGCTATGAACGTAGCCGACCCAATCGAAAAACCATAAAACGGCGGGGTGTTTGTGCCCGGACAAGATGACCGTGACTACTATGGCGAGTTGAAGAAATATATGAACTTTCCTTCTACGGCACCAAGAATCTTTAACCCGTCATATTCAAATGCCATTGGTTTGACCACGGTCATGGAGGGGTTCGGCCGGAGCCCAAAATTGGTCTCGTCGGGTTCGACGGATTTGCAATGTATTCGAGGAGCGATGTCTATGTTGTGGCTCAACAGCCGTGCGAGGTTTATTACACGCCATACGCTGTCAAACCATAACTTCCCTTATGGGTTGGGATATTGTGCATAAGGTAAGCGCCACCACGGTAAACTACATCCCAATCGATGAAGATTACAACTTGATAAACCCAGACACATATGAAGAAATGTATGCTTGAGCGAATACAATTAGGCCATGATGATGAATACAACATCAGTCCTTCGGATGTATCACGATTATTTGGACAATTTTGATAGTGATGACGAGTTATATGATCCGGCTAATCCCATGTAATACAATGTTTTTGTTTATCTAAGTTTTCAATAATTTTTGTCCTTCTCTAATGTTTTTACCGATGAGTCGATATTTTATTTAATTGCGTGACCAAAAAGATGGTGAGCGGACGTGGGGCTCGGGCCGAGGGGGCGGGCCCGAGTCACCGGCCCGGCCGAGGGAGGTGTCCCTCCCTTTTACTCGGCAGGAGGAGGCATCGCTTCACAGGGGAGGTAGGGTGGAGGCATCGGGCCAAGACGGACGCAGGGGCCAGAGGAGCCTTAGGAGGGACCGCCAGAGGCAACCGCCTCTTTCCACATAGGAGGAGGAGCGGCCGAGCGGTACTTCGGTGCTCTGTCAAAGCAGGGGGAGGCCGAGGAGGAGGCGGTGGCGCAGACCACCGAAGAGGACGAGGAGGAGGACCGAGGAGTACGATGACTTGAGGGACCCCTACTTCTAGTGTCTACCTGCGAGGTAGCGCGAGCCTCCCTCGTGTTCCCATGAGGACCACTGGTCCCAAATGATTTGCCCCGACGGGCAATCGTAAGTATCCCTTGTTGTTATCTCCAATCCTCTATTAATTTGAACTGCTTTTAGGAAACTAATCTTTGTCCTACTACGTTGTGCAGAACCGGATAATTTGGTCGGCACGTCCTCACGCCTCCCTAACGGGCGTCCTTGGTCTCCTCGTCCGGAAGCACTTCCCCCGCATCGCCGATACAAAGGCGTGGGACGAGCCGGCATACACGTATGACCACTACACGAGGACGTTGCCTACGGCAATGTGGCGGAGCACGTGAAGTTCGACTTTTGGGTAAGCCTTCGTCGCACAAACTTTTTGTCTATACATCGCATTCATTAGACTAATCCGCTCTCGACTAAGGATGATTCATATTTGTATGCGGATTTGCCCCCGCACCAGCCGTGGATATGAAGAGCAAAGGAAGCGGTGTTGACCAAATCCATGAAAAAGTGCATCACCGACATGCATCACGAGGTGAAGCACCGGTCGTGATCAACTACTACGGGTCCAAGCTTGGGACAAAGGTCAAGATAGCGGGCGCCGAGAAGATGGAGCTCACCCGAGACCCGGTACATTGAGGTTCATGAAAAAAGCTAAAAGTCGATGCGTTTTGAGCTTATATTTTTGTTTCATCTAACCTTTTGATATGTCATGTAGATGGTCCCTACTTGGTGCATGAACGATCTCCGTGGCCGGGCACATGATCGTGGGCAATGGTTCACACCGGAGTTTCAGCAGGCCGCGCCACATTGCGGGAGGCTTTCGTTTGGCGATGGGAGGTCCTGCACACCATCAAGGCAGCCGCAACCTCTCCATATACAAAGAAAAGATGGGTACGTGGATTCTTTTTATCGTATGTAATGCTCAACTTTGCCTAGTTTCTAATTATCTCGTCTTTCTCGCAATGGAAGGCACACCCAGGGAAGGATTGCAATGACTTTGGCGGCATTCTGCATGTCCCACAAGGGCAAGCGTCGTCCGACGTCACCTTCAAACTGAGCGACCGCCCGAGGCGTACACCAACCCCAACGCAAGAAAAAGGTCAAGGCCTACACCGGACGCGGAAAGCGGCGCTATGGGCCGACTTTGATCCGTTCACTTTCGGAGATCGATCTGAGCTCGTGATGACGGTGGGAGGAGGTAGGAAGCACGGACGGTTGTGGATTGCCGATGGTCTGCATCGACGGCTCAACCTTAGTCTCTCACGCATCCGATCAAAGAGCACGATCAAGATGTAGCACACTTATACGCCGCTGGTCCGAAAAGGCCGCATGCGCCGCATCTCCGGAACTCTAGGTTATTCCTTTATCAAACAGATTTCTTTACTCACAATATATATGTTTGCATCACCTCTCATGGATTGTCATATCAGAGGTCCGGCTAGATGAGTCGAGCGATGGGGCGAAACAAAGGCGGAGGCGCTTTCCCAACCCAACAGAAACCTGCGGGCTAACGCAGCTCATGAACTTCCTCCGACACCTGGGCTCCCCGCCCGAAACCCCGCTAAGCGGCGTTTGCTCGCCTCAACCTACTACTCGCGGAGTATGCTTGTGCTTGTCAATAAGTCCATATATTAGTGGATGTCCCGGGTTCACGCCTAACACATGTCTCATATTGTACTTTGTGCGTACCGGCATCGATGGGTTCAACCACGCCGCCGCCTCTCGGCAATCTTGATCAAGGATCTCCTTCGCTCGACTCCTTCGGCCGGCGTGCAACAACAACCCCCTCCCTCTCTTCCATGAGCTAGTCGTGCACTTGTGGTACTTTGTTTGGAACTTGTGCTACTTTTGGATAAGCTTGTGTGGAACTTGTTGAACTATGACTTGTGGTACTTGTGGATTTGTGGACTATGACTTGTGGAACTAAACTAGATGACTTGTGATGAATATTTGAGCTACATGTGATATATATGTGATGAATGAGTTGTATCGATTGCATGGATGTCAAATATATGTGATATGTGATCCGTATGTTTCATTTGTAAAGGTGGACAGGAAAAATAGGAATAAAAAACAAAAATATGGTCACTTTGACCGAAGCGGGACACTTTCGATGCATAGACGCCATACTCGAGGGCGCTTGCTCGTGAATCTAGGAGATGGGGGCCGAGAACCCCATGTTCCTAGGTACACCGATGGTAGCGCTTCGGTGAAACCAGCTCGGTGTAATATGGTCGATTCACCGAAGCGTCCACGCCCCGGTGAAATGACCATATTACACCGAGCGCATGGATGAGCCGACCCCTGTAGAGAGCCGGGTGTCCGTGGTTTTTATTTTGAATCTACCGAGCACCCCTTCCGACGGCGCCGGAGATAATGTTTTTAAGTTTTTTAAAAATAAAATGCACCGAGAGGGTAGTTGAGGTGGCCCTCGGTGTAGTTGACGCCGACGGTGGCAAACGCCGTCGGCGTGACGCCAAAGTTTTGGGGGGCGAGCCCTGTGCGATTTGGCACGGGTTGCACCGAGGGGCGTTTTTGAGCGCCGGTACACTCTTTTTCCGCTTAAAATTTCACCCGAGGGGCTGGTACGAGCTGCCGGCGGTAGTGCCTTCACCGAGAGCTATTAGGCCTTTACTGAGCGCTTTTAGCGCTCGGTAGAGGCTTCGACCTCTAGTAGTGAGATATCTAAACAATGTTTGGGTCTCACTGAGTTTTATCGGGTCTCATTATGGCGAATTTATATTTTCCTACGTGACGTCATTCGGGTCCGGCCAGGCCATCAAAATGCTCATGCCTGGACACGCCCAATTATAACGATCCAATATCTATCTTTCTCCGAGCCGTCCCCTTGAAGTATGTCGCCGAGGCTAAGGCACTCTCGATCATCTACGGCCGCTGTGCGCTACAACACCGAACAATGTGCAGCTGCAGCCATCCACAGCGTGGAGAGGCGTTGGGCACGCCCCGCGGGCGCACTCTCCCCTTGCTCGCCGGGCGGGGGCCTATATGATCACCATGTGCCCCGCACTCCTCATTGACCTTGAAGTTTCTATGGCTTCGCTAGCTCTACCGCACAATAAGCATGCTCGTCCAACATCCTTGAGCTCTAGTTTGCATTGCGCCGATCTCTTACCGCCGACGCTGCGGGGGTGTACATGTGATGTGCCATGCGTCCACTGGCCGGAAAGCGGTTGGTCGGGTTAGAGGTCGTGCTCACAGTGTTGCGCTCATGCCGCATGGGGCCGACATTGGGCGCCAGCCGCGCGTGTAATGTAGCAAGGCACCGTGTGCTCTTCGATGGACCAAAACGGGTTGTCGACCACAACCTGGTGTCGAGGCTTGCCATTTCTTTGGAACAATAACGCCCCTTGCAAAGATTAGAACCCTCGTGTTGCCTAGCTACAGTTGTGTGAGGGGCAACGGCGAAGGCGATTAAAATGCTCATACGCTGGATCGCCCGTTCTCTTCCTCCTGGCCTCAGGGACGCCTTACGGATCCATGTTCATGGTTTGTGGGTGCGGCTACTTGTACTTTTGTGTTTGTTGAAGGCCTTTGTGGAGGAGATTCGGTTGGGTCATCCGTTCCCCTCAGTATGCTTTCGCGTATGCACATGTCGCACACATCTTTGTATGGTTTACTTACGTCATAATACTTGTGATAAAAAGAAAGATTATGTGGGTACACACCTGCCCTCCTACCCTCCGCTACCGGGGTAGTGGGAGGAGGAGCGAGGTTTTCTTACGGGGGTGGGGACACGCGTGGGCGGGCCCGCGGGCGAGTCCCTGTGTGAGTGACGTGGTCAAAAGTGTTGATCCCAAGAAAGTCTCTTTTAGATTGATAGGTCATAAAAATGTCCACCCAACCGTCCCTTCATACGCCCCGCCGGTCCCGTATTTATAGGCGTGCGGTCGGTATTTACCAGAAGTTACAAATCGGACCGCGACACGCTTGCCACTTACGCCTAGGGCCCGTAGGGGCAAGACGGTACAAACCCCACCGGGTGGAAAGGTAAAAACACACGCCCCGACGCCTTTTAGGCTCTATTAGGGGTTTCTCCTTCTTGCAGCCGCCGCTTGGCCCCGAAGTTCCGCTTGGCTCGCCGCCCCGCGCCGCGGAGGTCTTCCTCTTGCTTACGCGCCCACGCACCCCTGGGGTGCTCCGCTCTGTCTCGCCACCCCCGTGCACGCGGGCGCCGCCTCAACTCTTGTTGCCCCCTCGTGCCTCGCGGGGTGTCGTCTTTGGCCTCTCCGCCCGCTGCCAGGGGTGTTGCGTTAGCTCTTGTTTGCCCTCCCAGCGCTGCGGGTGTTGTCTTTGGCCTCCGCGCCGCCTCGCTCGCAAGGGTGTTGCGTTAGTCTCGCTGCCCCCGCGCCTACGGGTATGTCGTCTTTGGCTCTCCGCTGCCCCCACGCTGCAGGGGTGTTATGCGTAGCTCTTGTTGCCCTCGCGCTCGCGGGTGTCGCTCTTTGGCCTCCGCTGCCTCAAGGCGCGGGGTGTTGGCAGCGTTGTTTGTTGCGCCCCGCGGGTGTCGCTTTTGCCTTTCGCTGCCCCCCGTGCCTCGCGGTGTTATGCTGTTTTTTGCCCCAGCGCTGCGAAATGTCGCGTCTTGGGCCTGGAGCTACGGGGGTCCCCTTGGCGGGGTCCCTCCCAACAAGAGCCCCTCGGGGGTTTGGTCCGTCTTTGTCGGGCGGAAGCAACGAACCTTAGGAGGGGGAGGCCCTTGGGGCGGTGGCGTTCGCTTATGGCTAACCCCGCCAGCGACGCCCTAGTTCTTCTTTGGGCGGTTGTAGATTTGTGTTGACACGTGTTGGGTTTTGCCGTGGGTGGGGCGGTTGGGTTCTTGAGTTGAATCCGAGGCATTGAACGAACCGTGGGTGTACATGGCAACAGATATCCGCTGCCCTCGGGTCCATTCGGTGGATTCTCCGACCCCTATAAATAACCGGTGCGGCGGCGTAAAATTCTGTGCTCACTTTTCACTTCACTTTCCTACTTTCACCCGCCGCGCCCGCTTTTGCCTTCTTGCGCTTGCTCGGTTCCCGCCGATTTCGGCGGGGTGTGAGCTTGAACGAGTGCGTGCGTGAGGGTTTCGCTAGTTCCTTTGTCGCTGATGGCGTCGGGTCGCGGAGGCCGCGAAGGGCAAGACGAAGGGAGACCTCTCCTGATGTTTCCGCCGAGCAAAGTTACTTTAGGCTGATCCAAGGAGTACGAGAGCTAGGGCTACCTCGATCAAAGGAAGGTCCGGCCCTGGGCCGATCGAATCCCCTGCCGAGGCGAATGAGGTGGTGGTATTCACGGAGTTTTTGTTGCTGGACTCCGCCTCCCTCGCGGGCGGAGTTTGTTCGGGCGGTGATGCGCGGCTTGGCCTCCTGCCCACCAATTGAACCCCGCCCGCTTCACGGCCACCTTTCGGCGCCCGCCTGCGGCCGCAGGGCCCAGAGCCGATGTGGATGCTTTCCTCAAAACCCACCGAGTGCATCCGCAACCTCGCCCACGAAACCGCAGGTAAGGGATGCAGCGAGATGGCGCCAGTACGCCGGTGTACACCTTTCGCGCATCGCTGGGGTCGCCGCCGCCGTGCAGCGCAAGAGCAACCGTCGGGTGGATTGGTTGGCGAGGTGGTTCTATTATGAGCCGGAGGCCCCGAGATGTGCGGGGCCCCTCGCGCAACCTAGGCGTAACCTCCGAAGGGCAAAGGCCGAGACCGATGCCATGGCGGAGCAAAGAATCTATGCCGACCAACATGTCCCGCTACCGACGGGCGTGACTTGGTGGAGGAATTTGTCGCCGCGAGGGTGCTGCCCCCGGGCCGCCTACGCAGAGTGGCCGGAGGTGGAGGAAGTCGTTTATTAAGCCGGGGCGAGGTTTGGACCTGAAGTCCCCGGGCGTGGAGTTCGATAATTTTTGGGAACATCGATCCAGAGGTCGAGCCCTCGCAAGTCGGCGACGGGGTCGCGCCCCTCGCCGAGGTCGAGGCTCGTGACCGACGAGCTGATTGGGAAGTGCGAGGATGCGGAGTACCAAGCGATTCGACCGGCCCTTTGGAGCCGCCGGAGGCTGAACCAGTGTTCAACCGGTTCGGCGTTTTGTACCTCATTGGGCCTGCCGGAGGAGGTGGGTACGGCGGCGGGGCAAGCAGCGGAAGAAGAGGGCCAGCCGGTCCCGACGCGCTCGCGGGTCGCGTGGGGCGCGACAGAGCGGGGGGGCGAAGGCGCCCGTCAGGAGTGCGGGCTGCCACGCCACGAAGCCGTGGAGGTGCGACTGCTGCCCCAGGGTGGGCGGCCTCCTCTCGCCGCCGGGGCTGCCGCCGCGCTCATACACGACATCGCCAGCCCCCGGAGCGGGAGCGAAGACGACGACAAGCGGGTGGTCGACCGAGGACCGGGTCCCTACCCCGGTCATGGCGGAGACCGCGCGCAGGTGGAGGAGGTAGACCCCGCATGTGGTAGGGTGTGGATGCGGCGGCCGGGATTATACCGGCGCCTCGACTGGAAGTGAATAAACAGGCAGCCTCGCGAGCCGTGGGCGATTTCAAAGTCCACGATGATCGTGGCGTCGAGCGGAGAGCTTTGCGGCTCCGAAGTTGCTCGGCGACCCTCTTCAGTGGCGCCCCTCCGGTCTGCCCGGGAAGCCGGCCGACCGCGTTCGGTACCACATCTTGGTGGGGGGCCGAGATCGAGGGGGAGGTTGACGACGAGGGGCACGGCGGAAGCGAGGTCATGGGCGCCGCCTGCGCCGCCAGCCCGGGGTTCGCGAAGGAGGTCGCCCGCTGGTTCCGGGTCCGACTCGTACACGGGCCTCGGCCATCGCGGAGTGCCAATTTGAGTCCAACGGCGAGAAGCGCTCCTCGGCGCGGTTTACGGGCGCAGGCGGATCCCGTGAGGCCGGCATCGGTCGTCTTTTTCCGCCTCGCCGAGCTTGAGGAGGACATTGCGGTGAAGGCTTTCGCGGAGATCCTTGTCCCGGCTCGCGCTGCCGGGCCGCGGCAGCCGCACGACGCCAAGGATGACGCGGAGACCCTTTCCAGAAGAGGGCCACCGACGTTGAACGCATTCGAGACGGAGGTGGCGCGTCTGAATGCCGAGGTGAAGAGGCAGGCGGAGGCCTACGCTGCCCTTCGTGAGAAGTTCGAGAAGGCTCACGACGACGCGGGTTGAGACCGCTGCCCAGCGTAATGTTGACTTGGTCACCGAGGCGCGGGAGGCTGCGACGTGAGGAGGCCGCTGCTAAAAGAGGGTGTCGGAGCTGGAGGAAAGGCTCTCCTCGCGCGATGAGGCCCGCTTGCCAAGATGACCTCGGTGAAGGAGACCCCTCGACAAAGATTTTAGTGGATGCCGGTAGCCCGGGCTCGGCCCCGTTACCCCCGCGGAACCTGCGGCCGCTATGAGTGGTCAAGGCAACCTTCTCGGGTGTCACACCGCTTGTCCACAACGCCGCAGACTTCGGCAGTTTTGTGGGGGTACTCGCTTGGGGCACACCCCTCCGATCGGCGGGTGTCCGCACTCGACGAAGCCCCGCAGTTTAAATTCCCGAGGAAGGAAGAGATGGGCGAGGTGCGCGAGAACGCCGACCTCCGGGCTACCTAGGGCGGCGGTTTTTTGAAGAAAGTTTTCCTCGATTATGGGCATGATGCTGCCATGGAGGAGGCTCAAAGCCGCAATCGCGGGTACAGTGTTTTTCCTAGTAACCTCCGCTTTTATTGACTCGGTTTTGGCCTTCAACTCATCGTTGTTTTTATTGCGCAGGCTCGGGCGGCCGTGTTGGAGGCCGGGATGAGGAAGTCGCCGCGGACGGTGAGGCCCCGGAAGACGGGACCCCGCTACCTCGGATGCGGGGGCTGGTCAGGACGGCGGAGCTGCCCGTGATGATGCTTCTGGGGAGGGGGTCGACACTGCTGCCCCCCAGGTGCAAGTCGGGGATCCCCCGACTAGTCCGGGCCCTGCTTCTGCTGGCCAGGTTGAGACCTCGCGGGAGTGATGGTTTTCGAAGTATGTAGGGTGTTAGGGGCCCGCCGGGGTTCTCAGAAATGCATTTTGTGCACTTAAGAATGTGGATGCGCTATTGCCGTTAACCGCGTTTAATTATGCTGCTATTTTCTTGGTCGACTGTATCGCTTGATGTTCTAATTTGCCGGGGTGGGTGTCGAATTCTGCGGGGTGTGTGTTCTAACCCTTAGCTCGCTGGGCTGCAGATCTCTCGGGGGCTGCGCGCGGGAGGTGCCGAACATTGTTCCCCGATGATGAACTATCAAGATATTTTCATCTCGGGAGACTTGGGTTCATGCGATGACGGCATCCGTGCTTGGGCTTCGAGGCTTTCGGTGGGGTCGCACCCGTAAATATGACGCCAAGAATCAAGCCGCTGGGGCATTCTCGGGCGTGAGTATGACTCGACCGACGCCAAGTCGATCGGGTAGTTTTTGGAGCGGAGCTTCGCTTGGAGACTCTTGACGAGGACTTGAGGATGAAGAGGCAAAGGGGCCATTGCTTTGGGTGAAGTCAGCTTTCAGGTGGACCGCGAGGGGCGCGGTGGTTGTTCCTGTTTTAGCCCGCCGATCTAGACGCTCGACTTGCGGCGGGTTTATAGGCGGAGGACTCGGGGTTCACTACCTATGGTGCGGACCCCGGCCGTTGTGGGGGGCCGCTTTGCCTCGGCTAGCGATGCCTTGGTGGTGAACGGCGAGTCGGGTGGAGGTTGCGCAGGTTTCTTATGCGTAGATCGAGGTGGTGGACGGGCGGAGTTCGTGGAGCGGGTCGCGGAGACCCTTGTGGGGAAGTGTTGGAGGGTTTGTTGAGGTGGTGGCCGATTGGGTCCAAGGGTTGAGAGGCTTAG
Source organism: Hyparrhenia diplandra (assembly GCA_015847255.1). NCBI lineage: Eukaryota > Viridiplantae > Streptophyta > Magnoliopsida > Poales > Poaceae > Hyparrhenia > Hyparrhenia diplandra. The sequence goes on along the minus strand of JADLZK010011519.1, from coordinate 26,321 downwards.
TTTTGAGGCGCCCCGTTAGCGGGGCTGTTGTAACATTTATCCCCCGCGGGGTTGTTGTAAACTTGTCCCCCGCCGCAAGGTTGTTGAAAACCTCGCCCCCCTCTCGGGTTGTTGTAAACCTGTCCCTCGTCGCGGGGTTGTTGAAAAACCCGCCCCCTTCAAGGGGTTGTTGAAAACCCGTCGCCTCTTCTCGGGGTTGTTGTAAACCCGCCCCTCGCTCCTTTGTTGAAAACCTGTCCCCTTCGGGGGTTGTTGAAAAACCTCGCCCCCTTCAAGGGGTTGTTGTCGATCGTAGGCGGGAATGTGGCGACGCCTTCTCGGTCGCTTAGCGAGGCTCGCTTTTGTGGGATCTTAGTTGTGTAGATGAAATTGCAGCGACGCCTTCCGCTTCTTTTTAGCTGGTGGCTCGCTGTTTTGCGGGTTTTTGGTTGCGTAGATGAAATCGCAATGACGCCCGCTTTTTTTAGCGAGGCTCGCTGCTTTGGCGGGGTTTTTGGTTGGCGCGTAGGATGAAGTCGACGCCTCGCGGCTTCTTTTAGTGAGGCTCGCTGTTTTGCGGGTTTTTGTTGCGCAGGGCGGTCGTAGCGACGCCTCCGCTTTTTTAGCGAGGCTCGCTGTTTTGCGGGGCTTTTGCTGGCGTGACGGTCGCAGCGACGCCTCTTTTTTAGCGAGGCTCGCTGTTTTGGCGGGGTTTTGGTTGCGTGACGGAGTCGCAGCGACGCCGCTTTTTAGCGGTAGGCTCGCCGTTTTGGCGGGTTTTTGGTTGCGTAGGACGGAGTCGCAAACGCCCTTTTTTAGCGCAGGCTCGCTTTTTGTGGGGTTTTTGGTTGCGTAGATGGAGTCGCAAATGACGCCCTCTCGCTTTTTAGCGGTGGCTCGCTGTTTTATGGGTTTTTTAGTTGCGCATTTAAGTCGACGCCGACGTCTTCTTTTTAGCGAGGCTCGCTGTTTTGGGGTTATTTAGTTGCGTAGGACGAAGTCGCAACTTTATTATGCTCGGCGGCGGGGTACATGTTTTATGCGAGTGGATTGGTTTCCCGCAATGCTTTCCTTGCTTGGCGGAGAGAGGAAACCGACTAGCTAAGCTTCTACTAGCCCAAGGTTACCCCCCGATTTCGAGCTAAGTAGGGTTGCCTCGCTAGATGGCTTTTCCTCGAGGCCTCCGCCCCTACCTTAGTGGGCGCTGGGTGCCGTGGCCTTCATCCGGGTGTCGAGGGTTCTCTCGAGTTGGTTGAAGTGGTGTCGGAGTGACGGTTGGGAAACTTGCGCCAAATGCCCTTCTTGTAGGGGCCTGGTTGGTGCGGGTCCCGCCGCAGCCAGTGGTTGCGCCGCGGGTCCGCGGTAGGCAGGTCCCTGTGCGCCAGTTGTTGAACTTTGATTCCTTTGGCGCCTTTGCCGCCAGAGGATGTTACATTTCTCCATTGCGGTGCTCTCCCGGGGCGAGGTTCCGCAGAGTGATGGATTCAAAAAGCTGGGTTGGTGGCCGGTACCGGGCGATGCGCGCTGGTAGCCCTTGTTGCAATCGCTAGTTGTTGGTGTTTTACATTTTCCATTGCGGCGTCGGGGTGCGATCGCGGGTGTTGGGTATTGCGTGGTTTGTGGCGGCTTGCGCCAGGAGCGCGGCGTATAGCTCGGGGCATTGTCTTGCCGACGCGCCCCCCTCTTGGCTTGTGGGTTTTGTGGTATGTCACGGGTGCGGTGGTGGTGCCGGTTTTATAGTGGTGCGGGGGTTGTACGGTGATGGGAGGCCCTTAATTGACTTGATGGGGTTAGGTGAGTGTCCTTGGTCCGCGAGGGTAGTGGAGTTTGATTCCTTTTGTTGGTGAGACTATTCGATGCGCTGTACTCGGGTGGTCATAATGGCGGTGTCCTTGGCGCCGCATTTGACGTTATTGGAGTTTTTGGCGCTTTTGTGAGCCCGCTGCGCGGCTTTTTGCCCGGTGTGTTTTTCGTTTTCGCCCGTCTGGGTCCGGTCCGCGACGGGTTGCGCTTTTATGTCCGCGCGTTTTGCCGGGTGGTGCGCTTTTGTGCCTTCAGCCCGCCCCTCGGTCCGTGTTTTAAGCCGGTCGGGCGCTGCTTTGCCGGTTTTTGTCTTTTGTACCCGCGCCCATACGCTGGTCCGCGTCGGGGTTGGTTGGCGGTACCGGCGCTGCTTTTGCCGTGGTGCGCGTTTTTTGTACCTCCGCACGCCCATACGCCGGTCCGCGTTGGGGTTGGTCTTTTATGCCCCGCGCCGCTTTTTGCCGTGGTGCGCGTTTTTTGTACTCCTCCGCATGGCCCATACTGGGTCCGCTGGGCGGGGTTGGTTTTTTTTTTTCGTACCCGGGGCGCGCTTTTTACCGTGGTGCGCTGCTTTTTTGTACCTCCGCTGCGCCCCATACTGGGTCCGCTGGCCGGGGTTTGGTTTTTTGTGAGCCCCGGGCGTGTTTTGCCGTGGTGCGCGCTTTTGTACCTCCGCATACGCCCATACTGGGTCCGCCCGGGGTTTGGTTTTTTGCAGCCCCCGCATGTTTGGCCTAGCTCGGGTGCCGGCGGAGCCGAAGTACTGGCGGGCCAATCATCCTTGCCTGAGTCCGCCGATGAGGGCGAGGGTCACCGCCGCTTTTCGCGCCGCCGGTTTTGAAAACATAGCGAGACAAGTTTTTTCGGGAAAAAATCTGCATATATTGATAAAATGGGGTGCTGCTCGTTAAAAACCTCGCCTTCGCGAGGAAAAAAGAGTGCAGCCCCTACATGATAGAGTCTTACAAGAAACTTATAGAAAAAGGAAAGGCGAAAATGAACAGGAAATCTTGGCATACCGCGAACGCCGAGGTGTAGCGCCGCTATGGGTAGTATTTGGTGAGGTCGCCTATGTTCCAAAAAGGCGGTAGGTCGCTTTCCATCGAGGTCTTGCAGTGATACGAGCCAGGTCTTGTCGACTTTGTGACAAGGAAGGGTCCTGACCACTTGGCTAAAAACTTCCCCGCCATTTGAGCCGCTTTTGCTTTCGGGATGAGCGCGTTCCCCGACCATGGTGGTCACGAGGCTTGACCTTCTTGTCACGCCATTTGCGTTTTCTTGCCGGTATGAGCGAAGGTTGAGGACGGCCCGATTATGGACTTCTTCGATAAGGTCACCGGGGCGAGCCAGGGCTCTTCTCATATGGCGCGAGGGTTGTTCTTGGGGAGCCGTGGGTTAGTTCCTCCGAGCACGGCCTCTTCCCCGAACAAGAGGTTGAATGGGGTGAACTTTGTTGCTCTGCATTCGAGATGTTATGTGACCGCACCACCGGTGTGAGATGCTCCCCGCCCCGTACTCCTTGGCTTGCCCTAAATTTTTGAGCCGATGCCTTGCGCATTGTGCCGTTGGCCCTCTCCACGAGGCTGTTAGACTAGGGGTGTCTGACGGAGGTGAAGTGTATCTTGGTTCCGATCTGGAAGCAGAATTGTTTGAAGGCCTCGTAGTCGAATTGTGTGCCATTGTCTACCGCGATTTTGGGACCCCGGCGGCATATGATTTGTTGCCGTAAGAATTTCTCGCGACCAACGCGAGGTTATTGTTGCTAGGAGCCGGCCTCGATCCATTTTGTGAAGTATTCGATAGCTACAAACCGCATAGCGTAGGGTTTCCTCGGTGCTGCCGGCATTGGCCCGACGAGGTCGATTCCCCCATCTCCGAGGGGCCATGTTGGGCGATTGGTGTGGTTGACGCCCTAGGGAGGTTTGAGTGATGGGCTGTTTGTTGGCAACCCTCGCAACGTTTTACGAGATTTTCAACGCCACTTAATGCGGTGGGCCAATAGAAGCCTTGCCCTCAACACCTTCCAAATCCAGTGCGCTGGGTCCATTATGTGAGCCGCAGATGCCCCTCGTGCACTTCGCGAGGATTGCTCTTCCCCTGAGGTCGGGTAATGCGACTTGAGCCACGACGCCGCGGATCGATGCCTTGTAGAGCCGCCGCCAATCATTCTCAGATCCCCGCACCTTCAAGGCTTATCCTTTTTTCCTCTTCCCACTCGGCCCGAGGTGGCCTTTGATGTATGATATTAACGGGCCCCTCCACCTTCGCTTGCTATGGCGTTCACAAACTTGCGTGCCGGGCGGGGACCCTTCGACGTCCGACTTTGTTAGGACCTCGTAGAACAGTCCGGGGTAGCGGGTTTTGCGCCGCCGCTGCCTTTGCTAGCTCGTCGCCTCACCGTTGTCCCTCCTCGCTATGGGTTTTTGTTGTGATACCCGAAAAAAAAGGGCCCGCTTTCCTGACCCCGAGGAGGTACTTCGCAGCTCGGGTTCCGGCTTTGCAGCTTTTTCTCGACATGGCCTCGAGACGACTTCGAGTCTGTTCGATGATGGCCCTTCTTGCCGATAGAGCCCAAGCTTGTTTAGGGCCAACAAGAATCGCCAGACTCCCGATGTTGTTGGTGCATGGAAATTCCAACCTCGCCACGTGAAGCGAGCTTTACACCGGACGGCGAGATAAGGATGGTTGCGATCCCTCGCCCGCGGAGCCCCATGCTCCATCGGTGTATGCTGTCCAAATTGGGTCCAACTTCGCAGCCTGATTGTATACGTCGGGGGTCCAGTCGGCCACGAAGTCCGCGAGGGCTTGAGACTTGATTGCTGTTCTACCCACGAACCTGATCGCCGCGGATCACCCAGCCTCGTCGCCCAACGTGCTATCCTTCCCACTGACTGGGGTTTCTGAAAATATTCTCTAACGGGAAGCAAGACGGTACTGCGGATCTCGCAGGACTGAAAATAGTGCTTAAGTTTTCTTGCGCCATGACGACGGCATAAGCCACCTTCTCTAGCTCGGTGTAGTTGCTTTTAGGACCCTCGAGGACTTCTCGATACATAGTAGATGGGGAGTTGTCGCACTTGGTGCCGCTTAGTGACTTCCTTGGGCGAGGACAAATACCACCACGCAAGGGAGGCCGCCACATATAGAGGAGGCCCTCGCCCGCCTCGTGTTTGCGAGGGTTGTCGTTGAGGAGGTAATGCTTGAGATCGCCGGGCTTGCCGCCGTATTGGACCCCGCTTGAAAGGCCCGATGCCCCTCGCATCCGAAAGAAAGGTAGGCTTCCGCCTGCGACCTTGAGATGAATCTGCTCAGTGGAGGCCATACGCCCGCGAGATGTTGTGCCAATTTCCCCGCTCGTCGGGGTTCCATCCGAGTGATTGCTTGATCTTGGTTGGGTTTGCTTCGATGCCCCTTTGGCGAGACTAGGCACCCGAGCAACTTACCCCACCGACCAAGACGACTTTGCGGGTTTAACTTGAGCCCCGGCCCGCTGAGTTTAAGGAAGGCTCTTTCAAGGTCCGCTATATGGTCTGCCCGAGTTTGCTCTGTACAACAATGTCATCAACATAGGAGGAAATTGCGTTGTCGCTCATGGTAGGACTTCGCGGTCATTCTTGCGAAAGTAGACCTATGGATACAGATCACCAAAGAACTCTACCGAAGTTGTAAATGCAGGGTTCTATCCAAGCCTCAAGGCCAAAACAACTCCCCGAAGGCAATAGAAGCATAGCTACGGTGACTTCTGTTGTAACTAGGATAGAACACTAGTCGCTTACCTTGTAAAGGGTTTGGGTGTTCGGTTCCTCTACTATGGACAACCCTCTCTCAGATCCGACTAAGAACGTAGCGAAGTTCCTTGGCCCCTTGGACTATAAAAGGCGCCAAGGAACACCTCGTAGAGAGGAGCGAGTACGCACATTGCCAGACACAAGCTTGGCTACCACCGCCAGTAGGCGCTTCACGGCCGATTCTCTACTAACCCCATCAATCAAAAGCAGTTCACGCCGACCGACGTAAAGGTCTTTACCGATCCTTGATCGAGGGCCCAAACCAAAGATAAAAACCCCGCTCTCCATGTCACCGCCGCGAACAATCCGCCGGCTCCAGTGTTCGCCGAGGTTCAACAAACCGCCCGCTCACCCCGCGGCGTGCTCTCGGTCGTAAAACACGACGATACCGGGCGCCGCCGTAGGGGCTCTCGTCAAATTTCAGCACGAGAGTCCGGGCGACCACGACATCATGAGTACATCGACGAGGAAGACGATCATCTTTCGGTTCATGGGCTTGCGAGATCGACGACGACGGCGAAAACTCGAAGCCGCACCATCAAGGATTCCGGAGACCGAAGAACTAGAACTCGCCGAGAAGCTCCAGAATCGACGATTGCCGGCCGCCTCGAAGACGGAGAACAAACTCGAAACTTGCTCGAACCAACACGGAAGGGCCCAAACCCGAAACCAGCTCGGGGAAGGTAGACAACCAGGGCTCGAGTACGAACTCCGAAGCAACTCGGCACGACTCCAACTCCGGCTTGATAAGGGAAGCTACCCAACTCAAAAACTTTTTTCAACCAATACCTTCCAACTCAAGAAAGGAGGCGAGTTCGATATAACCCCTCGACATCAGTCCGTGATTACCTTTCAATTTCCTACAGATTACGCAACACAACACATGCGCATTCGAGGAGCGCCAGACTACTCAAGAGAAGACCGGAGATTCCTTTAGAGGGCGCGCAAAGAGGGCTCATATTGACAAGAACCCCGTGAGGAGTGCATCATCCACCGCCAAGAACCCTCAACCAGCCGATCGCCACCCAACCGACAAACAGGAGGTCCATCATCATAAGGTCCATCCCAGTGGAAAGAGTGGTGACCTAAAGCTACAAATTTAAAGGAAGTCTTCATGGTGGCTACAAATAGACTCCGCTTAACCGCCCGTAGGCCCCCGACATCGTCCACCGACGAAGGCCTATCCAACATCTCGGCGGATCTAAAGAACCCTCGACGCACGGGCGAGAACACCAACGCCAAGAAAGGCTAAGAAGAAACAAGCTAAAGGGAGGACGCCGGATCAGTATGCACGCGCCGCATGCAAGCTCAACAAATATCGCCGATCTACATGAATACGAGAGGTTGAAATCAAAGAGAAGTTGAGGACGATCGAGGGCAACCCGAGAGACTACAAGGGTTGATTGACCGCCAAGACTGCCACGACCTGAATAACGAGGAGAGACTCATCAAGGAGGCATTGCGTAAGGCTGTCCGAGAGACCCCAGTGACGCCACAAATAAGGCAAACAACTCTCATGTTCCAAGAAGTCGATCCAACGCCTTTGAAAGGCCGGGAAGGCCGAGGGTTCCAACAACTCCAGGCCACCTCGAGAGGGATGGCGCATAAAGCACCGCAGACCCCCAAGGGAAAGCCCCGCACCAAGACTAAGCCGACGAGAAGAAGTCGCAGAATCAACATATCGACCTACCGAACCCATCCAAGAGGAGGAAGAACCTCGTGAGGATTTGAAGAAAGAACGACGGAAAGCTACGACATGTTTCCTTGCTTCGCCGAAAAGATTGCAAGAAGTCAAGCTACCCCCGAAGTTCAAGCCTTCAAACCATTCAAAATACGATGGGAAAAACAGAGCCCGCATAATGGCTCGAGTCTACTCACAATCCATTGAGCCGGGCCGGAGGAGATGATGACGCAAAAGCCGCCTTCTTCCCATGGCCCTAGAGGCTCTACCGCCCAATGGTTCAACAAGATCAAGAGGGCTCAATCCGATATCGGGAAGACTTACGTAAAGCATTCTCAGTAGCAACTTCACAGAATCATCACCCATCCTATTACTCAGCCGAAGTTGAAAAGCCTCAAGCGTAGTAGCCAAGAGAATCTCTGAGAGATTACTACCGAAGATTTGGGGAGATGAGGTCCCAAGTACACGACATCACCGAAAGAGAAGTGATAGACGCCTTCGGCAATGGAATTTTCTCAGATGGCAGCTCTCGATTTCTACAAAGACAACCCGAGGACTAACGAAGTAGCAGTTCAAGCTTATCTGTCGAGAAGATGATCGAGTCAAGAAAGAACTCGAGATCGCTTCCAGAAAAGAAAGAACTCGAAGCCCCGAAGAAAGATCGTAACAACTCTCAACAAAGAAAAAGAAGCGAGGACCGCATAATACCGCCGCAATGGCGGAGAAATCAAAGAAACCTTACAAACAGAGGTTCAACAACAACAACAATGGCGACAGAACGTAAGCAACATCAAGCTAGAAGATCTACCCTCGCATCTACCACCCCGAGCTCCGCACACGCCGAAATTGCACCACGCCCGTGATAAGTACAAGGGAGGAAACAACTCTACCGAAAAGGAAACAATCAAGAAAACAGAGAAGAAGCCATTGAGGAGCCAAAGACAGGGGATTTCCGTAAAAGCAACGAGATCCTTGAACGCCATATTCTCTGAGTACCCGGATCAAAGAGCAAGAGACAAGACAAGCTAGCACCGATCAATCATGGCAAGAGAACCCGCAGCAGCCACGCCTACCTTAATTGGTCCCAATATCCAATTCGTTCACCAGTGGAGGATCAATGGACAAGTGTGGGCAACGCCTATATCCTTTGGTGCTAGAACCCACAATTGCCGGAGTGACCGCTACCAAGGTATTGATCGACGGAGGAGCTAGATTAAACATCATATTCTCGAAACACCGACAAGATGGGACTCGACCTCTCCGGACTTATCGCCCCTTCGAGCACTCCTTTCTATGGAATAGTACCCGGACGAGCAGCCATACCAGCTTGGACAAGTCACCTTGCCGCTACATTTGGATCTCCATCAAACTACCGGACGGAGTACATCAAGTTTGAAGTAGCAGATCTCGAGTCACCATACCACGCCATTATGGGAAGACCCTCGCTATTCCAAAGTTCATGGCTATTCCACACTACCCGTATCTTCTACTAAAGATGCCGGCACCTTTTGGGGTTCTTTTTCAATCAAAGGAGACCTCAAGAAAGCTTTCGAAAGTGTGACGCATAAGCCGTGGAAATTGCAAACAAGACAGGGAGCTCTTGGAGAAAAAAAAACTCAACCGTGATGGCGAGGATACAAACCCCGTAAGAACCGAGATACCGCCAAGAAGCAAGCAATTCGATTCCACCGTAAGAGGCCGACGCCAAGCACATTGATCTACAAACGGGCGATCCATCCAAGACGGCGATCATCACGCCCACCTATCTCCAAAATAGGAATTGCGCTCACCAGCCTTCCTAAGGCAACACAAAGATATATTTGCCCTGAAACCAGCAGACATGCCCGGCGTATCAAGGAGCCGGCCGAGCACGTAATTGACATCAATATGGGATCCAAACCCATCAAGCAAAGACTAAGAAGGTTTTCACCGTAAAAGAAAGAAGCCATCAAAAAGGAGATTGCAAAATTACCGCAGCTAGATTCATCGAGAGAGATCCTACATCCTCGACTAGCTAGCCAACCCGGTTCTGGTTCAAAAGAAGAACACCTCAGATTGGCTTAATGTGTGTGGATTACACAGATCCGAATAAGCATTGCCCCAAGGACCCCTTCGGCTACCAAGGATTGACCAAATAGTGGACTCCACAACCGATCAGCCCTACTATCATTCTTGATTGCTACTCAGATATCACCGATTGCAATCAAGAAAGAAGATCGAGCAAAACCTCTTTCATCACCCCCTTCGGTGCCTATCGCTACAAAACAATGTCCTTCGGATTGAAGAACACCGAGCAACGTATCAAAGAGCGATACGACTTTGTTTGGGAGAGCAGATTGGCAAAATGCCGGCTTACGTGAGACGACGTGGTGGTGAAGACTAGAGAACCGTAAAACTCGATTCAAGATCCGAAGAGACTTTCAAGAACCTCAACAAGTGGAAGTGGAAGCTCAACCCAACAAAATACGCCTTTGGAGTACCTTCGACAGCTACCGATTCTTGGTCAGAACGGAGGCATTGAAGCCAGACCAAGCAAATCAAGGCCATCAATGAGATGACACAACCCCAAAGTGTCAAGGAGGTCCGTAAGCTCACAGGTGCATGGCGGCACTCAACAGATTCATATCCAAGCTTGGGGAGAAAGGGCTACCCTTCTTCAAACTTATCAAGACAAAAAGGAGAATTCAAATGGACGTAGGAGGTCGACAAAGCATTCAAGAACTCAAGCAAAGACTTTACAAGAGCTCCAAAATAACACCTCCAAAGGATCAAGAAGAACTACCGCTATACATAGCAAAGAACGAGTACAAAGGGTCACCAAAGAATCATCGCGGAAAGAGAAGAGCCCGAAAGCAACCCAACAAGGTCCGTAGAGGCCGCTTTACTACGTGAGCGAGGGTTCTATCTCGAGTCCAAGGCTCGGGTACCCTCACGCACAAAAACTACTCTACACCATACTGATCACATCAAGGAAGCTACGACACTACTTCGACAAATACAAGATAACAAAGGGTAAATGACTCACCACCGGGTGACATCTTGAGGAACAGAGATTTAACAGCCGAATATCAAAATGGGCAAAGGGAACTCGAGCACCGAATCTAGAGTTCACCCCAAGAAAAGCAATCAAATCCCAGCGCCACCGGATTTCATAGCAGACGGACGGAGCTCCAACAACCCATATCCCAACGACATCAAGAAACATTGGAACATGTACTTCGATGGATCGTTGAAGCTAGGGGAGCAGGAGCCGGATTTTATTCATATCTCCGTAAGGAAGACAACTCAAGCACGTGTTGCGCATCATGTGGCAAGTTACAAACAACGAGGCGCAGAGTATGAAGCACTCATCCATGGCCTCAAGATAGCAAGAACTATGGGAATCAAGAGACTACAAGTATACGGGCGACTCGCGTTGTCATCAATCAAGTCAACAAGGACCGACCGCACAAAGGACAATATGGGCCTCTATTGCGCAGTAAGTACGCAAGCCGAAAATAACTTCCAAGGCCTTGAGATCCTACACGTGCTCAGAGATGCGAACGCGGCGGCAGACGCGCTAGCCAAACTCGATCCGACAGCCCAAGTCCCACCAGAGTATTCGTCGAAGAGCTCTCAAACCATCTATCAAGGAGAACCCGTAAGAATACAACATGGAGCAATCAGCCCTAAACGGAGTAATGATAATCTCTCCGTGTCGAAGAACAACTCCCTGATCGAAGACATCATAAACTTCATCAAGAACAAGACACTACCCGAAGACAAAGCTAAAAGCAACCAGATCTTGAGAAGAAGCAAGAACTACGTGCTCATCAAAGACAAGCTTTATAAGAGAGCAAAGATCATCGAGTACTACTCAAATGCATAAGCTCGAGGAAGGAAAAGACATCCTCCAAGAAATCCACTCGATGCTATGGGAAACCACGCAGCCAAAGAACCCTCGTGGGAAAAGCATTCGTAACAGATACTACCGCCAACAGCCTCAAAAGACGCCAGAAGAACTCGCCGAAAAATGCAAAGGATGCTAGATGTTCGCGAGACAAGCGCATGTGCCAAAGACACAATCTGATCGCATACCACCCATCATGGCCTTTCTCATGCCGGGACCGGATCAAGTCGACCACTCAAGAGAGCCAAGGGGAGGATATGAGTACATCTACGCCGCCATCGACAAATTCACCAAGTGGATAGAATACAAGCCATTGGTCACCTTCAGCTCAACCAAAGCAAATGAGTTCATCCAAGAGATCATGCACAGATTTGGGATGCCCAACAGATCATCACCGACCCTGATCACCGCTCACGCCAGCCAGAATTCAAAGATTGGGCACAAGATTGTGGCATACGGATAGACTACGATCCGTAGCACACCCTCAAAGCTAACGGACAAGTCGAAAGAGCAAACGGACTCATCCTTGCCGGACTAAAGCCAAGACTTTATGAAGAACTCAAAGACTACGGAGCCAAATGGATAGAAGAACTCCCAAAAAGTTGTCCGGGGCCTAAGAACTCAAATCGCCAGAGCAACAAAGTTACTCACCCTTCTTCCCGACCTATGGATCGAGGCCGCCCTACCAGCAGACTATATGGAGCTCTCCAAGGATCGAGCAATTTGAAGAAGGAGAAGGAGAACAAACAAGAAGACTAGAAATCGACCGTGCGTAAGAAGTCGAGCAAACGCCATCCTCCGTAACGCAAGATATCCGCAAGGACTCGTAAGGCACTATGACAAGAGCACACGCCCAAGAAAACTCAACCCGTGAGATCAAGTACTCAAAAGAAATCAAAAGACGGAAGGCAAGCACAAACCGCCACCCCATGGGAAGGACCATATATCGCCAAAGGAGTACTGGGACCAGAACCTACAAGTTGATGACAATGCAAGGAGAAGAAATCGAAACTCTTGGCACATAAACCAGCTCGTAAGGTTCTATCCATAATCGAGGAACTCAAGGCAAATGTAAGAGAAGCGTAACGCAATAACAACTCTCCGATACTTCAAGAAGAAAGAAGATCAAGCCCTCGAGAAGAACTCGACCATCCAAAGAGGTCACAAAATACGCAGCCCACCGTGCACCTCAACAAAAATAAGTCAGCTGCCCACGTGAAGCCGCATGCCTCCTACGGGAGAAGAACAAAACAGCCCGAATTGGCACTTCGCAAGAAGAAGTCGACCAAAAGAAGGCAAACCCGACCACCGAAACGGAGGTCAAAATTCCAAGGGTGGAACCACGCCAAGTCCTAGCTCGAATAGCGCCCACACCTTAAATCCTAGCGAAGATCGTGAACTTCGACTCTTGAAGAAAGAGGACGTTGGGATCGCCCGCCTAGGTCGCAGAGGCCATCGAGGGTCCGTAAAGTGCCACTATGTCCAATGACGGCGGACGACCTTTCGAATCGGGCGTGAACGGTGTAGTATTGTGAAATAGAAACCCATCGCCTCACACAAGTCTCTCGTAAAAGCGTAGCAGCCCAAACCGTGCAAGGTGGATTGTAGTGTTATGAAATAGGAACCCAACCATCTTGACCTTCAATCCAGAGTGCACTTAAATGGGCCCGACCGAGAACCCTTCAAGGGACGCCATGCGATAGTCCATTGGACTCGCATGGGAGAGCCCTAGCCCAAAAGAGGCAACCCCGAAGTTAGAACAACTCTTTCGTGAGCTCGACTCCACCAAAAAATACACTAGCAAGTTCAAGAAAGGACAAATGCTAGAGGGCCTAAAAGGAGAAACCTAACGGCCTCGAGTAACCCCTCCGAACAATCGTGACAAGTCTCGAAGAAGACGCAAGTCACATGCCGAGGAAAACAACCCCGCAAAACGGGGACGCCCCAACAACCATCGCAAGTCTACGGCAAAGACGAGCCGATTCTTCGTAAAGAACAACTCAAGACCACAAGACTCCACAACTACTCTCAAAGAAGCCTAAGAAGCTCTTCAAAGAACAACTCAAGACCGTGAGCAAGACTCTACAACTACTCGGCAAAGTCTACGGCAAAGACGAATGTTCGAATCTTCGTAAGAACAACTCAAGACCAGGAGCAAGACTCTACAACTACTTTCAAAGAAGTCTACGGGTAAAGACGAGCTGATTCTTTTAGAAAAGAACAACTCAAGACCAGAGCAAGACTCTACAACTACTCAAGAAGTCTACGGTAAAGACAAGCCTCTTCGAAAAGAACAACTCAAGACCGTGAGCAAGCTCTACAACTATTATCAAGAAACCTACGTAAAAGACGAGCCGATACTCCGTAAAGAAGAACTCGAATTCAAGAACAAGCCTCCAATCATCATGACAAGTCTCGAAAGAAGACGTAAGTCATTTGTCGAAGAAAACAATCCCGACGAACCGTAGCTAGACTCGCAAATATCTCCAACCAAGTCTACGTAAAAGGCGGGTTGACACTCCAGAAAGACAAGATCGATCTCGTGAGAACTTCAGACTATCACCACCAAGTCTACGTAACTAGGCAAGCCGATCCCTTCGTAAGAAAGAACTCAAGCAATCGATGCAAAGCTCCAACATACTACGGCAAGACTTGTGAGCGTACTAGCCGACACGCCAAGGGAGAAACAACCCAAAGACGCACAAGGACAAGAACCTACGCTACCCTTAGCAGATCTACAAGAAGACAAGCCGACCAAAGAGAACAACCCCGCAACTCGGCAAGACTTCAACACTATGAACAAAGAAAGTCTACGTAAAGGCAAGTTGGGTCATCAACCGAACAACGCCGATGTCACTACGAGGGACTCGCAAACAACTCGTCGCGAACCTACATAATGGGACATAAGAGCCGGAAGCCTAAGGAAGAACTCTAAAGGCGCAATCACATCAAATCATCCGAATAAGAAGAACTCGAAGACAACAAAGAATGACAAGCGTAGGACAAAAATCGCAACAAGTCCGCACGGGCGCATCGAGTCATACAAAAAAGTACAAGTACAAGATGATAAAGGGACAGATCTCTTTATTCAACATCTTGAAGATTACAAGTTACATGGGAAACAACTCCCTACAAGATACAAAGAAGACTCGATGCACCTGGGAGCCTAACAAGAACTCCCCCGCGCATAAGATACAAAGAAGATCCGGGGGACTATAACCCTAAAGAGTACAATACTCAGCAGTGTAAGAATCCGCATCCAACGGCGAAGAAGATGGAGTGCTCGACCAGATTCCGAACCCCAAGAGCCCGAAAGTATCAACAACCCGTGGCTACTTCAAGTCAAGACCCTTGCGCCCAAGTCCATAAACACCGAGCTCAAGAATCCCGACGACGGCAGCAAATGAGCCCCAAGATCAAGATAAGCGACCTGGCGAAGAAAAGAACCCTCTGCAGAAGGCTCCGGAGTTCACCATGTCGCAGCAGGATGAAAAGAGCCCGAAGGGGGCGCTCAACTCCACAAAGAGTAGAAGGAAGCGCCTCCAAAGAGCACCATCTTCAGCAATTCCTCAAAAGGCACAACCTTCCTCGAAGACGAGCGGCGACCAATGCCGGTTGGAAAGCCGGCATATGTCTACCCAAGTAGCAAGAAGGTACACCAAAGAGGATCGAAGGGCATCCTGAAAGAACCCTACCCCGACCCACACCAAGAAAAAAATGAAGGAGGAGAGGAGATCATCTTAGGTCACAAGACATCCCGCACTCACCCTCAAACTTTCCCCTGGTGGGAACCTACGGAATAGCCTCGCCACTATTCCCCGATCACAAGACATCCCTCACTCATAGAAGAACCCTAAAAAAGGCTAAAGAAGATGCCCTGGGGCTGATCCAACTCACTCAAAGGCACCGCCATGAATCCGAAGCTCAGAACAAAGCTTTTTTCTACGGAAGGGAGACCGCCTAGAGGAAGAAGAAGCGTAGAAGAAGAAAAATAGTCCGGATCCTCACCGAAGCAAAATGAGGCATATTTATAGGCGGAACTAGCACGCCTATGGACCAAGTCCACTGAAGACGAGGCAAGCACCAAAAAGGAGCGGTCACCTCAAATCACGCAGAAGGGAATTTATGGCAATGACTGCCATGCACTGACGTTTCCCGAAAAACGGAGCGCAGTAAAAGCGCACTGTGACTCCCGTGGATCGCACGGAAAAAGAGAGAAACGGTCAAAAATCCCGTGTAAGACGAAGAACCTCTAAGAGCTCCATCCGCGAAAAGAGCCCTTAGACGCCAGGGGCTACAGGATACCCGAGCAAGATTTTTTTTCAAAAGTGCTCCGACGACGCAGAAGAACTCAAAGACGGAGGAGAAGAACTCAAAGACCTTCCAGCTCTTTTTGTGCCAAAAAAGCAAGAAGCTCAAGGTTACATCGCACGGGTGCACTTTTTTTTCAAGAAAGTGCACACCGTATGAAGGCGACAAGGGGCCGCGTCCAAGACCGCACCCGAGAAGAGCAGACGGCTCTCGTAACTCGCACCCGAGATACTCGGGGCTAGCGGAGCAAAGCTCTCCTATCGAAGAAAGAAGAGCCCCGATGACGAGAAGAACTCAAAGACGGAGAAGAAGAACTCAAAGACCTTCCAAATTTTGTGCCAAAAGCAAGAAGCTCGGGTTACACCCTACGGGTGCACTTTTTTCAAAATTGCACTCCGAAAGATGATCTTGAAGACCATATCAAGGCCTCGCCTCGAGAAGAGCAAGACAACCCCTCAAGACTCGACCTTGAGATGCTCGGGGCTTGTGGATACAGATCACCAAAGAACTCTACCGAAGTTGTACGCAGTGGTTCTATCCAAGCCTGCGGCCTGCAAAACAACTCCCCGTAAGGCAATGGAAGCATAGCTACGGTGACTTCTGTTGTAACTAGGATAGAACACTAGTCGTTACCTTGTAAAGGGTTTGGGTGTTCGGTTCCTCTACCTGACAACCCTCTCTCAGATCCGACTAGGAACGAGCGAGTTCCTTGGCCCCTTGACTATAAAAGGCGGCCAAGGAACACCTCGTAGAGAGGAGCGAGTACGCACATACAGACACAAGCTTGGCTACGACCAAGCGCTGTAAGCTTCACGGCCGATTCTGGCTAACCCCATCAATCAAAAACAGTGCTCACGCCGACCGGACGTAAAGGTCTTTACTCGATCCTGATCGAGGGCCCGAACCAAATAAAAACCCCGCCTCCATGTCACCGCGCAACAAACCGCCGGGCTCCAGGTTCGCCGAGGCCCGAACAAACGCCCGGTTCACCCCGTGGCGTGCTCTCCTGTCCGTAAAACATCGACAAGACCCCTCGCGTTCCGAGGCCTTCTCGCCATCCCTCCCCAAAAACAAAGATGTGCCGGTGGGTGTTATGAAACTGGTCTTCTCGCCCTTCTTTTGCTCATCCAGATCCGTGGTACCCCGAGAAGCAGCCGAAAGCAGCGATAGCATTTCGCACCCCGCAGCATCTACGAGCGCCGATGCGAGGTAACGAAAAATCGCCCTTCCGGACATGCCTTGTTGAGGCTTGTCAAATCCATGCACATTCTCCACCTCGGGGTTCTCCCGCCTTGTCTTTTTGAGAGGCTTGGTTTTTGACCAAGACCACGTTAGATAGCCAGGTTGGATACTTTACTGGTCTTATCACTTTGGCGTCTAGGAGGCGATTGACCTCGACTTGCGCTACCTGCTTTCTTTCTTCGGACATTTGCCGGAGCTTTTGCTTGCAAGGGGTTGCTCCCTCTCCGATGTTAAGCTTGTGTTCGATTAACCGCCGGGCCGACACCCCTCGAGGTCCCTGGCCGACCAGCAAAACGCCGCAGCGGGTCGCGAGAGGAACCGGGTGAGGTTTGCCTCGGGTCGGGTCTAGCATTGTTGAGATAGTCACTACTTTGGTTTCATCGCTCGAAGAGCCTGATCCGCTTGGTTACCTCCACCGGTTGTGCACGCTGGGTCTGTACTGTTCCTCGTCGGGGTCCAGTTTTTCTTTCTTCTTTTCCTTCTCCTCTTTGTCTTCCCTATCTTCTTCGAGGGCATGCACGTTTCACTGCCCCGGGGCAACTGCCCCTTCTGCGGTCCTTGCGAGGTCCTGGTCCCCGAAAACTGCTATGACCCCGGTAATCGATGGCATTTTCATGCGTAGATAGCCCGGTGGATTACCGCCGCGAACGCTGATGATGATGCCCTCCCGAAGATGGCATTGTAGTTGTAGTGCATGTCAACCACGCCGAAGGTAATATTTTCGGTCCGAGGGTGGGGCTGGTCCCCGGGGTGACTGGCAGGTTATCTTCCCTATTGCTCGACCTCCGCCGGCCTCCGAATCCAAAGAGGGGGTTCCGCTCCGTGGAGGTTACGGTCG
The DNA here is from genome assembly GCA_015847255.1 of Hyparrhenia diplandra. Taxonomy (NCBI): domain Eukaryota; kingdom Viridiplantae; phylum Streptophyta; class Magnoliopsida; order Poales; family Poaceae; genus Hyparrhenia; species Hyparrhenia diplandra. The sequence goes on along the minus strand of JADLZK010011519.1, from coordinate 8,790 downwards.
AGCCTCATGCGGTCATAGGTGGAGGTGAAGAGAATATCTCGCGGAGCTTCCTCGTGTCAACCAAGATTTTGTTTACGATCCAACCTACGACGGTTGTCTTGATTACCATCACGCCGGGTGTGGGGGTAATCCTTGAGCCTCATGTTCACCGCGCTGAATGTGATCGGGACATGGGACCATTGATTGTTCTTGTGTGGCCCTCCGCGGCCACGTGATGGACCCCGCGATAGTACTCCTTTCTCTGTCTTTTTGTTGCCATGGTCCTCGCTGGATCCCCCGAGATGGCCAAGATCTCTCCGTAAGCGGAGGTGGGGTTGTTTAGCGTGGTCCGTATTTCTTGCTTTATCGGGCGTGGCGGGGTGGTGGTGGTGGTAAGGTTGGAATTGGTGGGGGTGGTGGTAATGCGGGGTTGGGGTGAAACCGGTTTGGGGTTTCGGGGTGTGTAACTGTGTAGGCTTGGCCACCGTAGCGGGGCTGACTGTGTGAGTGGTGATGGTACGGGGGTTGATTGAAGGCTGGGTAGCTAAAGCCGAGCACGGTAGGGGTCCCGTGAGTTCGGTGGGGGTGTAGGAGTAATGGTTGTGCCGCTGGGGTTGCGCCGGTCTTCTCGTGTGGTTGATCCGCGGTTGGTTTCCCCGAAGCTAGCCGGGTTGTCCATGAACTCTTTCCCTTTGGCGAAGTATGGACACTGTTTGGTGTAGTGACCCTTATCTACCCCGCAATAGTGGCAGTAGGGTTGCTTTTGTTGGGACGGGCCCCGGTCGTCTCGTTGGTTGTACGGCCGTTGGTCCCTTGGCTGATAGGTTGGTTTGACGGGGTGGTTTGCTCTCCTCGCTCCGGCGGGGCACGGAGTTCATCGCCGCGACCCCTAGCGCGGTCCGGGAAAGTGAAGTTTTCTCGACCTTGGCGGTCTTTGCCGCTGGGTTGGCTGGTGCTGGGGTTGTGTGGCCGGAGGCCTCGAGCTTTGCTTTGTGGCTGGTGTCGGCTCTGCAATATTTCTCCATTATCACATGAAAGCCCGCCGTGGTCTTTGGCTGGCTCCTCTCGATTTTGAATGGCAAGGGCCCCTACCTTATGCAAAGCCAAGACTGCCATGATGACGCTTTGGTCGGTCACGCCCTCGGTCCTTGCCTTGGTTTGGAGGAACCTCCGCCACCAATCTTTCAGAGGTTCGGTTGGTTTCTGTATGACACTGAGGAGCTCGGTGGAGTTGGCCGTGGCCGAAGTCTACCCTTTGAAGTTTGTTTGCAAAGTGCCGCCCGAGCTCGACCAATTACATGGAGGCGGGGGGGCAAAGTTGAGTACCAGATCGAGCGATGTCCCTCGCGACTATGATGAAAGACTTCGCCATAGTGGACTCGTCTCTCCAACCGCCGCCACGGCAGCCTCATATGACATGATAAACTGTCGGGGGTCTGTCTGCCCTGTGTACCTTGGTAGGTGGTGGGGGCTGATGAGGCGGGCCACTCCGCCACCGGAGGGCGAATGAGAGTGGGGATGCGGGTCATAGTGGGAGGTTCGTGGTGGCTGTTCGCAACTTGGCGGCGGGTTTTCGTGGCCGGTGGGGGTTTATGGAGTATAACCGCTGTAGAGCGTGCATGTTTTCAGCCTTGGCGGGGGGTGTTTAGCGGTGGCAGAGTGGGTTGGGCATTGGTGTTTACGGGGTGGTGGAGGTGGGGGTCGAGGCAAAGGCCGATGCGCCCGCCTGGCCGAGGTACGGGCCCCATGCGGGCCGTGTATCTCCCGCCAGCCGCCACTGCTGCTCCAGCCCGGTCGAAGCCCTCCGGTCGCCGCGGCCTGGTCCTCGATGGTGCGTAGGCGCGCCTCCGGCCGAGGGTTTCCACCGCGCTTTTCAGCGATCTCGTGCTTGTAGTGCTTCCGGGCTGCCGTCCCCCGCCGTCCTCGTCGTCCCCGGTTAGCCCCGGCGAATCCTCCGAAGCCCCCCGAGGACGCCCCCGCGTGCTGGGGTGGTTGGCGAGTGGTTCTTTACACCACCGAGCCCGACCCTGTGGGACCTCCGTGATGACCGGCTGGGTTCCCGGCTCGGGCCTCGGACACGTTCGACCGGGGAGCCCCCCGTGCTGGCCCCCACGGTGGAGGGAGGGGCCCCGCCTCCCGAGCAAAGGTAGGCGCGGGCCCGGCCCGAGGTTGGTAGAGAGTCCCGTCCGGGGCGGTTCGGCCGGGCAAGTTGGGCTGACGGGGCGGTGGATGGCCTCCGATTGGCGGGGTGCCCAGCCCTCGTATTGCTTCGGGTGTTCATCGGCATGGCTTTTCGTGTCAGTCCCCACTGACGGCGCCAACCGTGGGGTACACACCTCGCCCTCCTACCCTCTGCACCGGGGTAGTGGGAGGAGGAGCGAGGGTTTCCACAGGGGTGGGGACATGCGTGATCGGGCCCGGGGCCGAGTCCCCAGGTGAGTGACGTGGTCAAAAGTGTTGATCCCAAGAAAGTCTCTTTTCGATTGATAGGTCATAAAATGTCCACCCAACCGTCCCCTTCATACGCCCCGCTTCATCCAGATTTATAGGCGCCCGTCAGTATTCTTTGTAGTTACAAATCAGGACACGACACGCTTGCCACTTACGCCTAGGGCCCGCGCAGGGCAAGATGGTACAAACCCCACCTGGGGAAAGGTAAACCCACGTCCCGACGCGCCTTAGGCTCTATTAGGGTTTCTCCTTCTTTGCCGCCGTTTGGCCCCGAGTTCGCTTGGGGCTCCGCCGCCCTCGCATCACGGAGGTCTTCCTCTTGCTACGCCCCCACGCACCGCTGGGTGTTGTTTATCTCGCCACCACCCCCGTGCCTGCAGGGGCGTCGCCCAACTCTTGTTGCCCCTCACGCCCGCGGGGTGTCGCTTTTTGGTTCCGCTGCCCCTCGCCATGCGGGTGTGTTATGTTGTTTTGTTGCCCCCCCGCCTGCCGGGGTGTCGCTTTGGCCTCCGCTGCCCCCCCGCCTGCGGGGTGTTGCTGCTCTTGTTGCCCTCCCCAACAGATTAGCTCTCTAACAATGCTACAACATGCGTGACCGCTTTGGTCGACACTAAGGGCAAGAACTACCAAATTGTTTTGTAAAGCCAAATATAGCAATTTTTATCTAAAAAACACCTCCAACTGGTATTGTATATCGATTTCTAAAGTTGGCAACCATCCATTCCATTGTTCTCGCTTTCTAAATAAAGGTAGCGGCCCCGCTAGCTATCGCCGCCGCGGCCAATTACCGTGCGCCTAGTTCTGAAATTAGCCTATACACAAGTATAGCTCAAGCAGCCCAAACACAGCTTTTGATTTTAGAGGAGGCTACATATACCAAGGCTGTGGGAGGACTCCAGGTTTTTCAAGGCTCTTTTTTTTCACAAAATGGCTAAATCATGGATTTTAGCATTTATGTTTATACCTAATCTCTTGGAGATGCTCTAACATGTTATTTGTACTCATTGAGTCACCATTGTCGCCTCGACAACAAATACGCAGCAGGTCATATGACCTCGTTAAAAGTCTATGGTCCCGAACCTCTCCGCGTATGTGGCATCTTCTTCTCGTGAGCTTTGATCTCCACTTCTTCAGCAACACCTTTGTAGCTTGCTTCTCGGGCTTGTTGTTCCGCCTGAACCGGCTGGGAATATCCTCGCTTCCCCTTATTATAGATTTCGTAATTAGCCTAACTATTTTATCCTAGTCTAAATTGAGCGATTTATATATGCAATTGATGGCTCGACATCAGCTACGCAATATAAATGCGTAGAGAAAGTAGGCAAAGCGGATGAACCCCCGACATGCCAAAGGGAAAAATAGATTTAGCTCGCCAAGAGCAAACAAAGAAAGTGTGTCTCACCCCGCACTCCCCGAAAAAGGTAACGATCAACGCCAGCTTTAAGCCAAGAAGAAGAACAAAGCCTCCTAGAAACTTTGAACAAAAAACAAAGGCATCTTTTGCTTGGTCGCCTCGCACCTCAAAGGCGTGCGTAGACGTTATCGAACACACCTTAGACATCAACCAAAACATACGCCAAAAAAGCAAAAGCAGAGGTAAATGTCCAACAAGAGGATCACAACGGCCAAAGCAGAGGTCCAGAGACTGTTAGACGCAAACGTAATACGAGAAGTAAAATACCCAGAGTGGTTGCCAAACGTAGTCATGGTACCCAAGAAGGACGATAGGTGGAGGATGTGCATAGACTTCACTGATCTGAACAAAGCGTGCAAAAAAGACCCGTTCCCCTTACCCAGAATAGACACCTCGGTCGATAGAGCCGCGGGTTGCCAAAGGTTCTCTCTCCTGGATTGTTTTTCGGGTACCATCAAGTGTGGATGAATGTACAAGATGAAGAAAAAACAAGCTTCATGACACCCTTCGGCACTTACTGCTTCACAAGGATGCCAGAAGGACTCAAGAATGCAGGGGCCACCTTCGCAAGAATGATGAAGAAGGTCCTTGGCGTGATGAAGAAGATCCCATGCAAGGCAATGTCATAGCCTACGTAGACGATATCGTCATAATGAGCAAGAAGGACTCTGATCATGTCAATGACCTACAAGAGACCTTCGCCAAATTAAGGAAGGCGGGGCTTAAGCTCAACCTGCAGAAGTGCGTCTTCGAGGTGACCAAAGGGAAGATGTTGGGCTACATAGTCAGCGCCGAAGGAATCAAAGCAAACTTTGAGAAAACAAAAGCAATATCAGAGACGAGAGAGCCTTTGACAAGGAAAGAAGTACAAAAGTTGATAGGCAGAATTGCAGCCCTCAAAGAGGTTCATATCTAAGTCCGGGTAAAAGAGCTTCCCATTCTTCAAAGCGCCCGAGGCTCGAAAAAGTTTGTTGGGGACCCGAGCAATTGGAGGCATTCCGCAATCTTAAAGAGAACCTAACAACAGAACTATTAGTGACGGTTCTAGAACCAGAAGCTCCGCTCTTGCTGTACGTGGCAGCATCGCCACATGCAGTGAGCGCGGTTCTCATCGTGGAAGTCCAGGAAGGAACTCAGCTTGTCCAAAAACTAGTGTACTATGTGTCCGAAGCTCTATCAGCTCAAAGTTGAACTGGCCAATGAGATTGAGAAAATTTCTTATGCTATGCTCTCGCATCAAGGAAGCTAAAACATTACTTCCAAGCGCACGAAATCACTATCCCAACCTCTCAACCGCTCGGTGAAGTGTTAAAGAACAAAGAAGCCTGGGAAAGAAATAGGAAAATGGGCGGCCAAGCTCTCCCAATATGAGATCACATACACACCTAGGACAGCGATTAAATCACAAGTCCCGCCGACTTCGTCGGCAGAATTGGACACCTCGCATGTAAGAGGCCGAACCACCAGCTTATCAATTGTGGACAAGCTACACCGACGAGCATGGGGAAGAAACGGAGCAGAGCCTTTGCTATCATTGTATCTCCATCGGGTATCAAAACAAAGTATGCTATGAGGTTAGACTTCAGGGCAACCAACAACAATGTAGCCGAATATGAAGGCCTGATCCTAGGCCTCAACAAAGCTAAAGCACATGGGGGCAAAGACCCTAGAGATAAGAATAGATTTCCAACTCATTACGGGGCAAGTAGAGAAAGAGTACACGACGCGAGAACTAGAACTAGCCAAGTACGTTGCTGTGGTGCGAGGCCCGGAGCGAGGGTTCCGTGGGTTTACGGTGAAATACATTCCGAGGGGCAGAAAAAACTCAGAGGCCGACGAGCTAGCCAAGGCAAAGAAGAAACTATCGCCCCTATGCCCACCGCATTCTAAAGCACCGCAACCAGCCATCAACCGAGTCACTGAAAATTTGCAAACAAAAGATGCTAATTCAAAACGAAGATTGGAAGAAGCTCATACTAGATGCTCTAAACAACATCACCAAGCCTGAAGACAAGCACGGCAGCAGCTAGAATTGCGGCAAGGGCAAGAAACTATATGTTGGTTGAAGGAGTTTTGTACAAAAAGGGCATCATGCAGCCCTTTTTGAAATGCATATCCCAGCAGGAAGGAGTGGAATTGCTAGAAGAAATACAATCTGGTGTTTGCGGCTCGCACCTAGGACCACGGGCTATGTCTGCAAAGGCTCTAAGGCAAGGTTTCTTCTGGCCTACGCACATCAAAGATGCGGAGCGCATATTGGATACATGCGAAGCTTGTCAAAACTTCGGCCCATCAAAAGGACCTTCACAAGAGATATGCTGATTTAATCCCACCAACCCGGCCATTGCAAAGGTGGGGAGGGACTTGGTAGGACTGTTACCGCCATCGCAAGGGGCAAACAAGTTTGCGGTTGTTGCGTGAGAATACTGTATTAAGGTGGATCGAAGCCAAACTGCTGGGCGACTATAACCTCGAGTCAGTCAAGAAATTCTTTTCCGCAAAACATTATCTGCAGGTTCGAGTGCCTAGCACCCTTAAAAAGAGGCAATGCCAAGCAGTTTGACTTGGAGAAATTCAAACAATTCTCCGAAAGCATGGGGACAAAGTTAGCCTTCATATTTGTACCACCCACAGTCTAACGGAGCAGTTGAGAGAGCAAACGGAATCATATTCTCCAGCAATATCTAGAAGTTGTTGAACCTTACGGGCAAATGGGTGGAATAACTCCCTGGTGATATGGTCACACAACACCACCACGTTTCCAGAGCGACAAAGGCTACACTCCGTTCAAGCTATTATACGGAGAGGAAGCCATGCTACTCGAGGTGATAAAGCATCCAAAGCCTACATGTGATGAAACAAGAACTTGCAGAAGATGAAGAGTACACTAAGGAGACGCAAGAAGAGACAAGGCTCAAGCCCTTGGCAACATAGAGAAGCAACCAAGGTGAGACCAAAAGGTGGAGAGACCAGAAAGTTGTCAGAAAAGAAATCAATGATGGAGATCTGGTGCTTCGGAGGAAGCCAAATGCAGCGGCAGCGAGGGAAGCTCCAACCAAAGTGGGAAGGTTCTTACACGGCCAAGGCCGCAGAAGAGCAAAGCTCCTTTCTACTTGGTGTCAAGCGAGGGTGTCACTTCTTATCATACTTGGAACATTGACAAACCCTCCGCCGCTTTACATTTGACATGTAAGAACCAGAACCTTTGCAAGATGTAAGCAAGGGCCAAGGCATTTACTATTTATGCATTTTACTTTTCAATCAAAAAAAGGTTGCACTCTTTTTCCTCACAAGGGACTCCTAACGGAGGTGAGGTTTAATGAGGTGAGACCCATGTAAAAATTTTTCTCAAAGTTATAAAGAGTGTCGTCCCAAAGAAAGTTCAAGCTAAAATCTTCGAAAGCGACCAAGGGCCTGTAATTCGACGAGCAAGACTATACTTTGGAGGACCTTTGAGCTCAACCGAACCCGTTGTTCCCGCCGCCCAATCCACCTCAAGGGCTGACAAATGCCCACAAGCCCGGGAAATTCCTGAAAAATCTCAGCACCAGGAGCACCACCTATATCGGATAAGTGGGCACCGACTTCTCTTGTTAAGTGCTATTTGTCGTAAAGGGGACAAACCCTAGAGTTAGGATAAAAGCGGTGCGATAGCCAAGTTGTGCAAAGACCCCAAGTTCTAGTTAGAAACAACACTAAAACAGGCGTGAAGGACCACGACCCTTCGTAGCAACTAGCTTAAAAAACATACGCAAGGCCCTAAGGAAAGGACGGTGGCCAATCACCCAACCGCTAGGCCCCTTTTTAGGCCTTCTCGAGCATCAATTCAAACAAGCACAATTGCAAGGACCGACTTTCTCTCAGCCCAAACATGACAAACACACCAGTTGAGCTTACAAACCGAGACAACCGTGCATAGCAACGAAAATCATCCAACGTAGTTAATAACTCTAACGAAGTAGCTAAATAACAAACCAGAAGCCATGCACAAGTTCGGCAGTCAAAGCCGGTGCGTGGCGTTAATAAGTGCTTACAATAAACATAACATCTTCAAAGGTCTTAGATTTTATCACGAGATAAAGTGAAGTGCGGCAACAACCCCGCACAACTCAGCATAACATAATGACCTACGCACCATCCTGCCCAGGAGAAGCAGTAGAAATCCCCGGAGCCTCAACAGCTACGTGTGTTGGCCTCCGACCAGGTCAGCACCTGTGTTAGCGACCCCTGCCCCCTGAAAAAACAAATACGTAAAAGACATGTAAGCAAGGGCGTTGCTCAAAAACAATTATAAAGCAGAAAAGTTAAGATATTGGCAAACTGCTGGTACCTCCAGTCGTATCGCCAGTAGAAGCTTGAGTAGAACCAGGGCGACAGAGCCTTCCGTCCCACTTTGTGAACGCCTCTTGTCCTGACACGTTAGAAAAAGGAAAGTCAAAAACTAACACAATCACCAAGCAAATTGAATTCTAGCGGAGAACAGCTGAGCAGACAGTAACCTTGGTCGTCTCTGCAGCAAGAACCCGTGGAGCCTCGAAGGACCTTGGAGCCTTTGACCCGCTGGCCTTCGCATCTGATCCATCTTTTCCACCTCCTTGTCCTAAATACAACGAGAAAAGAAAGAGCAAAACAAAAACGCGTTCGGGTAAACCAAATTAAATAATAATATTAAAGGAAAAAAGAAGTACACTAGCCATTACCTTGGTCGTTTTCAGTGGCAAGGGCACGCGAAGCCTCAGAACACCTTTGGAGCCTCCAGTTCACCGGCCTCCACGGTCGGGTTAGACCCACCCTTTTTGCAAACAAAAGACAAAATAGCGTTAGTCGCACGACTAACAAAGTAAGGAGAAAATAGAAAGGCAAGTTGTTACCTCAGTTGTCTCGGCCTCTGCCCCTCGGCCCACTTGCACATCCTAGCAATGTCACAGGAAAAGACAAAAAAGAGA
>JADLZK010011518.1:0-201700 GCA_015847255.1 Hyparrhenia diplandra | reverse complement strand
ACTCGCAGATAGCAGACTATGGGCTGTGGCAGGTAGAAGGTTGTGGCAACCGTTATACTTTAAAAATTGACTAGGGGATAGAATAACTGAATAAGGTGAATTGGACGGTTGGAGTCAGACCAGATATACACACGTGCATGGCCCGAGCCCTCCCTTGCAGTACTCAACATGAAACAGACCAGCAGCGAGGCAAGGCGAGGCTTTGCGGACGCCGGCCAACATCGTGTGGATATGAAATTCTGTATGTGAACGGGGAGGAGAACACGAGAGAGAGAGACATTGTAGGGCTATTTTGGTATTTTCCTTGCTCATTGGTTTTTTCGTGCTCGTTCTAAAACGACAATAATTCTGAGACTAAGAGAGCACGTTCTATAATTCTAAGACGGAAGGAGTACGTTTTCTAGATAGTCAAGTAGACAAAAGCTTCTGCTGACTATTGCATACACCATACGATAGTCAGTCCTTGCAGTTGGTAGCTGTAGAAAAAAGGTAAACGCCACTATCAAATCAGCCTAGCTGTAAGGATTGAGATATTTATGGACAGACTAAACGCTGAATTCATTTGGGGAGTCATTTCAGCCGCTGATCATAATACTGAGACGTAAGAAGACTCAAAACTCAATAGACCATGTAAGTGGTTCTAACCTCTGTCCACAAAAAGTAAGCGGATAGGTAATTCTAAGTTAATGTGTGTAAAGTTTAATTAAATATATAGAAAAATATTAATGTTTATGTTATTAGATAAGTATGGTATAAAAATATATCTTATGAAAATCAAGTTGTAAGTATTTAATTTATAAATATTAATAGTTTTTTATTTATAGTTAGTCAGAACTAAATTATTTAACTTGGTATTATCTAGAATTGCATTATTTATGGCTAGAGAGAGTACATATGTCATGTGCCGAGGAAATAGGGTCCAGGTTGACAGGGGACTGAGGCCCGAGGGGCGGGCAACACGCCACCAGGGAGGGCGCACGCGCCGCCGCCTCCTCCATTCAGCGGATTTTCTGGTAATTAATGCAGGAATAAAATAAAAAGTTTGGTTAGGATTATCTTAGAACTTTTAGTGTGCAAGGGATATTTCAATCTATAAGAAAGACCCTTATTAGGAAAATAAATATGATTGCTTATAAAAGGTATTCTAATCATATAAGGAAACCTTTAGAGATTGCTTGGTTTTACAAGTCCCACTAAGCCGAGCTATACATTACTATGATTACTTTCTTTTCTCTCAGTTGTAACTGCAAATCTATACCGACCTTAAAATTGGAAATGGAGGCAACAACGTATTAATTTGTCATGATCAATGCATGCCCATACTTCTTTACCACCTATACATAACCAATTTTGGTGATGCAGACATCGATGAATGTTCCTTACAAGGTTACTGCAATGGGACATGCCATAATTTTATTGGAGGATATAACTGCAGTAGATGCCCTAATGGGAAAGTGTTTGATCTGACAAAAAAGAAAATGTGTGATGTCAGCTAAGAAACACAATCTTCTCTTAGGCAAGTCATATCATACTAAAACATTCATTACAATTGTTGTTACAAAATGCAAACTCACATAATTCAAATGCATCGATGCGGGCATTGCGGTTGGAATTAGTTGTGGACTTGGTTCCATAATTATTGCCTTTGGAGCAATTGTTCTCAAAAATAAGTGGAAGAAAAGCTTCCAAAAGAGGATCGAAGGGCATACTTCAAGAAGAATCAAGGCCTACTCTTGGAGCAACTAATTTCTGATGAAATTACTACAAATAAAACAAAAAGATATTCTCCTTGGAGGAACTTGAGCAGGCAACTAACAATTTTGATGCTACTCATGTTCTTGGTCATGGAGGGCATGGAACTGTTTATAAAGGAATTCTATCTGACCAGCGTGTTGTGGCCATAAAAAAATCCAAAATTATAGAGCAGACGAGAAATAGACCAGTTTATCAATGAGGTTGCTATCTTGTCTCAAATCATCCATCGTAATGTGGTGAAACTTTTCGGTTGTTGCTTAGAAGCTGAGGTACCATTGTTAGTCTATGAGTTCATATCCAATGGTACTCTCTATGAGCTTCTTCACTCAAATATTACAATGAAGTCCTTCTTATCATGGGATGATCGCATTAAAATTGCGGTGGAAACAGCGGGAGCACTGGCTTATTTGCACAGTGCAGCTGCCATACCAATCTTTCATAGGGGCGTGAAGTCTTCCAACATACTGTTAGATGATAGCTTCACCACAAAAGTTTCAGACTTTGGTGCTTCAAGATCACTGTCACTAGATGAGACTCATGTGGTGACAATCGTGCAAGGAACATTCGGGTACTTGGATCCGCAGTATTATCATCTTGGCCAACTAAGCGATAAGAGCGATGTTTATAGTTTTGGAGTAATACTTGTGGAATTACTAACAAGAAAAGAAGCCAATTTTATAAACGATTCAGGTGGAAAACAAAGCTTGTCACATTACTTTGTTGAAGGAATTCCGCGATGGAGTTCTAATGGAAATAATGGATCCACAAATTGTGGAAGAGGCAGACCAAGACGACATTGATGATATCACCTTACTTACAGAAGCATGCTTGAGGGTCAAAGGAAAGGAGAGGCCGACTATGAAAGATGTAGAGATGAGATTGCAGTTATTAAGAAATAAGAGACAAAAGAAAAACATTAGAAGCATATGGGAACCATGGAGATATAGCACTTTTGTCATGCCTAAATGATAGGAAACCCCATGCACATCTTGCAGATAATGCCCATTTAACACCCCAAAGGGATCTCCGGGTGTTATAGTCTAGAAACAAATTTGCATCCTCAATGAGTTTGCCACAGTAAAAAAAAATGGCTTGCTAGCATGCATTGAGTTACCATACATGCTAAGTTTAGGTCGTAGAATTATGTTATCTTAATAAGTTCTCTTTGGACTTTGATTGATCGATTGACAGTTGTTCCATATACATGAGAGTACACTGCTATGCCTTTGTATATTATATTCACAATGCATGGTACACCATGTTATTTCTATTCTTTACTATCTCTGATAAAGATGCTAGTAAGGTACATGGCATAAGATCAATGACCTGAGGAAAAAATAAACAAAACTTGGTCTGTCGACTTAACAGATCAGTCTCTATTGAGTTGTTCCAGCAGGCCTGTCATACTGTCTGATTTTATCGTGTAATAGATTGCTTCAATTATCAAGTGTTATCATGATTAACGAAAGCACAAATACTCGACACAATAAATTCAGGGCACAACTCTCACACTGCACGCCGAAGTGCTCTGTGGGACTGCAGCTGCAGTAGCAGAACAAATGCACACAGACACAGCTAAGTTCATAGTGGTTCCATACTAAAAGAGCCTCCAACCAAATTAAAAATAGCACAGCCCGATTCATAGTCTCGTAAAGATCGCCAGCGGCTAGCATGTGTACGCCGGATGAGTGTGACACAAAGCTTCCCTAAATTTCTCACTGAATTAGTCCAGGCGCTGGTACAGTAGGTAAAAAGTCTGGGATGAACTAACAGAAGTAAACTGGATGCAAGGTATGGTTGATGAGCTCATTTGGCGTGGGAGTTCAGCTCCGAGTAGAGCTCTTCACCTTGGATCCTTGCCTTTCGAATTAATTGGGAGAGGATGCAAATGCTCTAGGAAGTTTCTTATGTGGAACCTGGAACGTGCAAATCACGAGTCGGAGTCACAAACAACTCTGAAGCGCCTTTAATGTGCTCGCTGTTTCGGGAGCAGTGACGCGTACCTAGAGAGTCAGATAGGCAATAAACCTGCTGACAATACACTGTGGCAATTCAAGTCTACCCGGGTACTCTCCAATAACGCGCTGATGTGTAGTTACGCCTCATAACTCCAGACAGTCGCGCGTAGTTCAGACGCTAGCGACCGTGCGTGCTTGACGTGGGCGGTCGACGACCTGCATAACATCTCATGGGACAGCAGTACTATGGCGTGTTACAATCTTTGCTAGTATACTAGTATCTACGCGCGTATGAAAATGTATGTATCGGTGGCCTTTAAATATGCGTAATCGGCAGTCCCATAAACCCCAGAACCCCGAGAGAGAACTTCACACAACGCACAGACAAGCTGATTGGCTTAATCATGATGAGCTCCAGTAGAGTGATAGTTTGCGCCATGGCGTTCGCTCTGGCGTGCTTGGCGGCCATGCCGCCCGCATCCACAGCCTTGGGTGACGACGGAGGGATACTCCATATCCCGTCCGCTACCTCCTTAGCTCACTGCCCCTCCAGCTGCGGGGCGTCAACATCTCCTACCCCTTTGGCATAGGCGCCGGCTGCTTCCGACGAGGCTTCGAGCTTACCTGCAACCACACCACTCAACCTCCAAAGTTGTTTCTGGGTAACAACACAACTGAGGTCACTAACATGGATGATAACAGTTTTTCCATCCCTGCTATTTTCTTCAACAGTACTAGCTTGGAAGAATCTGGTACGAACACCTACAATATATCTTGGAATGCCCCCGCTAAGGGCATTACTATCGATAATGAGAACAGTTTCCTCTTTCTTGGCTGTGATTTTGATGTTGAGTTGTTTGACTCTTTGAGAAACCAAATCGGCTCCTGCATGAGCAGGCGCCACGGCATGGTATTGCCGAATCAAGGGCCTTGCATTGGGTTTGGTTGTTGTAACATCAATCTGCGAAATGACATCTCAGGCTTTCAGGTAACAATAGTTCGGGTTGACAATATGTCAGCACGGTCAAGTCCTCAGCATCCTAGAATCATGGCTTTCATGTCGTACGAAGGATATTATTACACGCGATATGCGATGGATATTTTATCAAGTTGGACAAATGCAAGCAAGGTTGATGACGCTCTACTGAAGGTTGCCATCATGGACCAACCAAGCTGCAAAACCGCGCAGATGAACAAGGCAAGCTGTGCTTGTGGTGGCACCGACAGCATTTGTACAAATGCATCACATGGAGTTTACACCAGCAGCTGCTCCAATAATTTTTACGAATCGAATGCTTACCTTTCAGATGGCTGCATGCTCAAACAAGGTTCGAGTAGCTTGCTTTTCTCTAGAACATGAAAATGTCACGAACATATCATTTCAATCATCTTGTTCTTACTCCTTGTCAATTTATTATGGAGCAGATTACAACCCGAAGCCTAAAGAGCATTGCCGGAGGTCATGTGGCAACATGTCCATTCCCTTCCCTTTCGGGCTCGAAGAAGATTGCATCGGAAACGAACGGTTCCGACTTAATTGTACCACCGCAAATGAGACACTTATTCGCACAGGAGAAGATACACAATATCACGTGACTGGTGTCTCAGTAGAAGACGGGACTCTGACGGTTAGCAACATGCTAAACAATGCAAGCTTCGGGAAAGAAGTAATAACATCGCAGACCAGCGAAAGTGGAGGAGGGAGCATCGACGTCGGCCCTGTGGTAGACGATTTTGATTTTTCTATGGGATATTACATTGTTCTACAATGGGTAGTTGCGAATTCATCTTGTCAACAAGCTATGCATAAGAATAGAACTACATATGCATGCCGCAGCATGAACAGTGATTGCCAAAATGTGACCCATGGAGAAGTATTTATGGGATATCGTTGCAAGTGTTCTTCTGGCTACACAGGAAATCCATATATACAGGACGGCTGCACAGGTACATACCTTTCCTCCTTCATACGTACGTGCTACAACAGTAACATAGTTCACACCTGAAAATTCACATACTCTAACACAGTTGAGTTTATAGTTGATTAAATCAGACTAGGCAGATTTAGACAGGAGATTCCTTTTCATCATCTTATTATGATGATCAACATATACAATGCATAACAAGAATTGATTGTCTACAGATATTGATGAATGCTCACTGTCAAACTACTGCAACGGCACATGTCAAAACATCCGTGGAAGCTATAGGTGCACACCTTGCTCTCATACCCAAGAATTTGATTTCATCAAGAGGCGTTGTGTTAGATCAGCTAAGCAATGGAATCTTCTTTTGGGTAAGCCATACCAAACAAAAATACCATGAAATTATAATCCGTAAACGTCAACATGATTTCATAACAACAATAAATGCATATAGGTATTGCAATTGGAACTAGCTGTGGCCTTGGCTCCATATTTATTGGTTTGGGTGTAATTCTACTTGCCAAGAAGTGGAAGAAAGGCATCCAAAAGAGACTTCGACGAGCACACTTCAAGAAAAATCAAGGTCTGTTATTGGAGCAATTGATCTCAGATGAAAGTGCTGCAAGCAAAACAAAGATATTCTCATTGGAGGAACTAGAGGAGGCGACCAACAACTTTGATGCTACTCGTATTCTTGGTTGTGGAGGACACGGAACAAGATATAAAGGGATTTTATCTCGACCAACGTGTGGTGGCCATAAAAAAGTCCAAAATAGTGGAGCAAATAGAGATAGACCAATTTATCAACGAGGTTGTCATTTTGTCTCAAATCATTCATCGTAATGTGGTGAAACTGTTTGGTTGCTGCTTAGAAGATGAGGTGCCCTTGCTTGTCTATGAGTTCATTTCAAATGGAACTCTATATGAACTTCTTCACAAGGACACTTCAGTAAAATGCTTGCTTTCATGGGATGATCGCTTAAGGATTGCGATGGAAGCGATAGGGGCTCGGCTTATCTACACTCGCAGCTACAATACCAATATTTCACGAGAGATGTAATGTTGGGACACGGATCCCGCAACCATGGCGGA
Organism: Hyparrhenia diplandra; assembly: GCA_015847255.1. NCBI lineage: Eukaryota > Viridiplantae > Streptophyta > Magnoliopsida > Poales > Poaceae > Hyparrhenia > Hyparrhenia diplandra. The sequence goes on along the minus strand of JADLZK010011518.1, from coordinate 194,970 downwards.
GGTGTTGCCCGCAGCAGAGAGCACGCTGAGACCTGCACCGACGTGGACCTCTAAACTGTGTTTTCTTGCAGGCTATGCTGGCGATCCCCGGACCTCCACTTGCTAGAAAGTCGAAGACGCCCTTCGCGGCTTGGCGTAATCCCTCATCTCCGACAGCTCCGTAAGCCGTGGCACCGGGCGGCGGAGGTCGCCACCTTCGTCGGGGCCAGGACGAGCCTCGGGCGATGACCGAAGGGCGAGGACCTCGCGGAGCTATGGCGCAGGATTGGCGGAGGTCTATCGGTGGGGGCCAGAAACCGGCGAATCAGAACACTGGGGAGCTAGAGGCGGTGCTGCGTTGTGAGTACGGGACGAGCCCGCATGCTATGTGCGTTCGAGGGAATATGCCGGGAATATTGAAGGGCAAACTTGTAATCTTCGGTTCCCAGGCACTTGTAAAACTATAAATAGGGAGGAGTCCTCCCCGAAATGGTTGGTTGGTGAATTCCATTTATTACCATTGCTATCCGGTACTTGCATCCGATACCCTTGTCCTCGAGTTGCCTCCCCCAGGGCATCGCCTGGGCGGAGGTATCCATCCCGTGTTGAGAGCCCAAGCTCAACATGTAAAGTCTTCAAATATACTATTAGATGACAACTTCACCACAAAGGTTTCAGATTTTGGTGCTTCAAGATCTCTTTCACTTGATGAGACCCATGTGGTGACAATTGTTCAAGGAACATTCGGTTACTTGGATCCAGAGTATTATCATACCGGTCAACTAACGAGAGAAGAGTGATGTATACAGTTTTGGAGTAATACTTGTGGAACTTTTGACAAGAAAGAAGCCAATATTTATTAATGATTTAGGTGCAAAGCAAAGCTTGTCCCATTTCTTCATTGAAGAACTTCACCAAGGGTCTCTTATGGAAATAATGGATCCACAAGTTGTGGAAGAGGCGGACCGGGGAAGAGATTAGTGAAATTGCCTTACTTACGTAAGCATGCTTAAGGGTCAAAGGAGGAGAGCGACCAAGTATGAAAGAAGTAGAGATGAGGTTACAATTCTTAAGAACAAAGAGGCTGGGAAAAATAAACCATCTACCTGAAAAAGATGGAGATATTGAGCCTATGCTATGTGGAAAATCTAACTCACCCACCATATCGATCTTATTAATGCTGCACATATACCACCTCAAGAGACCTCGAGATGCTACAGTTTGGAGCAAGAATTTGTATCTTCATTTAGGCGACGTTAACTACATTAAAGTAAGATAATAGAGGGTGTGCTTATATGCTGCTTCATCTGAATCATATATTTAGAGGTCACGTTTAATTTTGCATCTTTGGATGAGATTGTATCACACAGATTTATTTTTTGTGTAATATGCACAATGTATTGTAGACCGGATGGCTTGTATCCTTCTATGTGATGGCTTGTATCCTTCTATATATTTCTGTACAAGGATATATATAGGGTATAATAACATCAAGTCCCTGTATTAAAGATAAAGTTCTACAAGAACATAGTTGTGGTTTCGACAAGTCTATTCATAGTTTGATATCAATTGCCAATTGCTCAATCAGTGGCTCCAGTTGGCATCAGACTAATAAATGATTTCAACTGCAAACATATTGTTGCATTTTTTTTTTTTTTTTTATTTTTTGCCATCATCAGACTAACACATGATTCAAGTAGGCATCTGACTAATGTGAATTGACACTTAGAACAGAAAGATATGGCAAACTCACTCTTCCCGTCAGTGTTCTTTCGTGACAGTAGCAATAGCACAACCAACATTTGTATTCAACACAGAACTTCAAAGCTGCATTTGCAGATACGAAATTTAAGTATGTACAAGTCGGCAAAATATGCAGTGCAAACCACAACTATAATGAAAACTCGTGTAAACCATAGCAAAAAGTCTCCTAAATTCTCCAAAAAAATCACACATGCAGATGATATGATGATACACAACCTTGTAAAATATCTTATCCAAACTTGACTTCTTTTTGAGATACAAAATAACAAATTTCTAACAAATTGTCTAGACAGCTTTTCTAGCTTGAAATTTGTTATTTTTATATCTCACAAACAAAGTCGATTTTTTACAAGATATTTTATAAGATTGTGTATCATCATATCATCTACATGTGTGATTTTTTGTGTGAATTTAGAAGACTTTTTTTTATTATAGTTTACATGAGTTTTCATGGTAGTTGTGGTTTTGCACTACATATTTTCCCGCAAGTCTACCCTACAGATGCAACTAACGAATTAGCTTGTCGCATTTTAAAAAAAAAACTCGACCCACGGGGACTAAGACTAGCCTCGGAGCATTTTTGCTTAAGAGGAAGACCTTCACGCAGGTCGAGAAAACCCACCGAACCCCGCCCCCACCCCACACACAGGGCACCGTTACCCAGTGAGAACCGGGCCGGGCCTAACTACCTGTGCTTTGGGCATGGGACAGACGAGGAGGTTTTTTTTAACCACAGTCAAGTAAAGCGTAAATCTTGCTTGCATTTTCCTAATAATTCTTAAACACTGAGCGTGGACTAGTACCTATCTTCAAAATATTTTGTACCAACAATAGGTAGTGCACTAATGCATGAAGCAATACATTCCATTGAAAATGACAAGGGCGCAAGGGAGCCTACCAATTCAAGGAGACAACAGGAGCCAAGGCCCAAGGTCGTGGGGACGCATCAACCGGCTGTTCGTGCTGGGAGCGTCGGAGAGAGAGAGGAGGGGAGCCCGTTCCGCTTGGCAGAGCCTCTACCGACTCGCCGACACCGCGGCGACCTGAAAGGCTGGGAGGTAGAGCAGAGTAGGCGGCGCTCGGGGCTGGGCAGAGTCGGCGGCGGCGAGGAGTCGAGGTGCTCGAGGACGGAGTAGCAGTGGCGCAGAAATTGGGCCTGCAGGATTTCCATTGATGGGCCTGGGCTGTGCTTTCGTGAATATGGCCCAAGAACTGCTGTCGGCAGCGTGGGTCAAGGACTTTTAACACGCAAGCATCCAGCCAGCAGTGCTGACCGCGTTGGGGCTGTGGGGCATGTCCGGACAATCCTTGCTCCCAGTTCAGTGCTGTTGGTTCTTTGCCTTGACCATTTGACAGCAGCTTCAGCCAGCAGGTTTGGCAGGGAGGCGGAGGAGAATGCCATGACGGAAAATGATTTGCCTCAAGTTTGATCGAGGCGAGCTCTTCCGCAGGTACTCGCAGATAGCTGACTATGGCAACCCTTGCTTTAAAATTGACTATGGCAACCCTTGCTTTAAAATTTGGACGGTCGGGGTCGGACCAGATATACAGTTGCAAAGCCACAAAGAAATGAATTTTGGTGTTGCACGATGCACGACAATGACATTTTTTTTTAGAACTTGCCACTGCATGCTCGGGCGACTGTCCTCTGGCCATCGTGAACTCAAACCTTAGCAATCATGTAGCACTTCGTATATATCTTAACATGTAGTTGTTCACCTACAAACCAGAGATCTTGGCACGTGGAACAGAGGACAGTCAGCGATTATAATGTGCTCGACTGCTCGTCCCGCCTGTGCAGCCAGCGCAGTACGCCGGATGAGTATAATAACACAAACCTTCTACTAGTGTGTCGATTTGCTTCCTTGAGATTTTTGCTGCATTTTAAAAAGCACTTTCAAATTCGAATACCGGACAACGCGCTCCTTCCAAAACCTGAAATTCGGAGATGATCTTCGACCTCGTCCCTCTGGCAGCTGGTCTCCAAGAGTCCAAGTGCAAGCACTCCAAGCTGAACACGCTATCGGCTGCGCAAGCCCTTGCAAGTGGGACAGTGGATTTCAGAGATCATTTGATGTGTCTTTTTTTTTAACGGTACGCATTTGAGGTGTCTCAGTCCAGGGATCCAGGCGCTGGTACAGTACCTAAACCTCTGGGATCGACTGACAGAAGTAAACTTGAGGCGAGGGTGATTGATAAGCTCATTTGGCGTTGCTCTCCGAGGCCAGAGTTTAGCTCCATGTTTTTTCTCGAATACAATGTAATTAAGAGAAAGAGTATGTTTAAACATGAGCTTTTTGGTGGCGCCGCTTCTGAACATTGTAATTAAGAGAAAGAGTATGGCGCCGCTTCTGATGAAAAATAAGACTTTAAACATACGTTTTTTCATGGCTATCTGCCCGCCTCATCCCTCCCTCAGTGGCGGAGCCATATAGATTTCCATTTGGCCCGAGCATGATGGGTCGGCCCGTGCACGGCCCTAAAAAGCACAGTCGCACGGCCCGGCCCAGCTGGTATAGTGCCCGTGCCTGCACGGCCCGGTCGTAGTGCCGTGCCTGGGCCGCTGTTTCGGCCGCGCGTGCCGGCCCGAGCACGGCACGGTTAACAGTCGGCACGAAGTGACCCGTTATATATCGAGTTGTTGGATTGTCTCATGATACATTCTAGCCGTTGGATTCAATATAAAAGAGCATTCCACATCAAAATCGTAGCTTCGACTATTTCCCTCCACCAGCTTCCCTCTATGACGACATACGTGCGCGACCATTGTGACGATGATGTTCGTGACCCCGGTCTTTTCGAGTTTTAGTGCACGGGCGGCCCCGGCACGGCACGGCTAAGTCTCCGTAGGGCTGTGCACGGGCTTCAACTTTGGCCCAAGTGGCCCGGTAGGCACGGCCCGGTAGGGCTGCTGGGCCTGATAGGGCCGGGCCTCGTAGGGCCGGGCCTCGTAGGGCCGGGCCTGATAGGGCCCGGCCGATCTGCGGGCCGGGCGGCCCGTTTGGGCATCTATCGGAGCCACACGATGGTCCCTGTGGGCCGCGGCCACCCCGAGCTCGGCCCAAGCAAGACCCATTTTTTGGCGAGGAAGCAAGGCCCAATATGATCGCATGATGGACATGTGTTTTGCAATTTAATTGCATGTGTTTTGTAATTTATATACTTATGTATAGACATGTTAAGTTTATAGTGATAAAAAAATTATACGATGGACCCTAGCTTGAAATCCTAGCTCCGCCGCTGCCCTCCCTCACTCCTGTCCCCCCCTCCCCTGCACCGGCGACCCGTCTTCTTCTCCTCCGTCTGATGCTCTCCTCTTCTCTTCCATCGGTGGGAGGCCAGCGCACACACTCCCTCTTATTGACATAGAGGTGACACTGCTTGGCGAGGCTACACCGGGCGCCAGAAATCCGGCCTCTCCCTCCTCTACTCCTCCCATGGCCGTGAGCAGCCTCTCCCTTCCTCGCACCTCCGAGAGGAGGCCAAGACAGAGAGGGTGTGAAGTCGCCAGATCTGGCCTGGACGGGGCAGTAGCGGGCGAGTGAGCACACCGTGCTTGGTCATGGGCCTCATGGCCTCCCCTTGCAATGCTCAACGTGGAACGGACCAGCAACGAGACGCTGCTTGGCACGTTTGGTTGCCTGCATCACCTCGCACGCAGGCTCTCCGCATGCGAGATCAACCATTTGTTTGGTTGGCGTACCAGTCGGACCTGGTCCATGCAATGCAAAAGTGAGCTCCCAGCCAGGCTCCGAGGAAACGAGCGAATCGGCCGTTCCTGCCGAGTCTGGCTGGCTGGATGCCGCTGTTTCTCCCCTAATGATGGTATTAGTGTATGATTAGTGAATATCAAGGAATATTAAGATGTTTTAAAGATAATTAGTATATTGTTAGATAAAATAAGTACTTTAAAATTGTATTATCACAACATAAAATTATAATCATAGTTTTATAATATTTTTCTCTCATGCAACCCATGAAAAAATAGCGGGCTATAGAATTTAGCGGGAGGTTGACCAAAACGTAATAGCGGCGCTATTAGCGCACTATTTGGCGCTATAGCGCTATAGCTAGCGTGCTATTTGGCATCGCGACGGGTGCTTCTGGCGCTATTAGCGCTATTTCGCCGCTATAGCACGCTATTTTTTTCATGAGCATGCAACATATCTTTTGTACAAGCAACCAAACAACATTTCTTATCAGCCGGGCTAACTCGGTATAGCCAGGGGGTTGCATGAGCTCAACCTGTCTCATGCGAGCCTGGCTCCCCGGATCTGAACCAGGCTCAACTAGTACGAGAACCAAATAGCCCCGTGAACGCCGGCCACTGTGTGGATCTGAAATTTTGGATGCTAAGGGAGAGGAGAGCACGAGTGTGACATTGGCTATTTTGGTCCTTCCGTTACTTAGTGTTTGTCGTGCTCATTCTATAACGACAATAATTCTGAGACGGAATTCTAAGACGTAAAGAGCACGCTCTAGAGAGTCAATTAGACAAAAGCTTCTGCTGACCAGCCTACTATTCCATACACCATTAGTCAGTCCTCGCAGTTGATAGCTTTAGAAAAAAAAAAGGTAAACGCCACTGCCTAATCAGCCTAGCTGTAAGGATTGAGATATGTATGGACAGACTAAACGCTGAATTCATTTCGGAGCCATTTCAGCCGCTGATCATAAAACTGAGACAGTGAGACGGTAACTCATGAGAAGACTTAAAACTCAATAGACCATGTAAGTGGTTCTAACCTGTCCACAAAAAGGTGTGCGAGTAGGTAATTCTAAGTTAATGTGTCTAAAGTTTAATTAAATATATATAGAAAAATATTAATGTTTATGTCATTAGATAAGTATAGTATAAAATTATATCTAACAAAAATCAAGTTATAAGTATTTAATTTATAAGTATTAATAATTTTTATTTATAGTTACTCAAATTTAAAATATAACTTGGTATTACCTAGAGTTGCATTATTTTATGGCTAGAGGGAGTACATAGCTAGTACTCCCTCCGTCTCAAAAAAAAAAAAAAATGTAAATCTTGTTTTTGAGAAGTCAAATGTTTTTAGTTTTGACGAAACTTATACAAAAAATACTAACATTTGTATCTCCGAGTACATGTGGTATAGAAATATATTACATGATTAATCTAAAGATAATTATATTATGACACAAATATTATGTCATGACCCAATTGAGGTGGGGCCCATGGGCCATGCATGGCACACAAGGCCCCCTAGGGGATGCGCGCGCACGGCCAGCCTGGCCGGCCGCCGCCGCTTTCCGTCTCCATCGCGTCATCAGCTTCGTTATTAAGTAATAAATATTTAGGGAATAAATATAGGAATAAAATAGGAAATAAATAGGTTGCTTGTAAGAGAGGTATTCCAATCTATAAGGAAACCTTCTAGATATTTCATAGCTAGCAAGTCTCCCTCGGACTATAAATACAAGGGGCATGTGATCGTTTGGATCTTAAGCGAAAAATTAAAAGGGTAGCTCCTAAACAACTTATCTCTTCAGCTCTCTCTCTTAGCCCTAACAGCCGCCACGCCCCTCCCCCCCCCCCCCACGCCGACGCCGCCGCCGCCGGCGGCTGCTGCCGCCTGCGCCACCACACCTCCCTCCCTCCACCGGTCATCAAGACGGTGTCAATTCGGCCCAATCTAGCCGGAATTGCCACCGGTATCCGGGAGACCGGGGCGATTCCCACCACCGACGGCTTCCGACCACCACCAACGCCAAGATCCGATGGACAGCCACAAGGTCACCGAGCTCCGGATGGGGATCCACGAGCTTCGATTTCGTGAAGGAAATCCAAGCCAATTTCACCGCCCTCCCGGAGAAGTTTGACGAACGACACGCCCCGACAACGACGTCCCCGCCTTGGGCGCCGCCGGCAAGAACGACACCCCTACGGGCACCGTCAACAAAGATCATCGACAACTACATCGCAGCTATGGAGGCAAAATTAGCCTCATCATCGAATAAGTATGCCAACCTGCCCGGCGTCTGGCGCCTCCGACGTCATCCCCCGCCATCGCCACCGCCCCTTGCATGGGCGCCACCGACGGCGGCGTCGCTCTCACAGCGCCGCCTACATCACGCCCTCCAAGATCATCGACGCTGCAAGCAACGAGCACGCTTACCCCACGGATGCCCCTGTACTGCGACCCGGGATCAGATCGGTCGGGGAGGCTACCACGACGCGTCCACCAGCTGCTCGACAAAAGCCTACCCAACTAGGCCAATGTCTCGGGACTACTACAATGGCACGGATAAGTTTTCCGGTCACTACCAACACCCTCCTTGACATTGGGAACATCCGGAGTGCCGGCATGGATGACAAGACGACGTCACCGACGTCAAGATCGGCGTCGCTAGCGTTGACATCGGCGTCGCTGGATCGACATCCTTGACGACATCGCCACCAAGGACTCCAACGGCAAAGAGACCCCTCCCAAGGGCGCCACCATCGACGACAACAACGCTACCATGGGTGCCATGAACGGCGGCGACGTCCTCAAGGACGACAACACCGATGACGAGCACCACGGCGTCAACTATGTCTTCGCCATGCCTAGCATCGACAACAATTACAAGGGCATGAACCACGATGACCCCTCGTGGCCAACCTCGACACCGCGACCCACGACGTCAACCCAACAGACGCCGCCACGGATGAGAACACCGATGTCCCCCGGGCACCACCGACGAAACGGTCATTCACTGGCCGACATACGACAACAACAATCTGCTACACCTGCTGGACATTCTTCCGCCATCAACAATGGTGGAGAACACCATCAGGCAACCTCCAGATCCAGCAAAGGCGCCACCATCAGTACCATGTCGCCAGAACATCGTACACCGCTATACCCGACAAGAGCGACACTCCTCCTTCTCCGGTTCGTCTACATGCCAACCCGCGCGACACCGGAGTACCGACACCTCCACACGGTGTCTTCTTCGCGCCTCCAAATGACCATCAATGGCGACACCAACGACTACTTCGCGCTGCTTCAACGAAACGACGACTTGATCGACTACACCTATGGCCCCGACACCTCCATCAAGAACATGGGCTTACGGACACAACGGCGCCAAGCAACGACCATCGCGCCATCGACTACTCGGCTATGACAGCCGGGACGACTCCAGAGCCAAACCAGTTGGCTCCCATGTTCCTCAGCGACATCTACGTCCAGTACGACCACGCCAACAAACCGTGGGCTGCAATGCACCAGGCGGCGCCCACCATAGGGAACACGACGATCTACCTCGCCCAAAAATTCGACGTCTCCTTCGTCGGCAAGCCTCGACTTGTGAGCTTCACCGACGGCGACAAGAGGTACATGCCACCCACATCAACCTCCTACCTCATCAACCTCGTCAAAATCTCTGAGGCTCTCGTTCCACCTCAACTTGCTACATCAACGGATCATGAGCTACACGACATAGCTGGAACCAACAAGCTCCGGGCGGGAGCACGGTTTGGGCGACACTCGCGGTGATTGGCGTCCACCTTCCGACGACTTCACCATTTGTGCCAGGCTTCCCGACCAGCAACCGACTACTGAAGGAGCCAATCTTCTTCCTCGACAACCACCACTACTACGCCTAAGAATTGTCCACGGTACTATGGGATGTACTCGAACCAGGTGGGATAATTTTGCGCACACTTGAGGTTGGCTTTCACCCCTCGACATACTCGCACCGATGCAACCACCTCCAGAGAGCAATGGAATTCCATCCATTGATCCAGCATCAACAAAGGTCAGCATCTTCATCTTCACCCAGCTCATTTCCCCGACACAAGTGGATGCACCAATCTTCAGGCCGTGCTACTTCAATCACCCCATCAACAACGACAGTACCCACAGCCACGAGGACGCCAAAAAAGGGGGAGAGATGTCATGACCCAATTCGAGGTGGGGCCCATGGGCCATGCATGGCACACAAGGCCCCCCTAGGGGATGTTCGTGCGCACGGCCAGCCTAGCCGACCGCCGCCGCTTTTCGTCTCCATCGCGTCATCAACTTCGTTATTAAGTAATAAATATTTAGGGAATAAATATAGGAATAAAATAGAGAATAAATAGGTTGCTTGTAAGAGAGGTATTCCAATCTATAAGGAAACCTTCTAGATATTTCTTAGCTAGCAAGTCTCCCTCGGACTATAAATACAAGAGGCATGTGATCGTTTGGATCTTAAGTAGAAAAATTAAAAGGGTAGCTCCCTAAACGGCTTATCTCTTCGAGCTCTCTCTCTCTCTCTCAGCCCTAACCGCCGCCGCCACAAGTGCCCCGCGTGCCCCCCCCCCCACGCCGACGCGCCGCCGCCGGCCGCGCTTTGCTGCCGCCCTGCGCCACCACCTCCCTCCCTCCACCGATCATCAAGAAGGTGTCAATTCCGTCCAATCTAGCCGAATCGACATATTACTACTATTTTCTATAAATTTTGTCAAATTTTAAATTGTTTGATTCTTCGGGAAGCAAGATTTACATTTTTTTTTGAGACGGAGGGAGTACGCTGTATTGGTGAAGTGAAAAACATTAGCAAAAATAATGCACAACGATTTCATCTATTGCTTCTAATTTTAGCGTTCACTTTTCATTATGCTTGTTTGGATTCTATTAATTAAAATGTTTCCAGCTTTCACTCTAAAAAGGTTGAATTGGAAAGTTTTTTAGATCTCTTTCAATTGCCCACTAAGCTAATTCACTCAGTTAAAGATAGAAAAGAAACAAAGCTAAAGAAACTATGATTTACCTCGGAGAGAGTACATATGAAAAGAATGCACCTCAAAGATGTATTCTAGTTGACTCGTGACTAGCTAGGTCAGGTGGCAATTCAAAGTCTACCCAGGGTAATTTCTCATTTATTTATTTTTTTAGAAAAGAGGTTTCCGGGTAAACTCTCAATCACGCACTGAATGATGAATATGATATATAATATGGGCGCCAGAGCACTCACAGTCCAGATCAGTCCAGCCACTAGCGATCGTGCGTAACGGACCCGTCTGGCGGGCGACGACCGTAACATCTGATGGGACAGTAGGATTATGGTCTTTGCTTGTGACGGCTTTATACAGTATCTGCGCATGCACGAAACATATCCTGCCACAAACACCACGGCACCAAGTAGACAAGCTGACTGGCTTAATGATGAGCTCGAGCAGAGTGGCTTGCGCCATGGCGTTCGTTCTGGCGTGCTTGGCGGCCATGACGGCTGCATCCGCAGCCTCGGGTGACGACGGAGGGATACTGCATATCCCGTCCGCTGCGTCCCTTAGCTCATTGCCCTCCAGCTGTGGGGATGTCACCATCTCCTACCCCTTCGGCATTGGGGCCGGCGGCTTCCGACAAGGCTTCGAGCTCACCTGCAACCACACCACTCAACCTCCAAAGTTGTTTCTGAGCAACAGCACAACTGAGGTTACTGAGATGGATGGTAACTGGGTTTCCATCCCTGCCATGTTCTTCAACAGTACTAGCTTGGAAGAATCTGGTACGAACACCTACAATATATCTTGGGATGCCCCCGCTAAGGGTATTACTATCTTAAGATATAATAGTTTCTTCTTCCTTGGCTGTGATTTCGACATTGACTTGTTCGATCATGTAAGGAACCCAATCGGCTCTTGCGCGAGCAGGTGCCACGGCAAGGTATCGCCGAATCAAGGGCCTTGCAATGGGTTTGGTTGTTGTTCCATCAGTCTACAAGACGACATCTTAGGCTTTCAGGTGGCAATTTTCCGGGCTGGTAATATGGCAGCACAGTCAGATCCTCTGCACCCCGGCATCATGGCTTTCATGGCGGATAGTGGGGAATATTACACGCACAGAATGCGACCGATCTTTTTTCTCAAGTTGGGCAAATGCAAGCAAGATTTACGCTTTACTTGATGTTGCCATCGTGGACCAACCAAGCTGTGAAAGTGCGCAAATGAACAACGCAAGTTATGCTTGTGCCACCGGCAGCTACTGCCACAATGAGTCATATGGAGGTTACAGTTGCTTCTGCAAGAATTATTATGACACAGCCGATGCTTACCTTTCCGAAGGATGCAACCAAGGTGCTCCCTGTTTGCTTTCATGTAAAAACAAAAAAAAGAGAAAATATTAATGTTTTAACTTGTGTCCTAACTTTATGAATCTACTGTTATGAAGCAGATTACAACGCGAAGCCTAAAGAGCATTGCCGGAGGTCATGTGGCAACATGTCCATTCCCTTCCCTTTCGGGCTCGAAGAAGATTGTTGCGGTAACCAAAGGTTCCGACTTAATTGTACCACCGCAAATGAGACGCTCTTTAGTACAGGAGATGGAGATGCACAGTATCACTTGACTGGCCTGTCAGTAGGAGACGGGACTCTGACAATTAGCAACAATGCAAGCTCCGGGAAAGAAATAATGATAGTATCTCAGACTGGCGAAAATGGAGGTGGGTACATAGAAGGTCCACTGGAAGACGATTTTGATTTTTCTATGGAATTTGACATTATTATACGGTGGGCAATTACAAATTCATCTTGTGAGCAAGCTAGAATAGAAGTAGGTATGCATGCCGCAGTGTAAACAGTGATTGCCAAAACGTGACCCACGGGAAAATGTTTATGGGATATCGATGCAAGTGTTCATCTGGCTACACAGAAATCCGTACGTACAGGAAGGCTGCACTGGTACATAACCCCTTCCTCTTTCAGCATGTGCTACAACAGTACCATAGTTGACACCTGAAAATGGACAGAAAAATAACAAATTCACATATATTCTAACCAAGTTATAATCTGTAGTTAAATCAGACTAGGCAGATTTAGACAGAAGATTCCTTTTCATCATCTTGTTATGCAAGTATGCCACCAAATATTATGGTGATCAATACATATAATGAATAATAAAATAATTTTCTACAAATATTGATGAGTGTTTACGGCCAAACTCCTGCAACGGTACATGCATAAACATTCCTGAAGCTATAGATGCACACCGTGCTCTCATACCCAAGAATTTGATTTCATCAAGAGGAGGTGTGTTACATCAGCTAAGCAACGGAATCTTATTTTGGGTAAGTCATAGCAAAATGAACTCCCTTGAAATTATAATGTGTAAACGTTAACATAATATCATAACAACATCAAATGCATACAGGTATCGCTATTGGAACCAGCTGTGGACTTGGATCCATATTTATGGCATTGGGTATAATGGTAGTTGCCAATAAGTGGAAGAAAGGAATACAAAATAGAATCCGACGAGCACACTTCAAGAAAAAAATCAAGGTCTGTTATTGGAGCAATTGATCTCGGATGAAAGTGCTACAAGCAAAACAAAGATATTCTCATTGGGGGAACTAGAGGAGGCGACAAACAACTTTGATGCTACTCGTATTCTTGGTCGCGGAGGACATGGAACGGTTTATAAGGGGATTTTGTCCGACCAACGTGTGGTGGCCATAAAAAAGTCCAAAATAGTGGAGCAAATAGAGATAGACCAATTTATCAATGAGGTTGTGATTTTGTCTCAAATCATTCACCGTAATGTGGTGAAACCGTTTGGTTGTCGCCTAGAAGATGAGGTGCCCTTGCTTGTCTATGAGTTCATTTCAAATGGAACTCTATATGAACTTCTTCACACGGATACTTCAGTAAAATGCTTGCTTTCGTGGGATGATCGCATAAGGATTGCAGTGGAAGCAGCTGGGGGCTCTCGCTTATCTACACTCAAGCAGCTACAATACCAATTTTTCACGGAGATGTCAAGTCTTCAAATATACTTTTGGATGACAACTTCACCACAAAGGTTTTAGATTTTGGTGCTTCAAGATCTCTTTCACTTGATGAGACCCATGTGGTGACAATTGTTCAAGGAACATTCGGTTACTTGGATCCGTAGTATTATCATACCGGTCAACTAACAGAGAAGAGTGATGTATACAGTTTTGGAGTAATACTTGTGGAACTTTTGACAAGAAAGAAGCCAATATTCATTAATGATTTAGGTGCAAAGCAAAGCTTGTCCCATTTCTTCATTGAAGAACTTCACCAAGGGTCTCTTATGGAAATAATGGATCCACAAGTTGTGGAAGAGGCAGACCAGGAAGAGATTAGTGAAATTGCCTTACTTACAGAAGCATGCTTAAGGGTCAAAGGAGGAGAGCGGCCAGGTATGAAAGAAGTAGAGATGAGGTTACAATTCTTAAGAACAAAGAGGCTCGGAAAAAATAAACCATTTACCCGAAAAGAGATGGAGATATTGAGCCTTTGCTATGCGGAAAATCTAACTCACCTGGCCATATCGATCTTATTAATGCTGCACATATACCACCTCAAGAGACCTCGAGATGCTACAGTTTGGAGCAAGAATTTGTATCTTCATTTAGGCGACGCTAACTACATTAAAGTAAGATAATAGAGGGTGTGCTTAGATGCTGCTTCATCTGAGATGTCATATATTTAGAGGTTACATTTAATTTCGCATCTTTGGATGAGATTGTATCACACAGATCTATGTTTTGTGTAATATGCACAATGTATTGTAGACCAGATGGCTTGTATCCTTCTATGTGATGGCTTGTATCCTTCTATATATTTCTGTAGAAGGATATATATAGGGTAGAGTAAAATGCACTGTAGCACCTTAAACTTGTCACGGTGTGTCATCTAGGCCCATCATCTTGCAAAACGCATTATCCGGCACATTAAACTTGTCTTGGTGTGCCATCTGGGTCCATCATCTTGCAAAACGCACATCCGACACCTTAAACTTGTCATGGTGTGCAAAACGCATTATCCGACACCTTAAACGACTATGTCGATTACCGTGAAAATAAACAACTAAGGTCGTGCACTCCGGATAGAGTACGCACGCGGTCAAGCGCGCCCTCCGCGGCGCTTCCTCGGGCGGAGAGCGACCGCTCGACGTCCGGGAACAACCGCCTCGTAACCTCCTTGTGCAAAGGTTCAAGGTTGTCGCCGAACAGATTGTATGCTTGTTTACCCTCCTCCATCGGCGTGCCTTTGATGAACCCCATGCGTTGCATTACAAGGATCTCTCCATGTTTGGCGACCGGTACCTTGGTGAGTGGCTGCGCGGCGATCCGCCCGCTCCGCAGCGGCAGCTTGGCCGATCTTCAAAATATTTCGTACCAACTATAGCTAGTGCACTAATGCATGAAGCAATACATTCCATTGAAAATGACAAGGGCGCAAGAGAGCCTACCAATTCAAGGAGACAACAGTAGCCAAGGCCCAAGGTCGCGGGCGCATCAACCGGCTGTTCGTCTTTGGGAGCTTCGGAGGAGAGAGAGAGGGGAGCCTGTTCCGCTTGGCAGAGCCTCTACCGACTACCGACACTGCGGCGACATGAAAGGCTTGGAGGTGGAGCAGAGTCGGCGGCGCCGGGGCTGGGCAGACCGCAGAGTCGGCGGGCGGCGAGGAGTCCGTGAGCGAGGACGGAGTAGCATTGGCGCAGAAATTGGGCCTGAAGGATCTCCTTTGATGGGCCTGGGTGGTGCTTTCGTGAATATGGCCCAAGAACTGCTGTCGGCAGCGTGGGTCAAGGATCCGGACAATCCTTGCTCCCAGTTCAGCGCTGTTGGTTCTTTGCCTTGACAATCCTTGCTTCCAGTTCAAGCGCTGCATGCTTGGGCGACTGTCCTCACATGTTGTGCCATCGTGAACTCAAACCTTAGCAATCATGCACATTCAGACAAAGTAGCACTTCGTATATATATTAACATGTAGTTGTTCACGTACAAACCAGAGATCTTAGCACGTGGAACAGAGGATTTACAACACAACCAAGTAGCAAAACTAGATGGTCCAATGCTATGGCTATCAGGTAGTACGAGCAGCTACATGCTTTGTACAGCCCTGATAAGCCACCTGCAAAACACCGTTGGTTCACGTAGTCACAAGCTGGGTGTCTGTGCTCGACTGCTCGTCCCGCCGTTGCGCCTGTGCAGCCAGTACGCCGGATGAGTATAATAACACAAACCTTCTACTAGTGTCGATTTGCTTCCTTGAGATTTTTGCTGCATTTTAAAAAAGCACTTTCAAATTCGAATACCGGACAACGAGCTCCTTCCAAAACCTGAAATTCGGAGATGACCTTTGACCTCGTCCCTCTGGCAGCTGGTCTCCATCCTTCGTTTTGGGGTTACAGCCGTTCCATCAACTCGTTTGGTTGTATCCCTCTTTTGGAGTTGGTGCCGTTCCGTCTCATATTTGGTTGGGATTGAAAATGAAGAACGGTTGATTTTTTAACACCGTTAGCCATGACACCGTGGAACTCACCTTTTTTTTTTTTTTTAGAATTACACAGTACAACGCAAACACTCACAACACGCACGCACACTCACCCCGATGAACACACGTACGCAAACCCTACCCCTATGAGCACCTCCGAAGGAGTCATCCTCTTCTCGACCATATCCCTTTCTTCCCCACGCTGAAGCCCATGGCCAGCCCCCACCCCTCGCTGAAGCCCATGACCAGTGCCTGCGGGTGCCTCGTCGTCACCGGGCGCCCCTCGCCGGCGTGCTCGGAGGCCACCTGTAACGCCCAGGCCCAATGTAACAACCAGGCCCAAATTAAGTAAATGAAATAAAGAAAAAAAAAAACGAACCGCGACTCTCTCTTTTCCAGTTTTAGTCGGACTCCTCCCTGCCGTACGTTCTCAACCCTACGACCTTTTCTCTCCAACAGCCGCCACCCCAGTTTTCTCCAATCTCACGGAGAGGGAGAAGAGACCAAGGAAGAGGAAGGAAGCCTGAGGGTTTTGCCGCTGCGGTCATCGCTGCCGCTGCTGCCGTCGTCGCTGCCGCCGTTCGTGGTGGCTATTCTTCCTTCCGCAAAGAAACCGGTGAGAACCATCTCACACCTTCGGGTTTCCCATCAATCCCTTGTCTCCCTCGCTGTTCATGGGAGTCTTACCATGTCCATCATATATTGATAGGGTGAAAGCGGTGGGAATTGTTGCGAGTCGGACAAGAAGTTGAAGAGAACGGGAGGATGGAGTAATTATCGGGGTTTTCATCATCGCGCTTGCTGTGGTTAGGTGAGGAGCCATATGCCAATCCCCTTCTTTTTGATCAATTTTGGTGGATCCAAACGCCTGGCACGGTGCTTGAGGAACTCCGCACGCTCGCCGCCCGCCAACCCGCATCTACACCGAATATTTCTCTTCCGGGTCGGCTCCGCTCCCTCATACCTCCAACAAAACGCTCAAAAACGGGTCCGACCCAGATGGGTCGACCATCCCTTCAACCAAATACACGGCAAGAGTCCAAGTGCAACTACTCCAAGCTGAACACGCAATTGGCTGCGCAAGCCCCTTGCAAGTGGGACAGTGGATTTCAGACATCATTTGAGGTGCCTTTTTTTTAATGTACGCATTTGATGTGTCTCAGTCCAGGGATCAAGGCGCTGGTACAGTACCTAAACCTCTGGGATCGACTGACAGAAGTAAACTTGAGGCGAGGGTGATTGATAAGCTCATTTGGCGTTGCTCTCCGAGTCTGAGAGTTTAGCTCCAAGTTTTTTCTCGAATACAATGTAATTAAGAGAAAGAGTATGTTTAAACATGAGCTTTTTGGTGGCGCCGCTTCTGAACATTGTAATTAAGAGAAAGAGTATGGCGCCGCTTCTGATGGAAAATAAGAGTTTAAACATAAGTTTTTTCATGGCTATCTGCCCGCCCCATCCCTCCCTCGGTGGCCGAGCTACACCAGTGGGCCGCGGGCGTGGACCACCCTGAGCTCAGCCCAAGCAAGGCCCCCTTTTTTTGCGAGGAAACAAGACCCAATATGATCGTGTGAAGGACATGTGTTTTGCAATTTATATACTTATGTATAGACTTAAAGCGATAATTTATACGATAAACCACCCTAGCTCCGCCAACTGCAAAACCCCCCGTCCCGCCTTTGCACCGATGACCCCTCTTCTTATCCTCCGCCCGATGCTCTCCTACACCGAGATCCGGCCTCTCCCTCCTCTACTCCTCCCATGGCCGTGAGCAGCCTCTCCCTTCCCTCCACTACTACAAAAGGCCACTAAGAGGGTGCTCTGCGTTTTTTGATTAGGGGCGGCTCATACTTTGAGCCGCCCCTAATGTATGCGAAAAATCCCGGTTGAGACAAACCGCCCCTAATGAGGACACATTAGGGGCGGCTCGTCTCACCGCCCCCTTGTCAGTATTAGGGCGGCTCTATTGAGCCGCCCCTACAAAGGGTTGTCGAATTTTAAAATGAGGCACTAAAAATTAAAATTTTATAAACGACCTCGGACGGAAAAACTTCCTAAATATGAAATATAGATCTCGAAAAGTTATGAAACTTTGGATTTTTTTCAAAAATTTTGCCCTTTTTAAAACAATTTTCAAATTTATCCCAGCTCGAAATAATTTACACCCGGTATCCCTTTTTTTATCGCGGGCCTCCTAAGGCGACATTTACACATGTCGCGCCAAATGTCGCGCCACCGCATGTGGCGCGACGTGCCCGCCACGTTGGATTTTACACTATGTCGTGCCACATGCATTGGCGTGACAAGAGGCGGCATTGTGGCGTCTCGGCGTGGAAAAGCTCATCGCGCCAGCGTATGTGGCGCGAGAATCTGTCTTGTCGCCCACCGGGTTTTGGCGTGACAAGACTGAAACTTTGAAAAAATAAACTCTCTCATACGACGTCGGATGAAGACAATTTCTATACGAACATTGTAGCTCTCGACGAGATCTACAACTTTCTAGTTTTGAGTTTTTTCATTTGACGATGTTAAGGTGCTCAAAAAATTATATAAAACTTTAGTATCAAAACAATTATTTCGATACTAAAGTTTTATATAATTTTTTTGAGCACCTTAACATTGTCAAATGAAAAAAACTCAAAACTAGAAAGTTGTAGATCTCATCGAGACCTACAATTTTCGTATAGAAATCGCCTTCATCCGACATCGTATGAGAGAGTTATGATTTTTTAATTCAGTCTTGTCGCGCCAAACCCGCGGCGCGACAAAACAAGATTCTCGCGCCACATGCGTTGGCGCGATGAGCTTTTCCACGCCGAGACGCCGTAGAATGTGCCGATCTTGTCACGCCAATGCATGTGGCGCGACATAGTGTAAATGTCGCCACCGGCCCCCGTCGCGACAAAAAAGGGATACCGGGTGTAAATTATTTTAGATTGAGGATAAATTTGAAAATTGTTTTAAAAAGGGCAAAATTTTGAAAAAAAATCCTGAAACTTTGTAGTTGACCACTTTTTAGTTCGAAATCATCTAGTCATGCAAAAGTCGTGTTCAAATGTCTCAAATTTGAAACTCAAATTTAAAAACGACCTCGAGACGGAAAAAACTTTCTAAATATGAAATGTAGATCTCGAAAAGTTATGAAACTTTGTAGTTGACCACTTTTTAGTTCGAAATCATCTAGTCATGCAAAAGTCGTGTTCAAATGTCTCAAATTTGAAATTCAAATTTCAGAACGACCTCGACGGAAAAAACTTCCTAAATATGAAATGTAGATCTCGAAAAGTTATGAAAACTTTGTAGTTGACCACTTTTTAGTTTGAATCCGTTTAGGGCCTCAAATAGTTAATTTACACTCGGATTTGTATAATATATGAGGACACGGAATGAGATATAGACACATACAAGTGTGTAGTGTAGTGGAGGGAAGAGTCGCGTGTGAGCTCGAGGTCGCGGGTTCGAATCTTGGCGGCCGCAACATTTGCAAAAAGCCTGAAAAAATCACCATGTGTAGGGGATGTGGGTGGTTGGCCGGTGGGGTCTTACCTAATTAAAAAAAAAAAATCTTTTGATATTTTTTTTTGAATTTTGAAAATGCGAAATCTGGGATTCACATTAGGGCGGCTCAAACGTAAACCGCCCCGATGTGTTCACATTAGGGGTGTTTTATTAGGAGCGGCTGGAGGAGCCACCCCAATGTGCATCTTTAGCCACCTCTAATGTGTCTGTTTTGTAGTAGTGCTCGCACCTCCGAAGAGGAGGCCAAGATAGAGAGGGTGCGAAGTCGCCGGATCTGGCCTGAACGGGGCAGCAGCGGGCGAGTGAGGACACCGTGCTTGGTCATGGCCTCCCTTGCAATGCTCAACGCGGAACGGACCAGCAACGAGGCAATGCTAGGCTTGGTGAACGCTGGCCACCGTGTGGATCTGAAATTTTGGATGCTAAGGGAGAGGAGAGCATGAGAGAGACATTGGCTATTTTGGTCCTTTCCTTGCTCAGTGGTTGTCGTGCTCATTCTAGAACGACAATAATTCTGAGACGGAATTTTAAGACGGAAAGAGTACGCTCTAGAGAATCAATTAGACAAAAGCTTCTGCTGACCAACCTACTGTTCCATACACCATTAGTCAGTCCTCGCAGTTGCTAGCTTTAGGGAAAAAAGGTAAACGCCACTGCCTATCAGCCTAGCTGTAAGGATTGAGATATGTATGGACAGACTAAACGCTGAATTCATTTCGGAGTCATTTCAGCTGCTGATCATAATATATACTAAGACTCAAAACTCAATAGACCATGTAAGTGGTTCTAACCTCTGTCCACAAAAAAGGTGTGCGAGTAGGTAATTCTAAGTTAATGTGTCTAAAGTTTAATTAAATATATAGAAAAATATTAATGTTTATGTCATTAGATAAGTATAGTGTAAAATTATATCCAACAAAAATCAAGTTATAAGTATTTAATTTATAAATATTAACAATTTTTTATTTATAGTTACTCAAATTTAAAATATAACTTTTTGAGAATAAATTTAAAAATATAACTTGGTATTACCTAGAGTTGCATTATTTTATGGCCAGAGAGAGTACATAGTTAGTACGCTGTATTGGCGAAGTGGAAAACATTTGCAAAAATAATGCACAACGATTTCATCTATTGCTTCTAATTTTAGCGTTCACTTTTCATTGTGCTTGTTTGGATTCTATTAATTAAAATGTTTCCAGCTTTCACTCTAAAAATGTTGAATTGGAAAGTTTTTTAGATCTCTTCAATTACCCACTAAGCTAATTTTTTTTTTTTTTTTGAAAGCGTACCATTGGCACGTATTCTATTAAGGGAAAGTGGAGATTGTTTACACGCCGCATGCCTTAGCCAAAAGAATTGGCCGAAGCATACGAAAAGCACACATACAAGAATCACCGGCTTCAACGGTGGTGCGAAACGGATGTACTAAAAAGTAACACTAGTGCGCTTGACGGAAGGTGGCTGACGGGCGTGTCCGCGTCTATGGCTCCAGGAGAGGATCTCCCACCGGTGCCGCCAACGCACCGCCCGCGCAGATGGGGAAGATCTCGCCAGCCGCCGTGGTTTGCCGGGAGAACCGGGGCGTCCGGCGCAAATCGGAGCTTGCTCGTGAGCTCGGGACCGAGCGCATGACGCCGCGTCGAGGGGCGTCCCTCAAGCTTGCTGGCGGCGGCAACGCCGCCTTCCGCTCGTTCCGGACCACGCTTCTCACTATTCCCGCTTCCCCGCACGCCGCACGCCCACTCATCATCGATTATCCCGGAAGAGCGGAGGGTGGGGCTGGCCGCGGACGATGGGCTCGTCGGCCCGGGCGGTGATCGACTCGGGAAGTCCCGGACGGAGCCGGAAGGTGGGCAGTGCAGCACCACAGTTGGGGCTCTCGGTGTCGACGGTCACCACCGGCGGACCCGGGGATGCGGTTAGCTCCCCGGGCAGCCCCTCGCGTCCGGACCACCGCACCCATCCCCGAAGCCGGGCGCCGAAAGGCGGAAGGATCTTGCGCCGCGTTCTCCCGCCCAGTGGATTCGCGGATCCCCGAGGATGCATCGAACCTCGCGGCGATCGAGGGTCGGGGTAGGCACCGCATTCCCCGCCGCTTGGCCCACTTGTTGGATCAGACCCGCCACGCCGCTCCGGTTTGTCGTAGCGGAAGCGGACTTTGGCGGCTAGGGGCGGTCGGCTGGCGTCGTGGCACCCGATCATCGTCGGCGACTCTTGTCCTCCGCCTGCGACGTGGGGCCACTGGCGGAGACCTGCCCGGTGCCAAAGTGGGCGAGGCAAAGAAGACCTCCGACACTTCGCTACCGGGCAGGGGCCTGCGTGTCGGCGAAGAGGTGTGGCCCACCGGTGGTGCGCCCATGGATCCCTCCTGCCCCCTCCATCAAGGGCAGATCGCCGGATCCCGGCACCCCCGGCGCCGAGGGGGCGGGCCGGGTGACGCTGAAGACACCTGGGCCCGCCCGCCCCGGGTCCTCCGGTCTCGCCCCCGCGGCAAAGCGCGACCATGTGGAGAGGCGAAGACGGCTCGCCTGCCCGGCAGATGGCGCCGAGGTGGATGGCCGCCACGACGAAAGGGTGCTGCGAGCTCGTCACATCGGGTCCACCAAGCAGGGGACGAGGCCTGCCCGCGCCCCCAGCCGCCCGGTCCGAGAAGGTAGGTGGCCGCATGGCCCGACCACGCCGACGCGACCGTCAAGGCTGCGGCGACGCGGGCCCGGTGCCCCCACCGCCGCTGTGGGTCGACGTCGAAGAGGCGCCCACCACGCCATGAAGACAGTGACGAGGGAGGTGGGCAAAGGATCTCTCCCACACGAATCGGAGCCACGGGTGGCCGCGGCGCATCAGGATCCCCCTGGCCGTCGCTGGCGTCGCCAAGGCGCCGGCAGACGTGTGGCACGCCTCGCCCGAAGGGTGCTACGGCGTCGGCGTTGTTGAAGTTTTCATGTAGTCCTACGGCCCGCGTCGCGTCACCGGCGCGCAGCGAGGCACCGTGGCGGGGAGGTGCATTGAAGCGGCGATGTGCCCCCTCGAGCGATTGAAGCGAGACCGACGAGGGAGCGCGGGCCGGCCGACGACGACGAGGGTGGCGCGGAGGTCGACGACGCCCCCGCCGACGGTTGACCACAAGTGTGAAAGCCATCGGCGTCCGACCGTAGCGGCCGCGCTGGGGCGAGGTGCGGGGCAGAGGACCAAGGCGTTATCGCGCCGGATCCTAGCCGCAGCGACGGACCGAGCGACGGAGCGCCAGGTGTACTCGCCTGCGATTGCTGTAGTCCCCGACCATGCCCCGACGCCGACGACGGCGGGTGGGAGCCCGAGGACCCACCGCGGGGGCGACCGCGGGCGGCAGCGGGTGCAAGCAGCCGCCGGGCCGGGTCGTGCACCAAGGGTCGGGGCCGGGAGCGAGGTGGCCCGCCCGTAGCGGTCTCGCAATCATCCTCCAGCTCCTCCCCATCCTCGTGCCAGTCGGAGAGGCCTCGCACCAGCGGCGGTGCTTCGGCCTGCCGGAAGGGGAAGAAGGTCGACACGGGGTCGACGCTGTCGTCGGAGGCGTCGTCGAGGTCGACCGGGTACGCCAACGGAGGTGACCTCTGCCCGCGGAGCAAAGAGGGGGCGACGCTTGAGGTGGCGGCGACATGAGACGGGCGGACGGGCCGCGATCGCACTACCTCCGCCTCCCGACCCCCAAGAAGCGGAGCGTGGAGGACAGGTACCATCTCAGCTACCCACCGGGGGACCAACGACGTGGTCGGCGAAGTCGGCAGTGGCGGAGTTGGAGGAAGCCGGGTGCGGGTGACGAAGGCGACAAGGAAGGGGCAAACGGCAGCGCGACGCCGAGGGCGGGCCCCGAGCGCTTGGCGAAGTTGGTCGCCGCGGCCGGGCAGAGGCCGCGTCCCCATCCGAGCAGTCCCCAATCGCGCGCGGCGGACCCGGCGTCGACGGCGATGGGGCGCGACGGGATTCGGGGTGGCGGCGACGAGGAGAGCGGCCGCGCCAGCGAGGGAGGACCGGCACCGCCGCCGACCGGACGGACGCTACGGAGCGCGGAAGCCGCCCGCGATGGCGGCGGCGAAGCCGCCGGACCGGACACGCCGGAGCGGCGGGTCGCCGAGGAGGGAGGCCGGCGCCGGATCCGCGAGTTCCCGCGCGCTTCGCTAACGCAGCGCTGGTGTGGAGCTGCGGCGGCGTCGGGTTCGCCATCGACGGGCGGACGAGGTGGGGCTGGGGACCGAGGAGCTCAAGAGGCGCATGGGAGTGACGGGGAGGGGCAGGAGGGGAAGGCGCAGGTGGTTGCGGGGCGGTGGCCGGGCGGCGCCGGGCGCGGCCGGGCGGGCGGCGGGAGGAGGCGGCGGCGCCAGCGCCCCTAGCGGGCCGCGGCCCGGGCGCACCCTGCCTAACGGTCATTTTGTTCCGAGGTATACTGACAACCTCTCCAGCTACTGTCCTTACGTGCTGTCAGCACTAAGCTAATTCACTCAGTTAAAGATAGAAAAGAAACAAAGCTAAAGAAACTATGATTTACCTCGGAGAGAGTACATATGAAAGAATTGCACCTCAAAGATGTATTCTAGTTGACTCGTGACTAGCTAGGTCAGGTGGCAATTCAAAGTCTACCCAGGGTAATTTCTCATTTATTTATTTTTTTTTTTTAAAAGAGGTTTCCGGGTAAACTCTCAATCACGCACTGAATGATGAATATGATATATATGGGCGCCAGAGCACTCACAGTCCAGATCAGTCCAGCCACTAGCGATCGTGCGTAACGGACCCGTCTGGCGGGCGACGACCGTAACATCTGATGGGACAGTAGGATTATGGTCTTTGCTTGTGACAGCTTTATACAGTATCTGCGCATGCACGAAACATATCCTGCCACAAACACCACGGCACCAAGTAGACAAGCTGACTGGCTTAATGATGAGCTCGAGCAGAGTGGCTTGCGCCATGGCGTTCGTTCTGGCGTGCTTGGCGGCCATGACGGCTGCATCCGCAGCCTCGGGTGATGACGGAGGAATACTGCATATCCCATCTGCTGCCTCCTTAGCTCACTGCCACTCCAGCTGCGGGGACGTCAACATCTCCTACCCCTTCGGCATAGGAGCCAGATGCTTCCGACAAGGTTTCGAGCTTACCTGCAACCACACCACTCAACCTCCAAAGTTGTTTCTGAGCGACAACACCACTCAAGTTACTAACATATATGGTAACTTAGTTCTCGTCCCCGCTCTGTTCTTCAACAATACTAGCTTGGAAGAATCTAGTACGAACACCTACAATATATCTTGGGATGCCCCCGCTAAAGGGTATTACTATCAACAGTTATAACAGTTTCTTCTTCCTTGGTTGTGATTTTGATGTTGACTTGTTTGACTCTATGAGAAACCCAATCGGCTCCTGCATGAGCAGGTGCCACGGCAAGGTATTGCCGAATCAAGGGCCTTGCAATGGGTTTGGTTGTTGTTCCATCGGTCTACAAAACCACATCTCGGGCTTTCAGGGTAGCAATTGTTCGGGGCTGGTAATATGGCAGCACAGCCGGATCCTCTGCACCACATCATCATGGCTTTCATGGCAGATAGTGGAGAATATTACACGCAGAATGCGGCCGATCTTTTCTCAAGTTGGACAAATGCAAGCAAGATATACGCTGTACTTGATGTTGCCATCATGGATCAACCAAGCTGTGAAAGTGCACAAATGAACAACGCAAGTTATGCTTGTGCCACCGGCAGCTACTGCCACAATGAGTCATATGGAGGTTACAGCTGCTTCTGCAACAATGATTATTACACAGGCAACGCTTACCTTTCCGAAGGATGCAATCAAGGTGCTACCTGCTTGCTTTTATGTAAAAAAAAGGAGAAAATATTAACGTTTTATCTTGTGTGTCCTAACTCCATGAATCTACTGTATGAAGCAGATTACAACCCGAAGCCTAAAGAGCATTGCCGGAGGTCATGTGGCAACATGTCCATTCCCTTCCCTTTCGGGCTCGAAGAAGATTGTTGCGGAAACCGAAGGTTCCAACTTAATTGTACCACCGCAAATGAGACGCTCTTTAGCACAGGAGATGGAGATGCACAGTATCACGTGACTGGCCTGTCAGTAGGAGACGGGACTCTGACAATTAGCAACAATGCAAGCTCCGGGAAAGAAATGATTATAGTATCTCAATCTGGCGAAAATGGAGGGTACATATCCGGTCCTGTGGAAGACGAATTTGATTTTTCTATGGAATTTGACATTATTATACGATGGGCAGTTACAAATTCATCATGTGAGCAAGCTATGCATAGCAATAGAAGTAGGTATGCATGCCGCAGTGTAAACAGTGATTGCCAAAACGTGACCCACGGGAAAATGTTTATGGGATATCGATGCAAGTGTTCTTCTGGCTACACAGGAAATCCGTACGTACAGGAAGGCTGCACAGGTACACAACCCCTTCCACTTTCAGCATGCGCTACAACAGTACCATAGTTGACACCTGAAAATGGACAGAAAAATAACAAATTCACATATATTCTAACCAAGTTATAATCTGTAGTTAAATCAGACTAGGCAGATTTAGACAGAAGATTCCTTTTCATCAGCTTGTTATGCAAGTATGCCACCAAATATTATGGTGATCAATACATATAATGAATAATAAAATAATTTTCTACAAATATTGATGAGTGTTTACAGCCGAACTCCTGCAACGGTACATGCATAAACATTCCTGGAAGCTATAGATGCACACCGTGCTCTCATACCCAAGAATTTGATTTCATCAAGAGGAGGTGTGTTACATCAGCTAAGCAACGGAATCTTATTTTGGGTAAGTCATAGCAAACAGAACTCCCTTGAAATTATAATGTGTAGACGTTAACATAATATAATATCATAACAACATCAAATGCATACAGGTATCGCTATTGGAACCAGCTGTGGCCTTGGATCCATATTTATTGCATTGGGTATAATGGTAGTTGCCAATAAGTGGAAGAAAGGAATACAAAATAGAATCCGACGAGCACACTTCAAGAAAAATCAAGGTCTGTTATTGGAGCAATTGATCTCAGATGAAAGTGCTACAAGCAAAACAAAGATATTCTCATTGGGGGAACTAGAGGAGGCGACAAACAACTTTGATGCTACTCGTATTCTTGGTCGTGGAGGACATGGAACAGTTTATAAGGGGATTTTGTCGACCAACGTGTGGTGGCCATAAAAAAGTCCAAAATAGTGGAGCAAATAGAGAGAGACCAATTTATCAATGAGGTTGTGATTTTGTCTCAAATCATTCACCGTAATGTGGTGAAACTGTTTGGTTGCTGCCTAGAAGATGAGGTGCCCTTGCTTGTCTATGAGTTCATTTCAAATGGAACTCTATATGAACTTCTTCACACGGATACTTCAGTAAAATGCTTGCTTTCATGGGATCATCGCATAAGGATTGCGGTGGAAGCGGCTGGGGGCTCTCGCTTATCTACACTCCGCAGCTACAATACCAATTTTTCACGAGAGATGTCAAGTCTTCAAATATACTCTTGGATGACAACTTCACCACAAAGGTTTCAGATTTTGGTGCTTCAAGATCTCTTTCACTTGATGAGACCCATGTGGTGACAATTGTTCAAGGAACATTTGGTTACTTGGATCCAGTATTATCATCTTGGTCAACTAACGAAAAAGAGTGATGTATACAGTTTTGGAGTAATACTTGTGGAACTTTTGACAAGAAAGAAGCCAATTTTTATTAATGATTTAGGTACAAAGCAAAGCTTGTCCCATTTCTTCATCGAAGGACTTCACCAAGGGTCTCTTATTGAAATAATGGATACTCAAGTTGTGGAAGATGCAGACCAGGAAGAGATTAGTGAAATTGCCTTACTTACAGAAGCATGCTTAAGGGTCAAAGGAGGAGAGCGACCGACTATGAAAGAAGTAGAGATGAGGTTGCAATTTCTAAGAACAATGAGGCTAAGAAAAATACATCATTTACCAGAAAAAGATGGAGATATTGAGCCTTTGCTATGTGGAAAATCTAAGAACTCACTTGAAGATATGGATCTTATTAATGCTGCACATATACCACCTCAAGAGACATCGAGATGCTACAGTTTAGAGCAAGAATTTGTATCTTCGTTTAAGCGACGCTAACTACATTAGAGTAAGATTATAGAAGGGTTGCTTATATACTGCTGCATCTTACATTTAATTTTGTATATTTGGATGAGATTGTATCACACAGTTTCATTTTATATGTAATATCCACTGTATTATAGACCAGATAGCTTGTATCCAATATGATGGCTTGTATCCCTTCTATATATTTATGTATGTTAGATGCATGTAGGATATAACATCAAGTCGCGGTATTATAGTTAAGGTTCTATAAGAACATAATTGTGGTTGTCAACAAGTCTATTGATAATTTGATATGAATTGTACATGATTTCAACCGCAACATGTTGCTTCTCTTTTTGCCATGATCAGTCTAGCACAATGATTCCAGTAGGCATCAGACTAATGTGAATTGACACTCATGAGAACAGAAAGAAATGGCAAACTCACTCTTCCCTTCAATGTCCTTTCATGAAATTATCAGTAGCACGGCCAACATGTATATTCAACACAGAACATCATAGCTGCACTTGCATTGCGAGAGACGAAAGTATGTACAGCTCCACCTTACAGATGGAACTGATCTGCACATGGAAAAACTGAATTAGCTTGTCGCATTTTACTTAAAAAACTTTTGGAAGTGTGTGTACAGGTGGATCATCTGTACCTATATTTTGTAGTAACTATCGATATTACATACATTTATACATTCCACTAAAAATGACCATGGCGAAAGGGAGCGTACCAATTCAAGGAGACAACAGTAGCCAAGGCTACTGGGACGCCTCAACCAGACGCTCGTGTTGGGAGCCATGGAGGAGCTCGAGAAGATGCCGAGCCCGGGGGGAGCAGTGGAGCAGGCCCCGCTCAGCTGTTCAGCTTGCTCTCTGGGATCGGCGACTACCGACCCTGCGGCGACCTATCAACAGCGTCGGCGGCGAGGAGCCGGGACGGAGCAAGTAGCATTGACGGCTTGACGCAGGAATTGTTGGGCCTCAAAAGGATTTTCTTCGCTGGGCCAGTGCGGTGCTTGCGTAAATGTGGCCCAAGAATTGCTCGGCCAGCATGCTCGCTGCGCTTGGGCCTCATACAATAACTACTTCCAATCCAGTGTTGTTGGCTCTTTGCCTTGATTTGCCAGCAGGGTTTTTCTTAAGAAAGTCACTGGATCACAAAACAGAGTTGGAATAGAACCGAGAAACAGAGTTTAGTTACGAAGCAGAGCAAATGGGACTGGGAAAAAGACAGAGTTTGGGGGTTCAGGTTTCTATTCTTCGATCCATCACCATTCCATTACACCTGACAAGGGCTTATATACACGCCCTGTAACACTTCACCAGTCTCTGTCCAGCACGTACCAGTTGTCAGAGGATATGAACTTTCCTCTAGATTCAGATTTCAGAGTCGTGAGTGCATCATGGTAGGTACACCAGTCTCTGTTTAGGCGTTCTTTTCATAAACCGATTCCCTCAATCCATATGGATTAGAGTGAAAAATATACTGATTTTCTACCTTGAATGGAAGGCCATTGCTAACATGGAAGCCACGGGAGAGTCATGCCTAGCGCAATAACCTACAACATTTTGAGAAGCAATGGGGCCCTTAGCGAACTGAGCAGCTGGTTGCGTTTGTATGGTACGACCTGTCCAACCTGATTCTAACGGGTGGTCTCTTTTTTACTTGATTTATTCTAAGATTTAACGACATTATTCTTTCAATGGTAGGTGACATGTACCTCGACAACTAGACATCTATGGTGACTTCGTCATTCTCGAGAATATGTTGATTTAACTGCACAATTCTTTTATTGATAGGCAATGTGTCCGTCGACAGAGAGGTGCTTATGATGACTTCGTCAATCTCATGATTCATCGGTCCAACTCAGTTCTTCGGATGTGCTCATAGAGGTAGGGTTTAAATGTGTGTCTTCATAACGGGGATTGTATGCTCGCATATGTGAGTGCCTGGGTCTATAACTAGGTCAAAACAAATGATGTCCCTTTAGTCGTGATATTGGTTTTGTTGTTTTCCATGCCTACGGATCATGAGGATGAGCTAGTGGGCTAATGGTGGTAGATGTTTTGAGCCGACAGACTTGACTAAGAGCATCTTTATTAGCCTCTCAATAAGCTTTTGTTTTTTTGCGATCACGCCTCTCAATAAGCTATACTCATATACAAATACTAAGGTAACATAATATAGTTTTATGGACATAGACAGTACATATGTGTACATAATAGCTGAAAATGATGGTTAAAGTGGCCTATGTACAGAGATACAACTCCCTCTTTATTTTACTTAAGAGGAGACAAGAAAAATAGAGATAACTGTTAACAAAAGATTATTATAGGACTGCTAGAAAAAGAAAAAAAAAGCATTTTCTGCTCCTAATACGACAGTTTTATGAAAATAGAGTTGCTAAGGGATGCTAGAGATGCTCTAAGCTTTCGTGATTCTCAGTGCTTTGGTCATTTCCACCCTTGTGGCACATACCTCTACAAAGTGGAAGACCGCCGAATAACAATGATCAATCCCTTCTTTTCTATGTGAGCCAGCATGGACGAAAGATCTCAGGCAGGTCGTCGTCGTCGCCTCCACTTCCAAAAGCAAAGATGAATAGATGATGAGATGTGTTGACCCTGTCGAGTTAGGATGGATGCTCCCAATATTGGACATTTTGGTTTCAGTTTCAGAATTAGAAAACTTTCGGCCACCTTTGAAATTATTGAAATTCAACCACAATATTTTTAGAGAGTTAAACATAAAATATACTTTTTCAAAAAGAAATAATATTAGTAATCTAAGACCACATATATATTTAGTAGAAAAATATGCACCTTGAAGCATAGATAATAGAAGTCTATAGTTATGTTGCCTGTGTATTAGTGTAATATAAAAATTGAGAATTTTTATTAGCCATGGAGGAAGGGAAAAGGAGGGGAAGAAGGCAGGCGGGCGCTGCACATGTGGCGGCGAGCTCCGCACGGGCACATCTTCGATGGCAGTTCCTAGCGGGCGCAAGCGGCGCCCTGCCTTGGCACAGCTAGATGGAGTCTACCCCGTGGCCCCATGCGTGCCCAACCTCGCCATGGCCACGTGAGCCCCATCCCCCATGAGCGCCTCGCCTACCACAACTCGCCGGCGCCCTCGCCCTCTCCTCCATCTCGGTGGCCGAGCACCTCAGAGTGGTGTATAGTTCCAAGCGGCGGCCATCCGCGGTTGATCTTGTCTACGGCGCTGCCCTCCCCTACCACCAGCAAAGCAACGGCGTCCTTCTTGTGGGTAGCACCACAACGTGCCAGGAAGGAGACTTGGAGGGAGCAAATTGGCCATGCTAGGGTGGAGGACTAAAGTTTAGCTAATGGATCCAAAAGCCAGCAGAACTAAAGTTTAGTTAGTGTTTAGAGGCTAAAGTTTAGTCCATGGCAAATGGATCCAAACAGTACCATAGCAGGAGATAGACTAGACGCGTAATCCTTAATAATCCAGTGACGGTGTTGCCAAATAACTAATCGGTCAGGAACGCACTTGGGGAGCCGTTAACTCGTTATTTGGTTTTTCCATTTCCCAGCAATGAGCTTTGGGAGCTAGCTAGTAGTGACCAACGTACTTGGCGAGTCGTTTTTGGTTCCAGCGACGACTGAATTACAGCTTGATAGGTATGCATTTCATTATTAATGAAGAATATTTGGTTTCAACTCTAGAGTTAGGCTGTGTTTAGATCACCCAAACTTGCCTTGAAATTCAAAAATTCCCATCACATCAAATCATTAAATGTACTAAAAAAAGACACACACATGAAGTATGAAATGTAGGTAAACAAAATAATTAATGATGAGTCTACCTTGGTAATGATATGTCTACCTCACGAAAATAGGTAAATTTCACTGAAATTCGGTCATTTCAGGCCGAACCCTGGTCTACCTTGGTAAACTCTCAGTCACGCAATGACGTGATATGCTTCGTGGTAGATTACACGATCATAATGCTGACGCTAGCGAAAGCGACCGCGCGTGACGTGCATACCCGGGCGACGACCACAAAATCTGATGGGACTGGAGTATTATCTACGCATGCACGAAACTGTATCTGTGGCCATATAAATAGGAGTATCTACCTATTGAAGTCGGTTTTTGCCCTATAAATATGTTAGTCCGGTACCGGTAACACCCAGAAACCCCGACACAGATAACACCAAGACAAGCTGATTGGCTTATTAATCATGAACTCGACTAGAGTGATGGTTTGGGCCATGGCGTTCGTTGTGGCGTGCTTGGTGGCCATGTCGGCTGCATCCGCAGCCTTGGGTGATGACGGAGGGATACTGTATGTACCGTCCGCTGCCTCCTTAGCCCACTGCCCCTCAGCTGCGGGGGCGTCAACATCTCCTACCCCTTCGGCATAGGAGCGGGCTGCTTCCGACGAGGCTTCGAAGCTTACCTGCAACCACACCACTCAACCTTCAAAGTTGTTTCTGGGTAACAGCACAATTCAGGTTAATGGCATGGCTCTTAACACAGTTTACATCCCTGCTATGCTCTTCAACATTACTAGCTTGGAAGAATCTGGTACGAACACCTACAATATATCTTGGGATGCCCCCGCTAAGGGTATTACTAGCCTTATTAGTGAAAATAACATTTTCTTCTTCCTTGGCTGCGATTTCGATGTTGACTTGCTTGACTCTATGAGAAACCCAATCGGCTCCTGCATGAGCAGGTGCCACGGCAAGGTATTGCCGAACCAAGGGCCCTGCTATGGTTTTGGTTGTTGTTCCATTGGTCTACAAAATGACATCACAGGCTTCCAGGGAACAATTGCTCGGGCTAGTAATATGGCAGCACAGTCATCGGTCTTATGCACCCCGGCATCATGGCTTTCATGTCAGAAGGAGATTACACGCAAAAATGCCACTGATATTTTCTCAAGTTGGACAAATGCAAGCAAGATTTATGACGCTGAGGTTGCCCTCATGGACCAACCAAGCTGCAAAATCGCCCAAATGAACAAGGCAAGCTATGCTTGTGGTGGCAACGGCAGCGTTTGTGTAGATGCTTCACAAGGAGGTTACACTTGCTGGTGCCCCTACAGCGATAATAATCCTTACCTTTCAAAAAGAATGCACCCAAGTGATCCAACAAGGTGTTCCCTGCTTGCTTTTCTCTATAATTTGAAAATATTCAACTTTATTTAATTGTCTTCTCGATCGTACTTGCTCTAACATCTACTTTAATTGTGGGGCAGATTATTACAACGCTAAGCCTAACGAGAATTGCCAGAGGTCATGTGGCAACATGTCCATTCCCTTCCCTTTCGGGCTCGAAGAAGATTGTTATGGAAACGAAAGGTTCCAGCTTAATTGTACAACAGCTAACACTACGCTTTTCAGCTTACGAGATGCACAATATCGCGTGCTTAATGTGTCAGTTGAAGATGGGACTCTGATTGTAAGCAACAAACTAAACAACAATGCAAGCTCCGTGGAAGAAGCGATAACGGTTTATATCGACGAGCAAGGACATGCTACCTTCCAGGATATTATCGAAGATGAATTTGATTTTTCTATGGAATATGACATTGTTATAAGATGGGCAATAACCAATTCAACTTGTCAGCAAGCTAAGCAGAATAATAGCAACTATGCATGCCGTAGCACAAACAGTTCTTGCCTGCACGTAACCCATGGGACATATTTATGGGGTATCGTTGCAATTGTTCTTCCGGCTTCCAAGGAAATCCCTACTTACAGGAAGGCTGCAAAGGTACATTCCTCTCATCGATCAGATCTATAGAGCACTTAAAAATGGAATGGACAATAGTCGGGTCACATGCTCTAATAGAGTTATAATTCGTAGTTCAATTAGATCAAACTATTTAAACATGGGATTTGTTTTCAGCATAGTATAATACAAGAATATATCATACTCCAACCATTCCAAACTATAAAACGTTTTGGTTAGCTTTTGGTATGCATTTATTTATATATACACTACGCCTAATCAACGTATCTAGAAAAGCTAAAATGCCTTATAATTTGAAAACAAGAGAGTATACTTGTAAGAATCAATATAAATATTGAATAACAAATTAGTTGTATACAGATATTGATGAATGCAAACTGCCAAACTACTGCAATGGTACGTGTGAAAATATCCCTGGAAGCTATAAATGCACGCCATGCCCTCACAGTAAAGAATTTGATTCTATGAAGGGGAAATGTGTCATATCGAGTAAGAAACGGAATCTTCTTTTGGGTAAGTCATAGCGAACAAAATCCCCTTTGTAATTACATTCTTGCAGCATTAACGTTGTTTATAACCACATCAAATGCATATAGGTATTGCCATTGGAACTGGTTGTGGCCTTGGCTCCATATTTATTGCATTGGGTGTAATTCTACTTGCCAATAAGTGGAAGAAAGGCATCCAAAAGAGAAATCCGACGGGCATACTTCAAGAAAAAATCAAGGCTTGCTATTGGAGCAATTGATCTTAGATGAAAGCGCTACAAGCAAAACAAAGATATTCTCATTGGAGGAACTAGAGGAGGCGACTAACAACTTCGATGCTACTCGTGTTCTTGGTCGTGGAGGACATGGAACAGTTTATAAAGGAATTCTATCGGACCAACGTGTGGTAGCCATAAAAAGTCCAAAATAGTGGAGCAAATAGAGATAGACCAATTTATCAATGAGGTTGTGATTTTGTCTCAAATCATTCACCGTAATGTGGTGAAACTGTTTGGTTGCTGCCTAGAAGATGAGGTGCCCTTGCTTGTCTATGAGTTCATTTCAAATGGAACTCTATATGAACTTCTTCACACGGATACTTCAGTAAAATGCTTGCTTTCATGGGATGATCGCATAAGGATTGCAGTGGAAGCAGCCGGGGCTCTCTCCTATCTACACTCAGCAGCTACAATACCAATTTTTCATAGAGATGTAAAGTCTTCAAATATACTCTTGGATGACAATTTCACCACAAAGGTTTCAGATTTTGGTGCTTCAAGGTCTCTTTCACTTGATGAGACCCATGTGGTGACAATTGTTCAAGGAACATTTGGTTACTTGGATCCAGAGTATTACCATACTTTGGTCAACTAACGAGAAAAGAGTGACGTATACAGTTTTGGAGTAATACTTGTGGAACTTTTGACAAGAAAGAAGCCAATTTTTATTAATGATTTAGGTACAAAGCAAAGCTTGTCTCATTTCTTCATTGAAGGACTTCACCAAGGGTCTCTTATTGAAATAATGGATACTCAAGTTGTGGAAGATGCGGACCAGGAAGAGATTAGTGAAATTGCCTTACTTACAGAAGCATGCTTAAGGGTCAAAGGAGGAGAGCGACCAACTATGAAAGAAGTAGAGATGAGGTTGCAATTTCTAAGAACGAAGAGACTGAGAAAAAGACAACAGTTACATGAAAAAAGGAGATATTGAGCCTCAGCTATGTGCAGACGCTAACAATTCACTCAAACATATCAACCTTGTTAATGCCACCCATATAATTCCTCAAGAGACCTATAGGTCGTACAGTTTGGAGCAAGAATATGTATCTTCATTTAGGCCACGCTGATTACATTTGTATTTGCACTAGATAATAAAGGGCTTTGCATATATAGATGTTGATGCATCTGAGATATAATATATTTCGGGAAGTTATGTTATGTTTAGCATATTTGGATGAGATTGTATCTCACATATGTGTTTTATGTATATGCACGATATATTGTAGCCTCATCGCGCTTGCATACCTCTATTTTTTGTAGATCCATATAATATCAAGTCTTATTAAAGATGTATAATAAAATACAAAGGAAATATGGAAGACAGTGGCACCCCCAAAAGTATGCTTCTTTTTCTGGCTTATCTTGCACGGGCGGTGTTGGACAATAGATCGCAGATTTATGTATGGATTGCAGAAAACCTCCACTTGTATTATATGCGATCAGTGTGGTGAAACGATGGACCATATCATACTAGGTTGTGCCTACAACAGAGAAGTATGGCATTTGTGGATCCAGAGGCTTCATCTGCAGCACCTGGTAACAGTGGTTGAAGAGCACACCCTTCGGTGCTGCCTCAGAATGAGGTAGTTACTCCCAAAGCAGTTGAGGTGTGGCTTTGATTCCCATTTCTTCCTGATTGGTCGACGGCGCTGCAGTTGTCAATGCAAATTCAAAAAGAAGCGCAAGCATGTTAAGCAGGGTTTAAGCATCTGGCAGCCCTTTTGGCCTTGCTCTGACCAGACGCTTTCCCTAGTAGCAAGCTCGACTCCCTTGTAATCATGTTTTAAGCTTTCGATTTAGATGTGGGTGGGTGCTGATCTTAGTAGCCTAGGTTACTTGGTCAACTTGTACTTGGTTTGCTTTTTTTATTTCTCTTACTTAATGAAAAACGCACAACGGCGTGGTTAAGAAAAAAAAAACTAGTTGTGGTTGTCGATGAGTCCAATGATAATTGGATATCAGTTTCAAAAACATGAACCAACATGATAAGTTGTTTTATCCAGATGTTTCTTGCTGGACTGGATTAAATGGAGCTTGTCCAACAGATTTCAGATTAGTATTGAAATTCTCCTCAACCATTGTAAAAATTTCTTTGTATGTTTGCTGAAATTTCTGATGTTTCTTTTTCTTTGTTGCTTTTTGGATATGATTTTTTGGCTAGTCTTTCTATTTTTCTAATATTTTTTGTGAATTTAGAGATGAATTTTAGATTGGTCGTGCTCTTTTTATGAATTTATAATTCGAATGTTAGGGATGAATCAATGAATTATGGATAGTTGCTGCTCTTAATTCCCAAATCTTATGTCAAATCTGTGTGCTCCTCTATGTATATAAATTTTTCCATAAGAAAGTCGCAGGATCACCAAAAATGATCCAAGATATGGCTCTGAGCAAACTGTAGTGCCTGTTCAAAGTGCCACTTTGCAAATCCAATGAGCAGTTTGAGCACATTCCAATTGTTTGTTTAGAAACGCGGCAAAAGATTTTCCCGGAGTTTTATTAGACGAATAAAAGAGAAAGAAAACGTTTACAACAACTTCTACTGAGTTATAACTCCCTTCGAATTGAATTTGGTATGCACTTTTGGTTGTGTACTCCCCGTCATTTGTTCATCTCATGTTATCACATCTTCCCTATCTTCCTTTAGCCACATAAGTGTTCCCATAGTGTTCCT
The DNA here is from genome assembly GCA_015847255.1 of Hyparrhenia diplandra. Classification (NCBI taxonomy): domain Eukaryota; kingdom Viridiplantae; phylum Streptophyta; class Magnoliopsida; order Poales; family Poaceae; genus Hyparrhenia; species Hyparrhenia diplandra. Next base: position 158,168 of record JADLZK010011518.1, on the reverse strand, counting down.
GGATGTCCTGAGCAGATTGGAGTGGTAGAACATTTTTTTGCGACCACGCCAAGGCGCGTTTTTTGGAGTGGTAGAACATGATCTAAACATTTCTTGTCTTGTAAAGCTATATAGATCGAAATCTTCGTACTCTTTGCCTGTTTAAAGAGGTTCGGGCTATACTCTTGGGAGTATTTCCTTCAATCCAGGATGAAGTCCAAAAACTAGCTATCTTCCCGTTTCCAACTGTCACTACCATTGGCGTTGAAGCAAAATAACAACTCTCGGTCTCTCCATATAGATTACTTTTTGAGCAAATGGAACAGACCCAGCGTCGCTCCTTCCTCCTCCCGGGGGCGACTGGGGCGGACGTCGGCCCTAAGCGCCGCCCGCCCGGCTCCTCCTCCACCTCACCTCGCTGCCCCGGCGGTGGGCCGGGCCCCCGGCCGACGGCGATGAAGGCGGCGGCGGGGCCTCTTTTCTTCCCGCTCGGTCGGCCCGACCCGGGAGGGAAATCCGCGGACAAGCCGCGTCGTCGCCGCCTCCAGCGATGAGGGAGCGCATCCTACCGGGCTGGGGTGACTTTGGGAGCGCGGATCGGGTGGTTCGCGTCGCCCGAGGCCGCGCCCGGTGTGGCATGGTGTGGGTTCGGCTCGGCGGCGACCGACCTCCCATGGCGGATCTGCGGCGGGTCGCATGGGACAACGACCGGTCGGCGGCAGCTGGCCCCCTGCACCCTGATCCGGGGCCTGCTCGGGCCGGATCTTGGGTGGGGGGAGCGGTGGTGGAGGAGGACTCGGCCGGTGGTGGTGGAGGTTTCGGCCGCGGTGGTGGCGGAGGAACGGTGGTGGGTGGTCTTGGTGTGCAAACGGCCGGTGGTCAAAGGTGGTGCGATGGCTGGCGGGGTGGTGGAGTTCGCGGTAGTTGTGGGTTGTATGGCTCTGGAGACGACCGGGCGACACAAGGGCCGGGCGTGCGGCGCGACTCTCAGCGTGGGGATGGCGGCGGCCTGCATGGTGCGAGCGCGGTGACTCGATGCCGCGGGAGACCCGTATTGGGGGCGCTGAGTGGCTGACTATACTCAACCATGGTGGTCGGCGGCGGTGTCGGCGGACATCTGCGTCTGCGGCGGTGGGGGGAGGCGGTGAGTTGGTGGTGCTCCCCCTCTTCTTCCTCGTTGGTTGTGGTCTCGCCGCCTCGGTGGTGGGGCTGGGTGGCCGGTATGTTCTCACGGTGCCGTGGTGGCATTGTCGTGATGTACCGAACCATCTCCTCGGCTGGAGTGTTGCGGAGGCGGTGGGGAGTTGTTGTTACTTGGCCGTGAGTGTGCGTAAGGAGCGGTGGTCGATCCGGGCGAAAGCCTTCACCGACATTCTTGCCGGTGGTAATGGTGACGGCGCCCTTGGGGCGTCGTTTTTCTTCCCGTTGGGAACACCATTATGGGGCATTGTGTCCTGAAGCATGGAGTCTCGGGATGAAAACCCGGTCCAGTTTCTGGACGAGCGACGGCGGCGCCTTCGGCGGCGCGTCCTCCTAGGAGGCGCTTCTATTCGAGACTCATCTCAGCCAGTGGCAATATGGGAGGTGGACTGGTTGGTCCGTGCGCAGCATAGGGTGTGCGCTTGGTCTTAGTGTTGGCGGCGAGGTGCAGAGGGCCCATGGGTGCTGGAGGTCTTGAGCTCAGGCGCATGGTGCAAAGGGAGATCTCGATGATGGCGGGGCGGAAGTGGCACTCTTTGAGCGGTTTCAAATATCTGAGTCCTGAGCGGTGTATTAGTGGAGTGTGAGGCGATGGGTGAGGCGAGGCCCCCACCTTGAGTAGCCCGAGGATCGGTGGTTTTCAATGGTGCCGTGGCGGGATTGTTTTGCTCGATGCAACGCTGGAGCAAGGGGATCGACGATCATGAGTGTTCGCTTGGGGCCGATAGTCCCATGGTGGAGGAGGTGTTGGTGGCCGCTCGGGTTTGCAGCGACCTGCGGCTTTTGGGCATGGAACAGTGTTGGCAACGGCGGCGCAGGTTCAAGGGACTGCTTTCGCTTCCTCTCCATGGTGGTGGTGGTGTAGTTTCTGTTGTGTGCGTTGTGTCGATGTCCCAATCCGACCGGTCGTTGTGGATGGAGGCTCGTATTGATGACCCAATCCAACCGAGCGGAGGTTTCATGTTTATTTTCTCCCATCCGTTTGGTGTTGTTTTAACAAGTGGTAGGTGGAGGGGATTACTCCCCTAAGTTGAGTTGAGTGGGCGCCAGTGATGACGCGAGTTGAGTTGATTTGGTACCCAGATGTGCGGGTGGAGTAGGGTACCCTCCACAATTGTATGGTTTTTCGACCGGTTTTCAATCAAAAAACTGGGCTGAAACTTATCTTTTCTTTTTTCGTCTAATAGAAATCGCGGCAAAGCTTTTGCCGTCCTTTCTAAAAAAAGAAAACTCTCGGTCTCTCCAGTCACAAGGTAAATCCAACTCGTTCCATGCACGTTCCTTTGTGCTTCCACTGTAACCATACTCATCTCAGTCTAAGTGCCCTTACAAAACGTTCCAGGTCCAAAACCCCCAGCCTCCCTTTTTTTATTTGGTTCTGTTGGTCAATTCACCAGAGAGCACAATATTCCAGGTAAGAAGATATATATGAACTTTGTTATAGATTCAGATTTCAGCGAATGCATCATGGTATTGGTATTGGTAGGTAATTGATGATGATTTAGACGTTGCCCTCCCAGGAAGTGCGATCATTAGTGCTTACAGAATTAGATCACCATTATGTCCGTGTCCAAGCTGAAGTGACATTGCCTCTATAAGGGCCTAGCAGTATCGTCTTAGGTGGGATTTTTTTCGACGGCGGGCGTTGCCCGTATTTCATTAAGAGAAGTGGGAAAAGTTTTACACGACCAAGCTTGTGACTCAGGCGAGTTGCCTAAGCACGCACTGGTTAGCACACATAACAGACATCACCGGCTTAAACGGTGGTGCGAAACACGTTGTACTAAGTAAGGGACTAATTTTGCGACTAGACGCTGCGACTCTACTGCAGCACATGTAGCGCTGGTGCGACGCCCCGAAGCCCGCCGCGACCCACTCCTCAGCCGGCGCGATCAGATTGTCGACGACGCCACGTGCCAACCGTGGTGTGGATCCCGGCTCAAAGGTGCATCTGTTCCTCTCCTTCCACAAAGTCCACGACGTCAGCAACACCAATGAGTCGAACGCACGTCGGTAGTCGCGTGGAGCCTCATCAGCGAGCCCGCAGCCACCAATCCACCAACGTGGAGTCTACATCGGGGCACAGACTGTCAAGGCCGGCCTTGGAGAGGATGATGCTCCAGACTGTCTGCGCTAAGGGCGCACGCGGTGAGCAGGTGGTCGATGGTCTCATCCTCTTGGCAAAGAAAAGAACGCGCGCCGCGCTGGATTGCATGCCATGTCTGAAGCGTCTCTCAGCGTCCAGGGGCGTTTGTGGAGAGCTAGCGGATGAAGAACTTGACCTTTGGCGGCGCCGACGCCGCCCAAAGCTCAGCCGCCCCAGCAAGCGAAGTCCTGCCGTGAAAGAAAGCCTCGTAAGCCGATGCGCTTGAGTACTGCCGTTGGCTGTCCATCGCCACATGAGTTGGTCCAGACCCCAACTTGTAGCACCACATTCGGAAGGAGGTCGAGAGAGCCGGACTCTCATCCACAACCGCCGCCGTCTGTGGTCCGTCAATGTCCCTAACCCATCGCGGATCATGGAGGGCCTCACGCACAGTCCGCCCCTGGCTGTCCTCCCCGACCGCCCGGACCAAGTTCGGTGCGAAGGTGGAGATGGCTCCCGGCCGGCAGCCGCTTGTCCGCCCCGAAATCGTTGCCCGGTTTCCGCCCCCCAAGCGCCGCGTACAGAGGCCCGGAACATCCGGGTCGACGGCTTTCTCCACCCGGTATGGCAGCCGTGCCCACGCCGCGTCCGGTCGACCACTCGCCGCTGCCACTCCCACCGTAGCCGTAGTGCAAATCCACGGAGGCGTGGTCGGGCAGGCCAAGCCCACCCAAGGGGGTCGGGGCACGCACTATTGGCCGTGCCACCATGCATTGCCCCCTCCCGGCCAGCTCGTCCCCGCCCACACAAACGCGCGCCTCCGCTTGTCCACCTCCTCGATGCCCCAAGGCTGAGAGGGCGCAGCAGATCGAGATGTGTAGCGGGATTGCCGATAGCGCCGTCCGAGCCGGGGTCTTCCTTCCCATTTTCGTGAGGAGACCGGCCATCCACGTGGGTATCCGTCGCGGCCACCTTGTCAATGATGCGCTGCTCCTCCGCTCGGGAAAGCCTCTTGATGGTGAGAGGGACGCCGAGGTAGGTGACCGGGAAAGTCTTCGCTTGCATGGGAACACCTCCCGAATCGCCTCGATCTCCTGCTCGAGCACCGGATGGGCGTGAGCACGCATTTATCAACGTTTGTGGCCAGTCCAAAGGCGCCCGCAAAGAGTTCCAGGATGCGCCGGATGCAGATGAAGTCCGTGACCTTGGGAGACAGGAGGATGACGAGGTCGTCGGCGTATAGGGAGCAGCGACACCTCGCCACTTGTCCGCGCAGAGGCCGCAGCATGCCGGTGAGTCAGCCCCCTGATGAGAGCATTCAGGACCTCCATTACGATGTTGAAGAGGAACGGGGACAAGGGGTCTCCCTGGCGTAGCCCCCTCGCGTGGCAGACTCGTCTGCCGAGCCGGCCATTGACAAGCACCTTGGTACTGGCCGAGGATAACATGGCTGAGACCCACTCAATCCAACGCCGCGGGAACCCACAGTGCGTGACTACCTCCAGAAGGAATGGCCACGCCACCGAGTCAAAGGCCTTCGCGAGGTCTACCTTGAGCAGCATCATCGGCACTCGCCTGGCGTACAACCAGCGGCAAGCCAACTGCACAGTGCGGAAGTTCTCGTGTATGCGGCGTCCCTTGATGAATGCAGACTGGTTGTCCCTGACGAGCTCCGGAAGGCGTGGCGCTAGTCGCAGAGCTAGGGTCTTGGCGAACAGCTTCCCCACAGAGTGTATAAGGCTGATTGGGCGGTAGTCCTTAGCCCGGCGGCTCGTAGACCGCCGGCAAAGAAGACCATCGAGGCGCCATTGAGAAGGTAGAAGCTCCTGAAATCAAGCTCCCACAACGCCCGAAAACCCCGAGTACGTCCCACGCCAATGACCGGCCAGGCCGCCTCGAAAGAAAGCCGAGGTGAAGCCGTCGGGGCCCGGGCGCACGGTCCAAGAGGCGACTCTTTGATGGCTCTGCGCACCTCCTCCTCCGTGAACGGTAAGTCAAGCTCGGAGGGTCCAAGCGTGGGAGGTCGAGCAAGGTCGGTCGATGCGGTGGGCTGCGGGTGAACGGCGTCTTAGAGCAAGGTGTTGTAGTAGGAGTACACCAGGCCGGCCTTGGCCTCCTCATCCGTGAAGGTCCGGCCATTGTCGACAATGGCGAGGAGATAGTTCTTCTTCCTTCGGTGGCATGCCCGAGGTGGAAGAACTTTGTGCAAGCATCGTACTCTCGAGATACTTCGTGCGTGCCGGGCCCCGCCGTGCCATCGTCCGTTCCAGGCGCGGGGCGAGCCCCAAATGATGTGGCCTTGGCCTCCTCGGTAGAGCCCCTAGCTCCCCGGGTGACGCTTTGTCTCGTCTCCCTCGCGCCACGTCGAAACCATAGATGACCACTCTCGCCAATCGCAAGCTGCGGCCGATATCCCCACAAAGGTCGACTTCCGGCTCTACGGGGATTTAGCAAGCACCGCAGCTTAATGTCCACCGCCGCACGCAGCGTCGACATGGTTGTACGTTGGTCCCCATGCGTCGCCACTACCTCCGTGAAGTCATCTCTCGGATTAAGTACTGCCGTCGAAGCCCAGCGTGGGCGCCCCATGGCTCCGCAGTCCAAGCACTAGGAGCGGCGGTGCGTGGTCGAACAGCCCGAAGAGAGGCGGCGCGATCTGATGGTACGGGAAGAGCGTGATCCACTCCGTCGTGGCCGAAGGCCCGGTCCAGCCGCTCCAGCGTCGGCGTGTCCTGGCCGTTGGACCAAGTGAAGTTCCTCCCCGACAAGTTGACCTCGTGCAAGAGAAGATCGTCCAGCACCGCACGGAATTGGTTCATGAGCGATCGATGGAGGCGTCCCCGTTTTGTCGGCGTCCGATAAATCAGGTTGAAGTCGCCCAACACCACCCACGGATGTTGGCGGGGATGCCGCGACATCCCGAGCTCCCGCGAGGAATACTGTTTTCGGCCTGGTGGATGGGCCGTACACATTCGTTAAGCACCGGCAACCGCCGATGCGGAGGCTGCCCGTAGGGTGATGGTGATCGGCGCCGCACGCAGGACGCCAACACAGCCGGCCATGTCACGGCGCCGGGAGACCGAGGCTCCGCCCGCCGTACCCACGTAAGACAAGCAACATAGTCGAAACCCGCCCCTACTACATCATTATTCATTGATACATCGAAGTTCTCGATCTTCGCCTCTTGAAGACAAACGATCGATGGCCTTTGCTGACAATGCATCGACCTAACAAAGATCCCTACGCGCGCGTTGTTTAGGCCACGACGTTCCACACAAGCACATGGTTGTTACTCATTGGGTAAACACATTTTGCGACAGGGCGCACACGCCGTCAACGGGGGCTGCGCCACGACCGCCACGGCCGCCCGCGGCGACGATTGTAGGGGAACAAGGTCCGCACTACCTCTCGCGTGCTCGGCACCGACCGGTGGCTCGGGAAGCGCAGGGGCCGACAGCGTCATCGGTGTGGTGGAGATCTGCGGTGCTCCGGCGGTTTCCCATTTGTTCGCGTAGCACCCGCGGGCTCTACGCCGGGGATTGGGTCCCCTGAAGGTGGACAGCGCCGCCAGCCGCGCATCGTGGCGGGCACCCATTCGATGTCCGGCATCCCCGACGCCCGCAGAATTGGGGGCGAGGACAAGACCGGCTCCGATGAGCGGCAGCCTGAATGAATCGACGAACGACTCCACAATGCCCAAGTCCGGGAGGCCGGAGGTGGCGTTCATGTATTGCGGCGGTAGAGCGGGTCGGGTGAGGCCGTAGGAGGCACCATCCGGGATGCGGTGGTCTGTGTTGCGCTTGCTCCTCCGCACTTGCATTGTGGCATCACCGGGAACTCGTCTCCGCAGCGAGCCCGCGGTAGGGTGGTGCGGTGACGCATCGAGGGCCGCCAAAGCCAGACGGGGCGAAGATGGATTACCCTCCGGATGGCCATCGGTCGGCCTCCCGCCGAAGTAAGTGGCAAAGGTAGCTTGGTGGCGAACTCGAGGCGATGAGGTCCGACCACCGGGCCGGGCCTCGTCGCCGCGGGCGGGCGCGGCAAGCACGCGCCCATCGTGGAGCAAACGTGGGAGCAATAGCGAGGAAGGCACCAACGGCCCCCTGCGGTGGAGGAGTAGTTCTCGGCGGCAAAGTAGCAAAGGCGACTTGAGATCCAGGGTTGGAAGTGGCCCATGCAATGTAACCTCCTAATTATCGGGCCCACCTTTTTGTCATTGTCCCAAGGACCTCGACAGGCGGCGGATACACCCAATAACTTAAGAAGTTCTGTCGGGTGTCATCGGAACCCCGATTACACCACTCTCATACCGGGATCAACAAAGGAGTAGCTACAACATTACCACATTTGTTACAAAAATATAGATCGAGTGCGGAAGAATAATAACATTAATTTACAAAATATGAATAAGTTACTTTTGAGTAAACTTAACTTAATTTCGGAAGGCGAGGAAACTAGAAGAAACCGGATCATGTCGAGCCCACCGACATAACCTTGGTTAACAAAGACGAGTCAACACCTGCAACAAGGGTTAACAAACCCCGAGTACACAATGTACTCCGCAAGACTTACCCGACAAAAGAAAAGACTCCAAGGATATCTTTTAAGGGAAGTAGAGCTAGAAAAGGGGAGTTTGCGTAAAAAAGCTTACTACAAGTGGATCCTTACTTTTAATATTTTTAGCATCAATTTTTATTGAATCATAATAAAGCTAGATTTGCACTGTTCTATCTCAAAACACTTTTTAAGCAACACATCTCAATTTATCTCTGCATCTCTTTTACTTTCATAACCATGAGTATTGTTTCTTCAATTACTACGATGAATGGGCAGAAGAACGGGTCTCCATATCCGAGAAGCAACGGCGGCGATCCGCGAATCGATTCAAAACCCAAATGGGGATCCCTAACCACCACGACATATGTAGCACCTAAGCTTGCATATATCAACCTTTTCTCAGATTTGTCCAAAACGGGACGAGGCCTACGCCACCCGAGAGCACAAGACTCCACCGCCCTACCCCGTCGGTCCTAATGACAAGTGAAAAGGTTTACCCGAGGGGGTGGGTACACACTACTCCCGCCATCTCTCCACTCCCGGTCGCGTGGTTGCCATTCCCGATTTGGCTCCACCGAGATCCGGCTTACCGAAGTATGTGGCTAGTTAGGGTCGGTGACCGGGGTGACAACCAGGCGGCCGTGCCTTTGCCGAAAGGCCTCAGGCGTACTTGCGTTCAAAAGTCCCGAACTTAACAATCCAAACAACGGACGGTCCTTATACGACCAACACGGGACAAGCACTGACTAGGTATCCCGCCGGCTTTCAACCTACGCCCCGTCTAATCTCAAATTCATCACTACCATATTTATTCTCATGAACCACCATCGTGGTGTTCTCTTTTTCCATAGCCGGGAGGAACAAAGATAAAACCTATATCTCGCGAACGATGAAGCCATCATTCGACTTCTACCGACATCTAAGCATTACTAAGCATTTAGAAAAACGACCTACTCATACTAGTAGGATAACACAGAATAACGAAGATCAAGGTAATCATGCGAAGAACGGTATCAACCAACTCCTACTAACTTAATGCACATTGTACTAGACTTAAAGTGAATAAAATATTTATAAAACAGAGAAGGGTTTATGCTCGGGGCTTGCCTGTATTGCAGGGAAAAGTTAGATTCCTTAACGAGATCATCCGAGTTATACTTGACATCGACACCACTGGTGGATGGATCTTCCTCGAAGCTCGACCATCAAGAACCACATCACTCACGTTTACTACACATAATGAATGATGATGCATGCTTTAGCATGATGAAGTATAAACATGATGCTTGATGGATACATGAAATGATAAACATCTTAAGTACAACTTTCCTTCACGATAAAGTTGCAACCCAACAAAACTAACTTGTTAAACTATTCTACAAGATATCATCACCATTGCCTAAGGAGTTTTCAAGGGCCATCTGATAGTGGTATGTCTTAGGGTTCACAAAACAACCCGAAAGTCTCACAAAACCTAAGTCGGAAGTCACTAATCATCTCATTTACTAATTAAATAAATAAAGCATAAAATAATAAAGAATTAAAGTTTATCAAAGTGACTCCAAACTTTTTGTACAAGTAGGTCACATCATAAAACAGTACCAAATAAATTTTTATAAATTTTGGAAATATATTTTATTTTCTAAAAAAATCATGGAAGATGCATTTTTCAATTAAAATCTGTATTTTTAAATCATGCAAAAACTATTCAAAATCAAAGTTTCATAATTTTCATAAATACTAGACACTATGAAAAGGCTATACAAAAATTTTCAAAATTTTTTTGAACAAGTATATGAATTTATATGAAATTCACAAAACTGGACACTATTCATAATCTCAGAAATTAATAAAACATCTTGTAAACGGAGAAGAGCCTTCGGGCTCAAAGTGGCCCGATCCTGCTGCGGCCCAGGCGCGAAACGCGCATGCGCGGCCCAAGCGCGAGCAGGCCGGCCCAACTACGCGGCCTGCCAAAGCCTGCCTTGGCAGTTTTGCAAAAGAGACCCTGTCCTATTTTCTAATTACAAATCTACAGAACATACTATTTACATGAGTCATAGACTTTTCACTTAGCCCCCCTGACAAAACCTAAACTACAGTCTTGCGGAGCCAGGACGTCGGCCCGCGCTGACCCGACGCCGGCGACCGGTTGACCGTCGGCAACTCGCCGACGGTGAGGTTTCCGGTGACCGGACCTGCTCCTATCTACTCCCTCTCCTCCCCGCATCTCCTGACCTCCTTATCCCCTTCCCTCGAGCACAGCAGCAAGCGCGCCAGCAGCCATGGCGGCCCGGCGGTGCGGCGGACGGCGGCGCGACGCACCGGTGCCCTCCCCGGCGAAAGCGAGCATACCACCCTCTTCAGCATCGCGGGGCGACCGTTTCCCCTCACTTAAACGAATCAAACCGGCTCTAGAGTGACCGGGACCTCGCACGCGGCGGCGCGGCCACGACGACGCACGTCGGCAACAGTGTTCCGACGTCTATGGTACTCGACTCGACCAACCAAAAGCATGGTTGTGATCAGGAACTCACCTAGACTCCGATGCGCACGCTGGTTTGAGCTGGGACGGGTCGTAGCAAGGTCGTCGGCGGTGACGGCAATGGTGGCAGCGCAACCGGGCGGCAACGGTAGCGTTCCGCCGTGTTTGGGCTCCGGCTGAGAAAATAGACGGGTCGACCATGACCAGGACATCGAGGCGTAACTAAATGACAAGTTGATTTTCCACAAATCTCACCGGAACGGCGGGACGACGGTGGGGTTGCTCGCGGCGCGCGCTGCTGCCGGCTGCGGAGAAGAAGATGATGCGCCGGCAGATTCCGGCGACGAGAGGCTATGCGGACGGGTGAAACTGGAGCGCAAGAAGGTTGCGGATATGATGGTTCGGTCAATCGCGGCGATTGGGACTCGACGACGGCAACATGGCGCGGCGGGGCAGAGACCGACGGCGACGACGGAGGAAGAAAAGAGGAAGAAGAGGAGGGTGACCGGTCGGTTTTAACGAAAAAGAGAGAAACGATGAGGTGACTGGCGACTCCGCGAGCTCGTCCAGCTGGCCAGGAACACGCGAGGACGGCCGAACCGTCGAGGCGAGCCACGGCGACGTCGGCGACCGGCCGGCATGGGCGAGAACAGAGGGAACCCTGTGCGGTTACTGTAGCAGTTCTTCCTTCTTTTTCTTCCTCTTCCAAATTCTCCAAAAATCACATAACAACTTGAAAATCTCCAAATATAAAAAGTTACTCAAATTTTCAAGATAAACATTTTCCCTTTTTGAAGCATTTTTAATTTCTGCCCGCAAAAATAGACTTTTTGAAATAGGGTCAAAATAGGACAAATTTGAATTCAAAATTACTTTTAAATTTATTTAAAAACTTCAAAAACTTTGTACATAACTTTTGTACATCAAAACAAGATCTACAACTTGGCTTTTGGAAGTTTTTGCAAATTTTGCTTAAATTTTGAATTATGGAAAAGGGGGTAAATAGGGTTTTGCCGAAATTCAAAATTACTCTAAAATTTTGAACTAAACTTTGAAAATTCAAAATACCAACTTTGTTCAACTTTTGAAAACTCTACCTTTTCACTTTTGTGACCACCCTCAAATTCTTGATAAATTTTGAATAAAAGAAAAGGGGACAAACTAGAGTTTCAAATCGGGGTTTTTCAACTAGGGGGTAACTTCCTGATTACGATTCTTTCCGCGTCTTTTCGTCCGACAACGTAACCAACTATAACTAGACTTATTTTTGCCCAAATCTATAGCTTAACTGGTAGTTAACACCTGGGGTGTTACATGGCCGCCCCATGCCGCACGGAGGACGCCGGCGTGGCCAAAGACAAAGAATGAAGTGAATAGCACGGGACAAGGATGGCGGTGTTCGGGCGACATGCTGCTCCCAGCGTCGGCGAGTCCCCCGTCTCGGGCCATAACGACGAGTCAAGGGCGGGATTGGGGAATGCTCGCCGACCGGCAACGCCCCGGGGCCCGGCGAGGCGCGCGGCAAGTGATCGTACCCACCATCACGGATGTCGGGCCGCCGGGCGTTGGCGGCCCCCCGTGGCGCCCCCTCGATTGGGTTGTAGGCTGCGCCCCGCCGTGGGCACGAGTGCATGGCCGGGGCGTTCCATCATCATCTACCCGACCTTGGCGGCACCAGGGGAGTCATCAGCATCCCCATCGTCATTGTTGTTGCCGTGAGGGGGGGAGTTCGGCGGCGTCGACCAGTCCTGATATGCGACAAGCCTGATGCGCACGAAGTAGTGTAGTCCAGGGAGTAGTTCGTCGCCTCCCCTCGCTGGACCGTAACCCGCTTCCGGAGGAAAATGAGTTTCGCTCCGATGAAGGTTGGGTGCTTGCACCATGCCGTAACGGTACTCCCTTGTCATCATCGTCCGCCGTCCGGCGGTGACCCGCTTCCTCAATCTTTCAAGTGTCCCCTAGGGCTGCTGGACCACCTCCACATTCCCGGCGTGAAGGGGCAGCCGCTGATGGTGAGGAGCACCTTGAACTTGAAGGTCCCGTATTTGGCGTTTGCCGTGCGCACCCATGGCTTCCGTGAGGGGAGTCGAGGCGGTGGGTCGGGCTGAGCCATGACGCGATCGCGGTCATCTCGTGGCGGAAGTGGATGGCGAAGTCCTCCGGCTCATGCGCCCAGAGACGGACACCTCATTTGCAAAGATCCCACACCGGGCGTTGAGAAGGTCGTAGAGCATCGTAGTGGTCACCTCCCCGCCGCGTCCCACGATAGTGGCGGGGAGGGAGCACCGGTGAAGCCGTCCTTCCGCGCGGACCGCGGCCGAGCGGGGGACAACGACGAGCTTGGTGATCGGCGGCCCGCGACCAGCCGCCTCGTCGGCCACAACAGAGAAGCGGCATCATGGTCCGCGATCTGTTGTGGGCATGGGGAGGAGGTGGCGGTGGCGGGGAACGCTCCTCCCCACGCCAAAGTCGCCTTCCATGGATACGGCCGGGAGTCCTGCGCCCCGTCGACCTTGGCTCCCAAAGATCAACGCCATCGGCCCGGCCGCCGTGGACCGTGGGGCGCCCGAAAGCGTAGACGCCGCTGGAGCCCATTCCATCGGGGCGCCCCCGGCGCGTACCGCCCGAGAGGCTCCGACACCGAGGAGAGCGCGAGCGCTTGAGCCGGCTTCGGGCGCGGTGGCCGCGCGCCGCCGCCGGTGGCCCTCACCGGGCGGGAAGCACCGGCTTGGGAATGTGCATTGCGCCCGACGCGTGCCCCTCCCGCAGTGCGCTGAAGCACAACCCCCGCAGCTCCAGTGGGCACCGCCCGCGCCTCGGCCCGGTGGCGGCGCTGGCGGCGGCTTCCGATCGCAACCGTGAAGAAGCCCTCGGCATCCGGCACCACGCGCCCGCGAGGCGCCGGCCGCTCCGTGGGCGGCCCGGCGGCGAGACGCACCGACGGCGCCGCCGGAGTCTCGTGCGGCACGGGACGCGATCTTTGCGCCGGGTACGCCGCCGCTTGGCCACCTCGAGTAGGCGAGCCTCACGCGGTGTAGGTGGTAGGCGTGCTGGCGACGGCGGCGGTCGTGCCGAGGCGGGTGGCGGGCCATGCGGCCGGTACGCGCCTTGCCGCCGCCATGAAGCCCGCGAATTTCTTGTGGCGCCGCCCTGGCCGGCTGCGTGGCGCAGCCCCGTCGAAGGACCGCCTTGCCCATGGCGGCAACGGCCGCCGGCGGCCCGGCGAGATCTCGGCGTCGAATCCGAGAGATCCTCCCATCCCTCCAGATCCGCCTTGCCCCCGGATCCGGCGTGAAGGGGCCGGGGACGACCGGCGGCGGTGCCCGCGTCCCGAGGGGCGGAGGTGAGATCCCCGCCGCTTGAACGCCGCAGCGAACCCTCATCCTCATCGATGTCGCCCGGCCCCAAAGATGATTCGCGACGGCGCTTGGCGCGAGCTCCTCGTCCCTCCACCTCCCGGGCCCAGGATCCCCGGCGTGCGGGGCGAGCCGTCCTCCATGCCGACGCGGCGCGGCCGGGCTCGATCCGGTCCAAACCAGATCCAGGAGCAAGGGTGGCCGGGGAAGCAGATCCGTGGAAGAGGGGCCGCGAGAGGAGATCCGACACGGGGAGAGGTGGCCGGGGTTGCGTAGGGTGTTGGGGAGGCAGGAATGGGTGGAGGATGGCAGGGGGAGGAGGTGCGGCGGCCGGGCGGCGGCGGGGTCGGGAGTCGCCTGGAGTCGCCCTTACCTACTTACCGTGTGTTGAATGTCACTGAACAGTTCACGTCTTAGGTGGGATCGAAGCAAAGTACGTGTAGCTATAGTGTAATAAGTATTGCAGCCGCTGAGTCTTGAACTTGACTTGTGTCCCGTTTCCCTGAAGCGAACTTTCACACAAATAACTTGTCAGTACAATAAATAATTGTGTTAAAAGTCTAAGTAATTAACATAGGTTAAATTCAAAATAGCATCACCAAAGAGGTTAAGACTTTTCATTATTGTTTGGATACTCAGTCTCTCCCATCCATATAGATTGGAGTGGAAAATAAACAAATAGCTAGGGTATTGAGTTTGAAGAATGGATTATAGATTGGAGTGGAAAATAAACTAATAGCTGGGATATTTAGTTTGAAGAATGGATTAGTTCATCTTCTTACTCATCATTCTCCGTGTTTGGTTTGTGGAATGAAATGAGTTGCTATCACATCATTCCTCACAAGCTAATAACTAGTACTAGTACAAAGAACATAGTTATTTCACCAAATTTGAGGAATAGTTTCTTGATGCTTCCTTTATTGTGATATTTTGGTTCTGTCGTTCTCCATACCTACTAAAGCTAAAGAGTTGCCGATTGCCATAGTCGTGATATTTTGGTTCTGTCGTTCTCCATACCTAAAGATGCAGGCGGGGCGGGTTGTGGACCGTCCACAAGCCGCAAAGGCTGTCCCACCAAGCTATTTAGCGGGCTATCGACGTCCACTGAGTCGCAAAGCTATAGCCGCGAACATCCAGGTGGGCTTAGCGGACAAACATGTGGAGCCCGCTAACGTCCGCAAGACTCACGACAAGAACACACGCATAAACATGATCATCGAGCTAGAGCTTAGGCTTCTAAGACTAGCCACAGCGTGCACGGTGCCGAGAAACGGTGATGAGAAACCAGTTAAACCTCACAGTGTTCAGCATCGATATGCATATGTGTGGGGGCCAACATCAGAGAGCACGGGATCTTCATTCTTTTGCATGAGCAACCAGCCACCGCCGGCTAAAAATAGTTTTTTTTATTCCTCAAGCGTCGGTGCATGTAGGTTCCTCGGTGCCAAGTTTTTGAACCAAGCATCGCACCCTGCAAATACGATCCGATGCCAGGTGGAACTGGCGCCACATCTGCTTGGACTTCTCGATGTCGAACTTGCGCGCGCGGAGGAACCGCAGCATCATCTTGGTAGTCATCGTGGCGCGCCCGGAGGAGCTCCTCCAGCACCAGCCTCTGCCGGAACGCGTCCACCTGCTTCATCTCCTCCGCGTCGCGCACGTCCTGGATCGACACCGACACCACCTTGCTGCTCCGACGGCCCATCGACTTGCGGCTCAGCGAGCTCTGGAGGAGGAGCTTCGACAACGGCCGCGACGCCGACGACGACAGCGCCGCTGCGCCGCCCTTGCCGCCGCCGTCCGTTGCGGCGCCGCCGTTGGCCGCCATGCACGGCTGCGGAGGACATTTCTTTGCCTAGCTCGCGGACGCGCGCTGTCAGTCAGACGCGTCTTGCGGCGATAACCGCGGCTGCTACGGATGCGGCTGCTACGGGAGGACATTAGTAGGTATGGACCATACCTACTAATGATCAGGGTGAACTAGTGGCATAGTGGAGGTAGCTGTTTCATGCCT
Organism: Hyparrhenia diplandra; assembly: GCA_015847255.1. Lineage (NCBI taxonomy): Eukaryota > Viridiplantae > Streptophyta > Magnoliopsida > Poales > Poaceae > Hyparrhenia > Hyparrhenia diplandra. The sequence continues at coordinate 142,491 of JADLZK010011518.1, read as the reverse complement.
ACAGCACTTGACCTGATCACTAAGCTGGTAAGTGTTCTCAATTCTCACTGCTTTGGTCATTTTCCACCCGTCCGGGTGCCGCGCGCACACCAACATTATAAGTGGAGGTGATAGCGTGATGGCCGCCGGCTACACCTGTATAGCAGTGGCAGACTCGGTGTTGGTCATCATCAATAACGACGGCACAAACAGTGGCAATGGCGTATCAACGTGTTAGCATTGGAATCCAGTCATGATCGTGCTTCTTGGTGGCCAGAGAAGCGGCAAGTGCAGATGCCATTCTTGCTGCTGCGCTTGAATGGGGCAGCGTTAGTGTTGTGCAGGAGCGTGGAGGTCTCAGTTCAACCTTTTATAATGCTAAGCATCTCCAAGAGTTTTGCATTTGGATTTGGCATTTGCAAAATTTACCAAAAAACTGAAAAACCACCCTCCAACAGTTTGGCAATTGCATTTGGCAAATCAGTGTTCTTTGGCATTTGACGGCATGAGTGCGCAAAAATACATGTGTTCTCGGCTTTAGCGATCGCGATAGCGGCTTGCATGCACGGAGGAAAAAATAGTCACGGACGAGTACAGTACAGGGACTCGCGCGGCCAACGACCTCTCTTTCCTGGCCCCACTTTTTAAATTTGCAAGCCCAAATTAGCAGACTATTGGAGGAAGGATTTTTTTAGACTTGGCATTTCCATTTCACATTTGACAAATAGGAAAATTGTCAAACTATCTTTGTCAAAGCTCTTGGAGATGCTCAACTGAAATCAAACGCCTTGCATTTGGATAGTTGATGGATTGTGCATGCATCAGCTAGATCGTTGGAATCAAGTAAAAAAAAATCAAGGTTGATTGTGAATGACCAGGAACTGTGCCTGTTGAACATTTCATCTTCTAAGTTGATTCATATCGTGCAGGATACACAGACCCGCAAATTCCAGTAATCGTTACAGCTCGACCATATGCCATAGTTCTTTCCTTACATGGTTGACATCAGAAGCTCAAGCCTCAATAACCATATTAAAAGAATCGAACACTGTATATTTGCCTATAATTGTTGTACAAACCAGCGATGTGGTCATGTCGAACAGCGGAATTTACAAACACAGCCAGCGCCAGGTGCAGAAGTCATATAAGATACATCATGGTACGTACGGTAAAAGCCACTTCAGGTGTAGAAACCGTGTTCATTCCAGACGCTAAATTAGTTGGATACAAGTACAATGCTATCAGGTACAGACAGCTAGTTGCCAAAGCCCTGTATTGCAACATCACCTGCACAAGCATGCCGTTCACACTGTGAGATGCTGCCCAGTTAAATTCATAGAAAAAAATGGCAATCTCGACCTGGAATCACACGTTCATGGAAAATGGCAGGTGTTAACCCATAGAACTTGCAGGCTGCCATTCCCACAAGGCCGCAAGGGACTTTCCCCTTTCTTTTTTTGGGGGGGGGATGAGGTCTCTAGCTTTATTTTATTATAAAAAACATTCACCAAGGAGAGTTTCTTAAATAGAGATTATATTAGCAATCCAAGGCTATAAAAGTACCACCTCGACCATACCTCACAAATAGTATGAATAAATCTTCGTCAGTTATTGCTCCGAGTTCCATTCTTCTCTCCAGAGCAGTCAGACCTCCGCCATCTTTAATTGTTGTTCTTGCACCCCTGTACAAAGGATCGTAATAGTTCGTTTAGAAAAATGCCTCCCATATGTTTTCCATGATCTGTGAAGGAAAATTATGGCGGCAATATAAGGAAATCATAGTCGTAACAAGATAAAATAAACGAAGAAAAATGTATTCTTTGTACTGAACATCAACCATAGGGTACCACATTGCTGACATGAATCTTGCTATCTCAATGAAAAACCATAGGGTACTACACTGCACATAAACGAAGAAGAATGTGTTCTTTGTACAGGCAAAGAAAGCAAATGGCCACAATGTGCACGGAGGAAACAGTCTTCATTAGATTAAAAATTGAGGCAATAAACCTTCATAATGCCCTTTTTTACAGCGATCAGTGGATCTGGACACAGAACGACACATTTGCATGAACAAGCTCAATATACCTTTTGAGAATTTTTCATGTATAGTTGGTGTTCAAATGAAATAGTCTTTTACCAAAGTGCTTGTCTCGCTGTGCAGATATACACTGTTAAAACACCAATGAAATATCATGCACATGACTCTAATTGTGTCACTACATAGTTCATACTTATTAGGAAAGGACCAGCAGCTTACTTTAGACTGAGACTTGACTGCTACAGCAGTCAAGGTCTCCTCTGTAATTTCTAGGAAAGTATTCAAGGACCAGCAGCTCACTTAGACTGAGACTTGACTGTGGCTATATACATATCGGGCAACCCCCCACGTTGGGTGTGGTATGTGTGATTCCTTTACTCTTTTACAATACTGAACAAAACAAACATAAATTCAAATACACTGAAATGGTAAAAAAAAATCAAGTTGGAAAGATAGTTTGGGAATCATGAACAACATGGCATGAGGGCATAAATACCAAGCTGCTGATGATATATTGCAAATAAAATTAATCATGAAACAAATATTATCAAGAATTCAAGCCTACCTCTTCAGCAGATGTTTGGTGAGATCATCATTTTTCTTTTGTACACAATGATGCAATGGTGTTCGGCCATGGAAGTCCTGCATATTAATATCCGCGCCAAAAAGTAGAAGAAGCTCCACCATTATAGGATGACCATATCGGCATGCAAAGTGCAATAAAGAACAACCTTGTAGACAGCCTTCTGGTTTCCCAGAGTCCTGAATTATCTCACAAGAGATCGGATCAAGAAACATCTTGTCTGACACTGGCTCAACATGATGGACATCTTTGCTCAAAGCATCATATGTCATGTTAGCGCTCACTTCAGCTATTGCAAGAATCCGATATGCTTCTCTCACATCATTTTTCCTTATAGCTTCCAAAATATTAATGGTAATCTGATCTGGATCTCTAGCAAAAAAAGCAGTTTGTCCACATACTGCATGGATCATTTATGAGAATGAATAACATGACACTAACCAAGTAACAGAAGATGATCATCAGAAGCAAACATAAGACAAAACTAACAGCACTATATCATGCTGCCTTTTTTGAGACGCCTGTATCACGCCGCTTGTGTTTGTTTTAATGAATAGCACTTCCATTCATCTGAGTAGGCTCAAATATATGATATATCCATGTAGAGGCCTGGTGGATATGGACAGAGGGCCTTACAAAATGAGGAAATGCAATGTGATTACTATAAATTTTGCAATATCCTTCTACTTTCTTAGAAAGCATCCTTTCACAATGTTAGCCAGCCCACCAAGGAAATTAAGATTGAAGTTACTGCGATATTTCTACTATACAACTCTTTGAAGTTTTAAAAGAGATAAGTGTATGACATCATCTTATAGGGGTATATGTGGTCATTTCTCATTTAACTTTTTGTCCAGATTCAATACTTGGTCCATGCGAATGGTGGCTATAGACAGATATTATGATATGGATGGAATAGTTCTTAGGACCTACCATTTTTTTTTTTAAAAAAAAAAGTATTTATGCCATAAAATTTCTTCTTTGAACATAGTTACAGCTTGGAAGGTTTTCATAGTTGTTGTGGCTTGCTATTTGATTAGTTAAAGCTGATCCAAATTCTGATCATGACCAAATATGATTTGCTGCACATGCAAGCAGCAGGTTATCTATCCAATAGCACAATTATAGTTCATAAGGAATGATATATTTGTCTTATCTTGGTATCAAAAGCCTATAGGGCCGAAATTTGACTCCGATTATAAGATGTAACAAAGGTTGCATCATAATTGAATCTCCATTGTCCATCTAAATTTTGTATGATAGGTCATATATTGATTGTGGAGAAACCATCAGTAGGTCGATCAAAGATAAAAAGAAATTGAAGAGCTTACCTTTGTTTGTATGTACCTCTCCTTTATTGAGAAAGCATCACTGGGTTTAGGCTTTTCAATAAAAAGAATAGCTCCATTTGATTCGTCCATTCTGGATGAACATAGAATGATATAACAAAATGCCAAGTAGGAAATTGCACAAAATGAAAAACAGCAGATAGTAGTAATGATGCTGCAGTAAAAAATCAAACCTGGGAAATCAATGATGGAAAAGTAATGGCTGCTATAGTTAACAGTGTTAAACTAGCCATGATTATGAGTCTACACAAGTTTAAGCAAGCCACTATGTGGTCTATTGAAAGATCGCTATGTTCAGGATAGTGGTGCCCTTCAACATACTCTAATGCAGCAGCTTCATGTCATTGAACAGAAAAGACATGTCTATTGATGAGTACTACTCTGCCTTTGATCATTTGATGGGTTCTTCGATCTCCACGGTACCCAAGTGTACAGCAGCACAGTACTTGATAAAAAAGAATATTCGAATTGATTAAAAACCGAATTGTTTGTGCTGTTTCAAAGAAGAAGGATGTACGAGGACAGGCAGCCTGTACACACAATTCATGCTAGCACTAACTTGTTGGCTTCTATGTTAGTCTACACTAGTCAATGTCCCCTGGACTAGAAATCAAGTGGTGTGGTCTGGAAGAAAAAAATGGTTAAAATTTCAAGGTGAAAAGTAAAGAAGTAACATGCAGATCTGATTGTATGCTTTAACATACTCTTGATCTTCTTTTGGAAGCTGAGCTTCCCAAATGGAATTAGCGTAATCATTTCCTATTGCATGGAAGAGATCCATTATTACAGGCTCCCAGACTTTCACATCTAGTCTCAAGGATCGAACCTGCATCAAGTAAAAACATTATCTGTGACACTAACATATGGAACAAGCTAATATCATTCTTTTTTAATATCACACTGATAAGATTTTTAAAAGCTTATAGGAGCTACGAGATATCATATATAATAACAAAAAAATACTAGTTCGAAGTCGCACATTCATTACCAGATAAAAATGGAAGGCACATCTATTAAAAAAAAAGCAAAGCAAATATATTAAATCGAAGTGTTTCCTTTCATACCAAGTATTTAAAACTTATGCATGGTTCACTACCACATAGAAGTACTTAAATTTACCACATGGAAATAAACACTATATTATATGCAAGTCAAAAGTATATATACTTTTTCTAATTATAATTAGATCGCGTAATTGCTAAAGCTTTGTACTGGAGATGCCGATGTTGAAAATGACAATAATGAGAACAAAAGCAATAGTGCACAGTAGGATATGCAGATGTAGTAATCTGTATTTATCATCCCTAAGTGAATAAATCCAAGAATCCGAACTTCTTCTACAAAAGACATGGCCAACCAACATTATCACTATTAACATATATCATGGTATAAAAGAAACTAGTTATTGCACCTTTGAAATGTGCACTCCAAGATTCCTGTGAGCCCCAGAGCACTCAATGCAAATCAGGATACCCAAGTTTAGAGATGCCCAATCAGGATCAGGAGAACGACATTCCGCACAACTGTCATTTCCAGGGATATTCCTCAGAAGATTGAATATATCATCATGTCCCTCTGAACTCTTGTTATCTTCAATACACAAAGAATCAACAGAACTTGCAGATCTTTTTACTCTCTGCTGCTACATTACCATATGACAACTGAAATGAAATCAGAATAACAAATCAGTACCATATCTTGAATGAATAGATTGAACATATTCATATACATGTAATGCATTAAAATGGAGCCAAATTAGGAAGGCTAAGCATTATTACTTCATGATTATCCAGTGTCGATGCATGGAGCTTAATAGATCTATCCTTTGTTTCAACCAAAAAGGTAGACTAAGACTAGTTATATGATGCGGCAAAAGATAAATGGCTGCAGCAAACCTGCTGAGGGAATGGTGAATTTAGTAGTGATGCAATAACTCCAGTAATTTTCTGGATCCAATCCTTTTGATCAGCCACTGATTCCGCCTGCCATAAACAAAGTAGAAAGCATTCATGTGGCATCAGGCCATTGTTGTATCAAAGAAGAATAAAAATCAAAAATGTGTTATTCACATGTTCAGGAAATACCAAAAACATGAATTGCACAAAGAAAGCTTGATATCTGAGGACTATGCGGTTACCTGTAATGTGATGTCTTAACAGGTGAGATTATTCTGAAGCAAAATCTTAAATCATTTTCGTCTGCATCAATCTTAATTGTTGAAGTTCTGAGATCAATTTTCTGACATGACAATGATTCTTCACCCTGAGATGAAGCTCTTTGGTTCAAGAATCTGAATCGACCAAACACACCTTCACTAGCTGTTTGCTGTGATGACACTCCTTGCTTCCAAGAGAATAAAAGAAACAGGTACATGTAAAGTACAGAAAAATAACATGAACAAATTAGCATTTAGGATAAATTATACAACACACTTGCATTTAAAATAATCCAGCACATCCCTTGAAAATAATCTACTGCACAAAAATTTGACGTGCAAATTATGTACTGCAGCCCTAAAAACTGGGAAGCTCCTATGCATCATCCCCAGGCAGTACAAGCAAGTGACGATCGCAATCAACACCTTGCTCGACACAGCGGACCTCTCAATTGCAGAGGTGACCGACCAGCTGAAGGCGGTCGACGACGATGGTGCGGCAACTCCGGATCAGCCAATACTCTCTGGCGGCAAAAAAACAGAAACTTGTGCTCTAAAACTCCAGTTACTCTTATTCACCTCTGCTCGACCTATAGCTGCTGCACTTCTAACAAGAAACACCCCAAAGGCCAGTTGCCCTGGACGTGCCGCCGAGTGCCCATGTGCATCTCGCAAGTGACTCAGGTAGGTTAGGTAGTCACAGATAAACTCAGGACCACGCAAGTGACTCAGGTAGTCACACATAAACTCAGGACCACGGCCAGCGAGGCATGTTTTTTGAACCAAGACCTGTTTAAATTCGTTCTCACGGGGAGTGAAACCTAGTACTTAGTGTGCTACTTGAGCCCTGCTGCTAATCAGTCAGGAAGCAGGTCCGTTCACATGTTCTGCAACCCTTGAATAAAGATAATACACATGATAATCAGATTGCATACCGATTTTCCTTTATTCCCATAGTAGTACAGTGTTCCATGGCTGTCAAGCACAAAAAATCTCCTCTTCCATTCACCTCGTGTATTTTGAGGACGCTTAAATAGGTAACCTTGTTTAATAACTTGAACCTGGCAAAGAAACAGACTAGTAAGGACAAGCAACAGAAGTTCACAAAACAATTACGAAATACCAAACAACAAAACTTCAGCCCAGTATAACTACAAAAGGGAAATGGTGCAAGAATAAATACTAGATTTTGAACCAAATGGTGGTAATCATGGATACCACTTGCCTGGATTCTGATTATAGGAAGGCTCACGCATGTCCAATTAGTACCATGTTATAAAAGCTCATCTCAACTACACGTAAATTCTTATCTATCAACAGTCTCTCCAAATCATTGTATAAAGCAGCATGAATAAGCTTTAAGCTAGCTTATCCTGGTAGGTGAATATTTACTAATTGCTTCACAGAGGATAATTACCTCGCCACTGGCAGATGACTGCATTAATGCTTCAATCGTTTTATAGGACTGAAGGCCAACAACATGAATACCATCACCACTAGTTGACGTATCTACATTGCTAGCCATTCTCACATTAGCTATTTCCTCTTCAGTTCTGAACTCCTGAATTCTCTTTGCAAGCTTATCTTGCTCACTTACAGCCATTTGTTTTGATTGTTGTGCATATGTTAGAACCTGCATCAACACTTCAAGCTTAGCACAGCAATTGTTAACTCCTGGTTAGCTGGATCATGTTGATAAGGTTGAATAATTCTTTTAAAGACCACTGTGACACGAGACATTATTAAACCTGGTGAATGAATGGTTCCATTTGACTCAGTAGCTCATATCCCTATATCATAAAGAACAAAATCAGAAACCAAGCAACAAAAAGACCAGAAATTACTAAGCACGTAGAAAGGAACCATATACCTGCTTAAAATACCTCAAATGGGCATCCATCACTGCACTTATTGATTCCAAGAATTCATACTTCTTTTTTTTTGCTTCAACGTTTGCAAGGGCATGTACCTGAATTCCTTACAGCAAAGTTGATCATCGGAAAGGCTGAATAAAATACTTGTATGTGGAAAAATATTGATATACATACTAAGTTAAAGCGACATCTTTCGAAAGCTGACTTGGCATTTTGTAGATCCTGTAAACTTAGAATTAGGGTGACGGCATGAAAGCAAAATATACATTCATCTACCCCCAAAAAAAATAGAATAAAACAGAACTACAAAAGGCTAGTCACAAGTTCACAATGTACCTCCTCAAGTTCTGTCACAACTTCTGCTCTAGTCCCTTTTAAGCACTGACACAAATCTTTCACGTGCCTGACAAACAAATAACACCAGAATCTTAATACAGTGTATTACACTAACATGTTAAAGGTATAGAAAAACAAGGTCACACTGTTCAAAAATCATCCACACATGCCGCATTAACAAAGATAAAGAAGGTAGTCAGATAACTCAAACTCAAAGCATCACCTGATCATAAGCCACTGCAGCCCTATCCAAACGTCGCCGACAATCCTATATAGAGCAAGTATTTTACAAAAAAGTACATATATCAATTAAGCAATGTGTTAAAATCTAATTCCCATGTCACTGTCCATGTGGAAAGGCAATTGTTCCTATTTCCCAAGATGGAAGACACAGATTTTTAGGGCTATTTAAGGTTTTCTATTCCTTGCCCAGACACGGAAGCAAGAGGGTCGAAGTCTGGTCTGTGGTCTCACAAGTCACTAGCATAAAAGTCGTTTGCCCATTGAAAAGAGCAGCACCTGACCTACTATATTGTTTACTTCAGTTACAACCTATCAGTTACCCAATAATATCAGTTACATGTATGCTGTGTTGTGTGGGTTTCAGGCGGAGAGGATAGGAGGGAGTTTACCTTCACACCATTTAAATCCACATCAATGAACTGCGAAAGGCGATCACTAAGCATGTGCTCTACCTGTTTGGAGGGGAAATGGATATTATAATTAGAATGCAAAAAAACTAGCCATTTGTGCTGTTTACAAGTGATATATTAGCATGCCCTGAGCAAAAGAAATTTACCAAATATAGAGACATCAGATTAGTACATCAGTGTATTGCGAGGGCAAACAAAATTCCATCGCAGAGGAAATGATTATTCTATTTCAACACACAATTCCTGCTTCTAGATAATGCAGCCACTACTGGATGCAAGGAACCCTTTTGGCACTTTTCTTTCTATCTGTGTTATTTATAGCAACATAGAAATATATATCTTTCAACAAATAAAAAATGCATCCCTCATACTTTTTCTGTTGTGGTTCTGCAAATCCCAACCCTTATTTTATCACTTGTGCTTTCAGTTTATTGAATATCTTTGAAATTTACAAAGTAATCAAAGAACCTTAGGTGGCAATGCTAGAATTAGCATTGACACTACCCCTCTTGGGCTGACTGTTGGCCTCCTCAGGCCCATGTACTTTACTATATATGTGTGTATCTCCCTGTAATCACTTATCAATCAATCTAATACAGTTGGCCTCGGCCTTCATGGTATCAATCGCCTAGTCGGGTCCTGTGCGACCCTTCCGCTTCGCTCCCCTCGGCCGCCGCGCCTCCTCACGCTCCGCGCGCGCCTCCCCTGCGCCGCCCGCCTCGCCCCTCACGCCGAGCTGCTGCGCCCCCGCCTCGCTATGCCACTGCACGCCTCCCGTCATACCTTCCGCCTCCGACTCCTCCTCTGGAGCGCCCCCGCTGATCTTTGCGCCCGCGCCAATCTCCATGACGGCTCGCCGCCGCAGCGGCCCCGGAAGAGGAGGCGCCTCGTCCCACACCGACACAACGCGAGCGCCGCAAACAACTCGGGGAGGAAGTTGATCGTGCGAGACCGGTCGCCGATGCCCGGGAGCGCGCTTCGCGCCGCCCGCCGCCACCCTCTCTCGGAGCGTGCGCAGCCGACGCCTTGAGCGCGGGTCGTGGCCCTTCGCGAGCCGTCTTCGTGACGAGGCACTCCGGGACGGCACGGCGGCGATAACCGCTCCTCTACTCCCAAGCCGAGGCCATCACTCATCTACACCGTCGGCCGTGGAGAACATCCGCAACCCTGGTGTGTATCGTCCTCGACCTCCAGTCGTCCAACTACTCCAAGTGGCGTGAATACCTCCTCCTCACCCTCCTCGACGATCCGGCCTGGGCACGCATGGACTATGTGGTCCTCTCGTGGTTGTTCAACGGCGATCTCCCGACCTCAGTATATCACCCACGAGCACGGTGGCACCGCTGCCCGTGTCGCTGGCTCGAGATCGAGCAACAGTTTCTGAACAATCGTGAGTCTCGGGCTCTGCTCCTCGACGCCGAGTTCCACAACAAGGGGATGGAGAAACGCGCTGCCTTCAGACGACGTCGCTATCGCCTCCGAGCAGCGGGTCCGTCGAGCGTGTTCACGACCAAAGACATCGGCCCGGTGGAGTACCGGTCGGCGATTGGGCACTCTTCGTCTCTCCGGCGGCGTCCCCCGGCGTCCCTCGCCCGCATTCAGGGCCGCAAGCTCAAGCCGCGCCGCCGGCCCGCACCGTGTCGAGGAGGTCATCAACGCCGCCGCTGTCCGTCTGCGGCTTTCGGCCGCGCCCGCCTTCATGATGTGTTCCACGCCGGGGTGCTCAGAAGTTCGCCGGCACGCGCCGACCACGCCCCGGGCGCCTCCAACCACCATGGTGCGGTGGTGCCGGCGCCCGACAAGATCATCATCAAATGCCCGGGATGGCGCGGCGTGCGCCAAGTGCTAGTCCAATGGAAGGACGAGCCGGCGACTCGCGAGGGGAGGACTTCGACGACTTCGTGCTTGTTTCCCACTTTTCATCCCGGGCGGAGAGATGTCATGTGCGGGCGCACATATGTCGGCCAGAGAGAGCCCGTGACGCGGCGCCGAGGCCGAGCGTGCGGCCGGCCGCCCAATGAAAGCCGACGGGAGGGGCAAAAAGCTAGTGGCTAGGAGGCAAGTTAGCTAACTAATTAGTTGTTGCCTTGTTAAGATTAGTCCTAAAATCAAGGAGAGTTTCTCCATCTGCATGGCCATGGGCCTTACGCCAGAACAATTGAATCAACAAAGAAGTTATCCCTAACCTCTCTCCCTTTCTCTTAAGCCGACGGCTGAGGGGCAAAACCTCGCCGGCGTGACGGACGGTGGCTACGAGTTACGTAGCCAAGGTCCGGCCAGTCAGGGGTTCGAGGCCCTTGACAGATTTGAACAAATAATTAAGAACAGGAACAGTGTGAATGTTGTAACTGAAACTAATACAGATCATGCCAAGAAAAGAATGCAAATCATGCGCAGACTCACAGGAGCAAGCCCTGGTATTAAGTTGAAAACTCACGAGAAAAACAGTAATGCTACTTTCCTTTCAATTCTTCATGCCTTTTGTGTTACATAAACTACCTATGCAGGGGAGAAATTATAGGTCCAATTTTAACCATGTATGATAGTAGTACCTGAGAACGAAGGAGCTCCTTGTATGTCCCAAGCTCCCTGAAAGCAGTAGTGAACTTGGACATCACGGGACCTGCAACATAGTAAAGAATATGGTTTTCAGAGAATTTGAATAGAGAAAACCAATAAATGACTGTAAATTTGTAGCTACCAATTATCATGCTACGCAACTTAAATAGGAGAAATTTGATTAATTAACGAGTACATGGATATGTACGTATCTGTACTGTTTCTATATTCAAAGAATCTGTTGTTCTGATCTACAGACATTAAAACAAATATGCTGCAAATCTCCAAAATACTCAAAGTGATATTGAGACAACTGGGAATTGGAAACAGGAAAAAAAACACAAATGTTGGGTTTCAACTATAGCCTACCCCCAACTTGCTTGGGACTAAAAGGCTTTGTTGTTGCTGTTGTTCTACTAGATATAGATAGGATGGAAGGACAGAATTAAGCATTTAAGCAACAAATACATTAGAGGTTTGCTGACCTCCAATGGCAACACTAATAGGGTCATCCAGACCAGCACCAAATGCTTGCAGAAAATCTGCGAATGATAGATCCCCTGCATATGCCTCATCAAGTGATCCCCTGAAACTAAGGTGATTAGCAACATAATAATAAAAAAAACTAGCTAATGGCACATTACAAAAACTAAAGCACCTAAACATGTAACAGCAAAGTAAAGAAAAAATAATAAATGTATTTCTTCAACTAAAAGGAACTTTTATGAAGGGACCTTATCCAAAACTTATGCAATAAGACAGTACGCATTATGGCATTTGTCTCAAGTTACATGCAGTTACAACGCCTCAAATGTTTGCAAATGTGGAACAGGAGATAATAAAGAAACGTACATGAATCTTTTACATCCTTTATGCAGGTTTGAGCACCGTTCTTTCAGTTCATCAGTAAGTTGTTCCAAAGAATTGACCTGCAGGTATTGGAAACGAGTCAGGACAATAATTTAAATGCATGTATAGGTTCGTTTTGAAGTTCAAAAATAAGGGTTTGGGAGCAACAAACAGAGATAATTGTCGATTCTGGAGAGAAATTAGTGAGACAAGTTACCCAGCAAAATAGTTAAGCCCAATGCTCCTCTTTTTTTTTATTTGATTTCTAGCAGGGATGTTTTTAAGAGGGTCCAATTTCATTATAAAATTTCCAGCAGGCTGATTCAACAAAATGGATTGTTGTTGTCCCAGCAGGTGATTCAACAAAAATGCAACCATCAATTCAAAATGGGGAAACTAGTATCTTCAGCAAACAAAAATAAACAGAAACCATTGTAACCACTAGAGCCAGGCTGAAAATTTGCTCAAGCAAGCTTTACACCAGGTCCATCCATGAGCAAACTTGAAATAGGATCCACCCCTTCCATTCAAATATATGTTGTGCAATGCAACAGCAAATTTCGATCTTCAAAGTTGCGCCGTTGTCATCAAAGCGTTCTAATCCCTTCAAAGAAATCAACCCCGAACTATCTGAGGATGATTGACTTAATTCTCACCGACATGCCCAATTCGTCCGAACAAACACGGAAAATCACGTGAAAACGTCAACTCTGCTCAGAAATCCCTACATTTCAAATCCAAAACGGTCGACGCAAAGTGGATCAAGCTACCAAGCCGAGATCTCCCGCCCACAAAATGTTCCAAATCCGCCATAGCTCCGTCACAGGCAGACAGACTCCGACAACAGAACGAATCCTTCCATTGTACATACCCAAAAAATCAACCCAAATCCAACTGACGACGTAGGACCGACCGAGATTCAATCAGAGAAACACGAAACAATGCCTGGAAGGGGGCCGGATCAGGGAGGCCTCGTGGGCAAAGGAGCAAGGGGCGAGTGGCGCCACCTGTTTGCGGAACATGGGGAGTCCTCGAGCTTGGTGAAGGCCGCCATGTCCGTCCGTCCTCGTGTCCCGTGGTGGCGAGGCTGCTGCTGCTCTCTGGAAGCTTGCGGAGATCTGGGCGGGAGGGAGGAGGGAGGAGGAAAGAACCAGAGAGGGCGGTCGGGCATAGCTGGCCGGTTTCCCCTGTACGCACGTCGTAGTGCGGTTGGCGCTGTCTCGTCCTGGTGCGGGCTGTGCAGTGTCGGGGTTGGATGGGTGGGGCTGGGCTTTGAACCCAAACGCGACCCCATTTCACCGAATCGGGTGGGCTGCACAGTGCAAAATGGGATGGGCCGACTTTGCTGGTCTCGGGCTCTTGGCAGTCGTTATTGGTTTTGGGCCTCGGGCTCACAAAATCGAAAGGGTTTTTAAAAAACATGCTTTCCAGCTTTTAAAAACAAAAATCAAACAAAGGGTTTTTAATAAAGTTATATACGTTCTTTCAGTTTACCAGCCAAACTTGATAAGTCCTATTTTTTTATGTATATGAGAACGTATCCTCGCATCACCAAAATTTTATATTAAACCGTGCACACTTCGCGATCGGTGCCTTTAATTCCGCATCCGGTGGCTAGGAAGGTAATGACGCGCTTTTACAATTTGATGCCCGCCACCCCTAAATTCCCAAGGCGTTTTTGCAAAAAAACCCTCGCCCTGAAGGCCAACACGGAGTGGACGCCCAAACGCTTCGTTCCTGTCGCCCCTGCTGCATCGGCCCGCGACTCGTCTAGGCGGTCTTTCCGTCGCACCGCCGCCCTTGAATCTCGACCCACGCCCGCCTCTCCTGGCCGTCGCCGGCGGCCTTAGTCCGCCTGCTGGAGGAGACGCCGCCACCGCGGGACTTCGCCCGCCGGACCTCGCCGCCCCGCGGGACCTCGCCGCCTCGCAGCCCAGCCAGACTTCGCCGCCCTCGCCGGCCCGCCGTCCCTTGCCGCCCCGGCGGACCTCGCCGCCTAGGCGGACCTCACCACCTCGCCGGCCCTTGAAGCACTTCCATCCTGCAGTCCTTCAGGTGCGGCCAATTTGGTGCTTGCCAAGGCAGCTCGGCGTACACCAATCCAGCTTTGTTGGAAGGTGACGAGCAGCAGGATGCGAACTGCATCTTTGTTTTGTGCTGGCACTCAATTGGCAGTGTTTTGTACTCCCTGAAACAAGAGGATGCTTCTGAAACAAGAGGATGCTGATCATTGCTCTGTAGTCTGTACTCTGGTGCTTGCCAAAGCTACAGTATTGTGTTCAGAATGAATTATGTTTCTCAATGAAGTGTTAGGTAGTCCAGGGAAGAAGTGTTTGGTAGCAGAATGTTCAGCTTCTGAATGGAAAAGCTACGGTTGTTAGGCCTGTTGTATTGGCAATGGCAATTGTGCCTTCTGTGTAAACTTGTGTGTTGACAATAAATTATGTTTCTCAATGAAGTTTATCTTATGCAATTGTGCCTGAAATTGTACATGACCCATTCTATTAAGTGAGTGCTTATGGGAGCTCTAATACAGATTGTACATGACCCATTCTATTAAGCGAGCTGTTTCAGATATCTCAGAATCTGGTAGCATGGGCTCGGATGACAGTGTTTCAGTTGAGCAGTCAGTACCATAATGTGCAGTGGAGGAACCTGATCAACATTCTAATACAGATTGCTGCGATGAAATCATGCAGAGTGCTGTTTGGGCAATTGCGTGCAGTATGCATGCTGAAAAGTGAAAATCATTCATAACTAAATTTGGACCTGAACAAAAAGCACTACTAAATCAATATAGTCTGACCCAAACAAAAAGCAACACTAAATCAATACAGTAAAATGTAGTCTGACCCAAACCAGGAGCTAGTCTGAACTTTACTGTCTTCACTGAACACCAAACCCTCTGTAACTGCAATAATGGACTTCAAATATCTAACAGAGCACCTTAACTCAGCATTAATACATGATCTTTGATATGAAATTCGAGTGAGCAACTCCAACAGGCTATGAAAGATGCCACTGCAGGGGGGAAAAAAGCCTGCAGACTCAGCTACTGACAGATGAAAGAGACAAGTAAAGAACACCTACTATTGATGGGTTTCAAAAGGCTGAAAAAAAGTCACTGGAAACTAAAAACACGTTTCCTCAAGTATTTGGATCTCATTCTGCTTGGTGTGGTTGCTTAGTGCTGAACGTGAGTTAGCTCATCCTTATTTCTGAGCCAGGCATCCATATGAACAAAAATATTGAGCCACATTAGTAACACTACAGAGTGCAGACTCACGTAATTACCTCACCAGCGCTCTCTAGTTCTTCCTCTGGATGCACCTTCCATGTTTTCCAGCAATGAAAACTTGCATGCAGATAATTCAAAATAAACTTGATTGTGTCATTGCACAAGAATGTACAGACATTGTCAATGCCAAACACAGAATTGTCATTGCCAAACAGATAATGTACAAACATTTTTGATCCGTTCTCCATAGAATTTTCATTGCCAATACACAGAAGGGACAATTTACATTGGCATACAACAGGCCATACTCAGCAGTGAGGAATGTACATTCACAAGCACTGAACATTCAGACAGAAGCACTGAACATTCAGAAGTACTGAACATTCAGAAGCTCATCCCTACGTTCTCCAGGCAGCAAAAGGGGTCGGCTTGTCTGGGCGGTGAGGACCGGCAGACGCCTACGACGTCAAAGGGCGGTGAGGACCAGCAGTTGCGACGGCCGGCGGCGGTGGACGACCATGCTCAACTCGGCACAAGCAAGGGCGGCCGGCCGGGCGGCCAATCTCCACCGACGTCGATGAAGCACTCCTAGACCTGAGAAATCCGGAGGCGGGCCGAGGGGAAGCCGGATGCGGCGTAGCCTGGCGGCGCGAGAATGGAGAGGGCCGCCGTGCCCCTAGCTGTATCCTGGTCTCTCCTCGTGTACCTGGCGGCGTGACCGCGAGGACGGGACCCCTGGCAGCGTGACTCCATGAAGCCGCGCGGGGGCAAGTGCAAGATTGCCAAGGGGCTGCGGGCGTTAAAATGAAAAAAATCCCGTGCTCACGCTGCTGGCCCTCGGATGCGAGATGAACGTTCCAAAAAAGCTAGTGCGTGGTTTGCATGCTACAAAGACGGTGTCAAGAAGGATACGTTCTCTCTGTATATAGTGAGTTTGAGATTGCTAAGTCATAACCACGCTCCCAGGGTCTCATGTCATCTGAGATAATTGTTGTTGCTTAGTTCATCTGAGTGCAACACCAACTAAGGCTTTTGGATTCAGGTGGTTAAAAAAAGTTCAAATACGACCAAAATGGATGGATCTTGAAAAAATCAGATTGGAATTCACTTATTTACCAATCAAACCAGCCATGTTCAGCTAATATTTTAGCAAATTTTGGCCAAAAATCAAGAGGCATATATTAGCTAGATAAGATTTGCACTTTTATATCGAAGGAAAAACTTGTGAACTCTAGATTACACTATAACTTATTCCCAATATCTGTCATTGTGATGCACCTGAACGCTGGCAGGATGCTACAAATTAAGTGTATCCCAATGTGTCTCTTCTAGCGAGTGGTGCATGGTTGTAGGATCAATGTGTTGGCCGGCCCACGCTACTTGCCTAGCCGGTGCAACCAGTGAAGGAGTTTGAGCAATAGATAGGAGTTCATTGTAGCCATCTTCTTGACCTCTAGACCGCTTTCAGTGTGGGGCTTTCTGAGTGATCTCCCACGACACAAGACAACTCACCTTGGTTGATTGAACTATTACGAGTGCTTGTCGTGGCTATTAGGGTCATATCGTGTACCAGTGAATTGTGCTTTGTAGAATAAAATTTTTGATAGGCTACCTCCCTCTAGCTATCTAGCTCCTTACAAGCCGTATCAGAGCCTCATCACCACGGTTGTAAAGAGATGTCTACTAATCATATTGGCAAACCACCACATTTTGATGAACCAAATTATGATTATTGGAAAACTATGAGCCAAAAGTTATGGGGAGTTGTTGAAGAGGAGTTCATTGTGCTTGATACAAAGAAGCCAACAAATAGAGAAGAAGCACTATTGTGATCCATGAAGTTCTTGATCCAAAGGTGTTCGAATCAATCAAAGATCTCGAGTTTGAAATCAATGGTCAAAGATATGAATATTTGATTTAGGGCAAAACGAATACAACATGTAAATAAAAACGGAGGGATAGAACTTATGGATTTGCACGAAATGTATATGTAAGAGCATCTCTAATAGTTTCCATTAAATAGTTAGTAAATCAATGAGTTTTCCAAGTGGCTAAAAAATATGGAGCGTACCTATTCCTCCAACGATTTACAAAAAATCTCGCTCCTAAAATATAGAAGGCAACTTTGCTCATGTACCGTTTCCAAATCATTTAAACAACTTTTATACTTTCTTTTTCCTCTTGTACATTTGTATTGGAAATCCTGTCCTACTCATCGCAAAAAAAAAAAAAAAAAAGTTCTTGTCCTATTCATTATTCTTCCACACGTCCTTACACCTCCAAATTGGTCGATTGATATATGGACATATATTTTCGCACGATTGAACTGGTTTCCTCGATGTAGAAAGATTGTGAGTTGAGGCCATGAGTTGTTGGAGAGCTCTTAGTACTAGTCTTTTCAATCTTACCAAAAAGTCAAGATTGGGAGTGGATTTTGGAAACTCTTAGTACTAGTATAATGCCCGTACTAACGCTTCGACTCGTTATAAAAAAAAGGTATAAAAGTTACGAGTTTGATTAATGAAGTCTGAAGGAGATATAACAATGGACCCACGCCAAAAAACTGAACTCTGGATTATAATCTCACATTCACACACTTTATGCAAACTTACATATACACACATCTAAAATTTGTTGGGAATGATTCAACACAACATAGAGTTACTCTTGGTGACAATTAGCACTGATATATAGGCTCCACGTCAAAGGTGGATCTATCCTAAACTAAACCATTCGTGGTCACGCTTAAAAATGGTAAAATTGATTAAAAAATTTTATTTGATACACCCCTCCGTCCTAAAAAGAAAGACATTTTAACTTTGAACCCTCGTCCCAAAAAGAGAGACCTTTTAGCTTTGAACCCGGACACAAAGCTAAAAAGTCTCTCTTTTTGGGACGAAGGGTGTATAATCCAGCGTGACACGGTACTAGCTGATTTTCAACAATACAACCTTATTGCATAGAGCGTAGACAGAGGACCGTGTCTTCTTTTTTCAAGGCAAGCACGTTGTTTGTACACAGGAATTTGACATTTTGACTCCTGGACTCACCCCGGGTGTTCCATTACGCCTGTACTTGCTCGGAGGATTTCTGCACGAACCCAATCGCTTGAGTTGGGCTCATGTAAAGATGGCTCTACGTACCACGATATCAGCTTTCTGGTGCCGTAATGCGTTCGTTTCCGTTCCGTCCATGTCCTTGGCCGGCACACGGCCGCTCTTAACAATCTCTCGAGAAAATCTGTTCCCATAGCAAACGTCAGTGGCAGCGAAGCCAACCGCTGCAGCAGTATACGCCGGTTTTGTCAAATCGACGAGCTGGCGAGGCCTTTGCTTTCCTGGTCACGGGCCTGTGATCTTCATGAGCTCTACCGAGGACACGGCAAATCCACTGCCAAAACCAAAACCACCGCGTGCTGAAATGTAATGAAATAAAACGAGTTATGGTAGCACATGCATTGCAAATATGGATGACGGAGCTGTAAAATCGTAAGGGATGCGAAGCTACTAATAATCTCGCCAGCTGAATCTCATTGATCAGATTAGATCAGATCAGATGGCAGACAAATATCCCCAGCTGAATCTCATTGATGAGATGGCACGACAAAATATGGATCACATCACACGGAGTCCGCAGAGATATCCGATCCAAGCACATCGCATCGCAGTCGCAGGTTGCTCATTTAAGCGAGGAGATCCTTGGATACGGAAAAAGAGTCGAAGGAGATCCTGTCCTGGGCAGTGCCAGGCGAGGAGGAGTTAAGACCTGCATCTCCTGGCCCCAATCCTCGGCGCGGCGTTACTCTTCCGTCGCACGAACGCGCGAGGCACGTGTGCATCGCCCCGTATCAGATCAGAGCTAGCTCACCGGCCGGATGGAGCTGGACCGTATCGAGATCTCGCGGATTCACTCTCGCCGCACTGGGATCTCCTGACCGATCGCCCCTTCCGTAACAGGCAACAAGCCCCCGGCCCCGCGTGTATATAAGCAAGACGGCGCCGGCGTCGACAGGAGGGGGTCTTGCGCTAGCTGATCGATCGCGCGCTCTTGTCACGCGCCGCTATTCGCAGTGTGTGAGCCGAGCGACCGAGCTTGAGATATGGCCAGCGTCGTCGGTGGAGCAGCGGTCGCGGCGGCGGCGGCGGCCGACGGGGCCGGGAGCGTGGGGCGACACCGCACGTCCTCGCGGTGGATGACAGCTCCGTCGACCGCGCCATCATCGCTGCCATCCTCCGGAGCTCCCGGTTTCGTGGTGCGTGTTGCGTGTGATGACACTGTTGCATTGCGTTGCAAACTCTTTTGTGGTTTCAGTACTTCATTAATTCACTGCTTGGTTTTCGATGTTTTTCATTCAAGTTGTGTTTGGTCTTGTGTTCGTGCAGTGACAGCGGTGGACAGTGGGAAGAGGGCCCTGGAACTGTTAGGCACGGTATGTCATATACTACCTGTTTGTGTGTGTTTTTACTAATTCTTCGTCTCTGATTTTGATTTGACGTTCTTTTTACGCGGGGATTTATATATACAGGAGCCGAACGTGAGTCTGATAATCACTGATTACTGGATGCCAGAGATGACAGGATACGAGCTCCTCAAGAAGGTCAAGGTAAATATAATCTGACAACCGGTCCACTCTGCAATGTAAAATCTGGCCCTTTTTAACGTCAGTAACTAATGAAAATCCGTGCGTGCATGCAGGAGTCATCAAGCTGAAGCAGATCCCAGTGGTGATCATGTCCTCGGAGAACGTCTCCACCAGAATCAGCAGGTAATAATAAGCAAATCCTCGTCATCATAGCAAAGATGTAGCCGCTACACATCTAACCCTGTTTTGCCCCCCGTGGCTGATCTATTCAGATGCCTGGAGGAAGGGGCAGAGGATTTCCTGGTGAAGCCCGTCCGCGCGTCGGACGTGTCGCGCGTCTTCAGCCGCGTGCTCCGATGAGCACCGGATGTCCATGGAGCGAGCGCGGCGGGCTGGCTTCGGCTTTTGTAGGGTTTTCTGGATGTCAGGCGCGGGAAACGAACGTCTTTGTACGGGCAGTCGGTGTCGGTGTCTGTAATCCAAAGTGCTCGATGTGAGAGTGAGGTTACGTTTTGGTCGTGTGTTGGCATGATATAAGCCAAAGCCAGTCTACAACGTGTGTCTTTAGACTTTCTTTTCTCCAGTTTTGTTGGATTTTGCAGTTGAGAGCAAAGCGTCTGTTCTTCTTCGGTTGTGTATGGGCATTCTGCAGTTGTCTTTGGTTTTGGTCTAGGGAATTGGTTGACGATTAAAGATGGTGACAATTTGACGTTGCGCTTGCCTTACCTTTGATTGACGACTCTCTTTTTACCGCCCTCGGCCTCTAAGCTTACGATTGAAGGAAATGTGGTCTCAAAACATTCCTCTTAAATTAAGGTTTTGCTTAGGATTGCTCCACTCCACCAAAATCAACCTACCAACTCTATGGATAACTCCATACAATACTAGAGTTAGTATCCTTTTATGTGCATCATACAATTGACCTTTTTTTAAAAAAAAAATCTGGATTGCTGGCTTTGGTTAAATTAAGAAGAAGAGCATAAGTATCTGATTACACGCGCGAGGAGCGCTCCCAAGGCAGCTTTGGGGCTGGAAAAAAAAATAACTGACTACTCACTAATGACATTAACAACAGCAGAACTAGAGGGCGATCTAAATGCTTTGCAGCCTCAATTGACCCTTCAACGCCACCTTTTATAACCTATTTAACTAGTGTATAGTTGGGAGGGAAGTAAAAAGATGGAGCACTTTAAGTTTAATCAATTATAATTTATAGAAACACTACTAAAGTTTATGATGCACACTAAGTATATATTACTTTAGAGAAATTATAAAATATATTTTTATAATAAATTTATTTGAAGATATAAATGATGTCATATTTTGTGTAAATCTAGTTAAAATTGAAACAGTTTGACTTCTCTTGAGACCCGATAGCTTGAACTTATCAACCATGTTACCGTATTTTTCTCTCATAACAAGACCGTTTCAGTTAATTTATCAGCCCGTAGAAACGATTTGCTTTGCCTCTCACTGTGTCAGTAGCAGGTGCGGCATAAATCCATGTCAACCGAAAACGTATATTTTCTTTTTCTTTTAAGAAAATTGTTATACCTCTGTCCTCTTGAGGCCATGCCCAACGCTCCACCCTGGCGTGCTGCTCTAACTTCCAGCTATGCAATCGGGTTGCCAAATCATCACAGATGGTAGCCCCAAATGGTGTAAGATTCCCCTGCAGAAGAAGTAGTTGCTTGCATCGACGAAAAGCTGAAGCAGGTGTTGGCACGCGCGTTGGAGAGCGATGGCATGCACATAAAAGCGTGACTGCATGTCTGCATGCATCTGCATAAAGCCTGATTGCATGTCTGCATGCCATGCCCCTGTGTCCGCTTGCGTTGGGAGGGTGTAGCCTCGTTAGCTGTTTTGATTTTTTTAGCCTACCCCCTCCCCAAAAATAAACGACGCTATGGGAAGCGTCTTAGATCAAACTTTCTCAACTTTGGCTGGGTTTATAAAAATACGTGCAATATTTAAATCTTTAAATAAATTTGTTAAAAAACTAGACTTAAAAATCTTTCCAATGATACTAATTACTTAACATAATTATTTATATATTTTAATATACAATTGCCGGCGTTTTGAAAACGCTGACTTCTACCAAAGCGAGAAGGTCTTTTATTTTGATTTGCGGAGGAAAGTACGTGTGAGTTACTTTTGGCTAGGGATAACAGCAAGTGCTGCCCTGGTTAGGCTTGTCCTGATGCTTATTCATGTCTCTGTACACGCTTACGTCAAGCGAGTGTAGGGGGTTGTAGGTCACGCAACAAGAATATTATTGTCCTGATAAAAATAGGCGGCGCTTATTATGCTACAGTATACAATATGCCGTATGGGGATAGCAAATGAAGTATGCACAGTAGGTACCACAAAACGGGATACGCCGTACTAATTCAGTATATCCGATGCAAGACAATGGGAGTTTCTAAGCTGAAAAAACTGGAGATCTACACAAGATTTTGTTGGGATCCTGTACCGGCAGTTCCGCAGACTGCATTCTATCCTTCCAGATAGTACGCGTTCTGCTAAAATCTACGGTTCCGAGCCCTCCATTTAAAAATCCTTCATTAGTCTAAAAAATACCATTTTAGATCTATACTAAATAAAAAATCTTAAATTTAATTATGTCTTTTTTTATAGAGATATCAATCTTTAAACTGGTTTATCGTGAGAAAGTATTCCACGACTCACGATAAAAAAAGTATTCCACGACTCAGATAAAAAAATATTCCACGACTCATCTAAATGATGCTTATTGTATATAAATATTAGTGTTTCTATATATATTTATAAACTTAAGCTCATTGACTCCTCTGAAAATGAGAATGATATTCTTTGAGATGGGAGAAACACTAATTCTAATAAGGATTTTTATATCTTTTTTAAAGAATGAGTCTATCTGTCCATACCCTCACTCCCATTGTGTCATTCAGCTCGAGATCGATCACTTGCTCTCAACCTCCATGCTTTTTTGAGTTCAAAATTGTAACTTTCATTAACGCCTCACCACTCATGTTAATCTCCTGTCAACTTACCATACATGATTAATCCTTTATTACACTAACATTTTTATGCTCTTGAAATTTATTTGACTTAAGATATGGTGACGAATCCAACAAAAACTATAGCTACCTTCTTATCCTAATAGATTGTGTGTAGCATTGTAATGCATAGACATATTTGTTAAGTCTATATGTATGCGTATCTATATACCGCTCAAGAGGGGGTGAGTGTGTGTGGGTGTTGGCGTCTACGTTATCTTGTGTAATCTCAAAACAAAAAAATAAAAAAAAAATCTCCAAATTTTCATCCATGCTCTCTCTCTCCACCCTCCCGGACAAGAGTAATAGGCAGGCAGTTCTAATTGGTTTATTGTCTTATCCATGACCCAAAGTCATGACCTATATACTCAGATAGATAGACAAGTTGGAATAACGCGGTGTAATAATCACAATATAATTTCATTACAACACATGAATATGTTTGTTAGTAAAATTAATGTCAGAACTTTTTCCATTGCAACAGATGAATACGTTTTAAAAATCAGTTTATTTTCACATAGAATAGAAATAGAAAACATAATAAAAGTGAAAATTCCATGCTGGGCCTGTCCCCTCAAAGCCTGAAGCGGAGTCGGATCTCCGGGAGCCGGTGGGAGAAATCTCCTTCGATTCTTCCACCTCCCCCCCCCCTGCCTGACGCACGCCGGCCCCCGCCTCCGCCTCGTCACCGCACCCTCGCTTCACCGTGCTCGCCACCCTGCCCCCCCCTCGCGCCGGCAGCCGGCCCCCTCCCATCGCCGCCGCCGACCTCCCTCTCCTCGCGCCGGCGGCCGTCACCCTCCCAGCGTTGCCGCCGAGCTCCCCCGGCCTCGCACCCTCGACCGTCCCAGCCCGCGACTCGCCGGAGGAGGCGGTACGATTAGTTCGAGCAGACGCGGTCGCGGATCCTAAGCGGTAAGATTCCTGCCCTCCAACAGGACCACCCAAACAGACTCGACTGTGTTCACCCCTGCGTCCTCTTTCTCGAGTTCAAGTGTGCTCCCTGTTCACCCCTGCGTTCTCGAGTTCACGGGTGCTCCGGCTCTCTCCCCTCCCTAGTTACGACGATTGGGTGACCGCCGACGCCGCCCCCACGCCAGGTGGCCAGGTCTTCGTCGGGCCCTTCGCCGGCGAGGAGCACCAACCCTGTATGCTCACTCCTTATCTGTCCTTCCTGCCGCGCCAAAACCGATCACCCAAACCCTAACTTATGCTATTTGTCTATTTGTATTCGGATCTGGTCTAATAGCAAGCATATGTTATTTTGCCTATTAAATTCGTTTTTGGTTTCTTTTGCAAAACCTATAGGGTACATGTGTATACTCATGTCCTTTATTGGCTCCGGCAGTGATCGTGGCTTATTATTTCCCATTAACAGATATACTAAGGATATTCTGGTCGTGCATATAGTTCTGGGGTTTTCGCTCTGAAGAACAAAATGGACAATGCTCATAGTGAGAACCAAACTGATACCAAGCAAGACGATGATGTGCGCCAAAGCAAACAGGATGATGAGGTAACGGAGACCTTTACTCCTTTATTAAATATTTCATGGATAAATGATGTTTATTGTTGTTGATAACTCACAGTTTTACTGTTGATGGTTATCCTATCATCCTGCCTTCTAATTTTGTCCACCTAATGATATTGGTAAATTAGTCCCCTCTAATCTTATTTCATTGACAGATCCTGGCACTGATAGCGCTAAAAATTAGTTTGGAAGAGGATTGGGATTTTATTTGCCATGTCTAAAATCGGTTGGGCATTTGATAGGCCTGCCATAATAAAGTCTTGTGGATTCAATTGGGAACACTAATAAACTTTGATCATTACCCCCTCAACTTTGACTTAACTATATGCTGGTTAACTTATATTTTGTGGTCTAGAGCGCTTCAATGATGAGAAGGGGTGTGGGACAGAGCACTATATTGACACTGGTAGCCATAGCATACTCTGAATTTTAGTCATGGAGCTATAACCAACCAAATGTCACGAGTAGCAGTTATCTGTCTACTTGGGTAAAGACAAATCTTGGACCTATGTCCGTCAACAAACTATTCTGGTCAGAGTGTGTGTCTGTGTGAAAGCACTTCACAAATTAAATTTTCTTTCTGTCTGTTAGTTTCTAGTATCCTATCTTAAGGCAACTTTTTAAAATTGGACCCTTGAATATGGCTCGAGTGGATTTACCTTTGTAATTTAAAACTTGTGTTACCTATAAATACCTGTTTCCATTAAGTTATCTGGGTATTGAATTCAAGTGTCATAAACATCATGATCCTGCTCACTAATCCTGACATTCTCTTACTCTATATATGCAGGAGGCCCGCCTTGAAGAATATAAAAGGATAATTGATCAAAAGACTTCCCTCCGCCGAGCAACCTAAACCCTGAAAGGCCTGGTAGCTATTTCTTTCACTATTTTTTTATTTCATATACCTCTTCTAATCACAAATATAAGTGAATCTAGGTATGTCCTAAGTCAAAATTTAAAACTTTAACAAGAATCCCTAAAAATATATCACTTTAAATGGAAACAGTTATGTATTAAAATAAAAGTTAATTTCCATAATGAAGTCTATATATTTTTTTCTCTCTCGAATAGGTAGGAGTAAAATTTTGTATATCGATTTTCGAAGTTCAAAAAAGCTTAACTTAGGACATACCTAGATGAAGCTATTATTTGTGGTTGAAGTAATGCGTTGCACAAAGCAATCATTCAAATCAAGTGCTGGAACCATTCTTGTTTTATCCTTGTTAGGTTGAGGATTTGTTTCTACACTAGATCAATATTCTAGAATTGCATGAAATCCTCGTTTTTAGATATTGCAGACAGTATGCATTTTCTATTTTAACTTGTATGTCAAAAATTTGGTACAGGATAATTATTTCAAAATTTGCTGGATGATATTTTTTGGTACAATGATAAGGAACAATTTTATGCAATGATATAAAAAATGGTTAAGGATACAATTTTATGTAATGATATAAAAAAAAATGGTTGAGGATAATTGCTTCAAATTGTGTTGGAAGATTTTTTTGAGTACAATCGTAAGAAACAATTTACAACTAAAAATCTTGTCTTCGAGTGGAAGTGAACAAATCTATGGGTGACTGGAAATGTATATAAAGTTTGTAGCAGCCATAAATTAGATGAGAAATATGGCTGCAATAAAAAAAACCAAATGTTGTAGCTTCTTGTCCCAGAATCTCAAGGAAGATTTATTTATTTATGTGTGTTAACTTAGGTGCTACTTTTCTTTCACATGTCATTTCTAAAATTCTATTTTTGTTTGAACGCTAAAACCCACTCTGACAATTTGTGGTGGATGAGGTACAACATTCAAGAGTCCCCTGTTGCTTATATATGTTCTTAGAATCTTGACAAACCCATTCTTACAATTTGTTGTGGATGAGGAACGACATCAAGAGTTCCTGTTGCTTATATACTCCCTCCATATCACTATTAGAAGTCGTTTAGGACAGCGACACGGTCTCCAAAGCACAACTTTGACTTCTCTTTTCTATAAAAATATTTGTTGAAAAGTTATATATGTGTATTTTATGAAAGTAATTTTAAGACAAATCTATTGATATGATTTTCACATTTCAAAACTCAACGACTTAAAAAGTTATTACTCATGATTTATGTTCCCAATGTTTGACCCAAACCTTTTCCAAAAAACGACCTCTAATAGTGATACGGGAGGGAATATGTTCTTAGAATCCTGACAATGGGTGATGATGAGCTACTTAATGGTTTCATACTTCACTTTTTTCTTATTTTGCTTATGCCATCTTCCATTTCGCAATTTTGGGTTCTGTTTCATTGGATATGATTCATATTTTGTTAGTATACAATTTCTTATCTTGACTAGCAGCACCTAATTCTATTTTTTTACCTTTGTGACATTCACTAATTCCAGATGCAAACTACCTGAGAACACTGGACTCCAGTATCAAGCGAAAATACAACAGTTATAAAGAAGTTGAAGACAATAAATGATGAACAGAAGGATGGGCTAATGGATGAGTTAAAAAGTGTGAATTTGAGCAAATTTGTCAGTGAAGCAGTTTCTTATATTTGTGAGGCCAAACTTCGGCTCCGCTGATATACAAGCTGCTGTTCAGGTAATTTGCAATAGCAGTGGTTTCACTTTATGCAAAAGTGCCAATTTCTAATAGAAATGCTTATGATGTTTACTGTTGTTGGTACCTTTACTTTACATGTGCAAGATCCTCAGTGGTTATAAAAACAATGTGTGCATCACCTCAGTTGGTTAGTATTAAAAGGTTATCAATATTACCGAAGTTATACTTAGGGGCATGCGTCACCTCAGTTGGTTAATATTAGCAAGGTTATCCCTAGGAGTTCGACATGGTTGGCTGTGACCAGTTGGCTGGTGCAATAAAGTCCGATTACTAGTATCAGTTAAGCCAAATTGGGTTCAACAAGAGCTTCTTTTTCAGTTTGAGAAGCCCGATGACTAGTGGGGGAATCTGCTGGTCTGCCCATACCATGTTTGTGATTTCCTTTGGAAATATTTCACATGTTACTGTATATTTGGTACCAACCATTTTAACATATGCCATAGCGTAGCTATGGTAACCAGCTGCTGCTGGCTTCCTGGAATGTTTGATTCACTTGTTTGTGGGGTAGCCACTGGTGGGATTGGGCAGAGTTTTTAATAGAAAGTTTGTCCTCTATTCCTACATTTGTCTGAGCTGCAGCTTTGGGGCTTTTGGTTCTGATTGTTACCTGTTTGCTATTGGCTTTTGTAATGATTTTTAGCTTCTCAGAACACCAAAAGCAAGAAAAACTCATCAGAACGTGCTTTTCAGCTTTTATTAGTTCATTTCCTCAGAAGCCAGCTTTCCAGCTTTTCCAAAGCTAGCTCAACAGCTAGGCTGTTTGTTTTGTTTCAGCTTCTGGCTTCTAGCTGAAGAAGCCTGCAAAAAGCTGAAACAAACAGGCCCATAGTCCTGCTGCAGCTTAACCATCATTACTTTACTTTGAGATTTTGTTATTAATGATGAAGGTGTTAACTCATGAATTTATTCTATGTGGGTCACTCTAATGTAGGTTTGCTCGCTTCTTCATCAAAGATACAAGGATTTCTCTCCTTGTCTTATACAAGGTCTACAGAAGATCTTCTTTCCTGGAAAATCTGGAGATGATTTGGATGCAGATAAAAATTCGAGAGCCATGAAGAAGAGAAGCACATTGAAACTTTTGATTGAACTGTATTTTGTTGGGATCGTCGAAGATGCTAACATATTTGTCAGTATTATAAAAGATCTTACGTCAGCAGAACATTTGAAGGACCGTGAAGGAACTCAAACAAACTTGTCTCTTCTATCTACCTTTGCTCGTCAAGGGAAGTTCTTTTTAGGGCTACAATCTCACGGTCAAGAAGCCTATGATGAGGTAAGATAACCTTGTGTATCAACCTTATTTGTTTAAGTTATAGAAGGCCTTAGAAAACAAAAATACTGATCACACAATTCAACTGCAATAGTAGATCTAGCTGCTCTTTGTTGAATGCATAACCCAAGCTCCGAAGTTTACCCCCCAAAATACTGACATATTTTTTGTGGGCTTTGAATGTGAATATGTATATAACTCTAAAGTATATAGTGTCTTAGTAAGGGCGAAGTGCCAAAGTTAACCAATGAAGTAGAAACTAGAAAATGAGCTGGTAAAGTAGATTTTCAGTTCAATTCACTTCAGGAAGTGCCATTGATTCCTGATGCCCATCAGGCTAGGGTCGAAGCACGTGAGAAACCTGTAAGCATAAAAATCATGACTCTGATAACAGGTACTGTGCTGAGCAGTGAGCACAGACCAAATATAGCATGCTGTCAAGTGTTAATTTATTTACTACGTGTGGCGTCTATCTACATCAATTGATTTGCCAGCAATGTTGAATCTATGCAGTTCTTTAAGGACCTAAATGTTACTGCTGAGCAGAAGAAGTTCTTTAAGAAAGCCTTGAACTCTTACTATGATGCTGTAGCTGACCTACTACAATCAGAACATCGCGGTAACTCCTTTTCTTTGTTGTTAGTTTGGACACTCTTGTTTGTTGTAATTTGAGTTTATTATGCATAAACTAAACTTTTCTTTGTACCTAGTCTCTTCGTCTAATGGAGGCAGAGAATGCAAAAGTTTTAAGTGCCAAAGGTGAACTAAGTGATGAGAACACAGCTTCATATGAGAAACTCAGGAAGTCTTTTTGATCAGTTACTACGCGGTGTATCCTCGTGAGTATTTATTGGTCCATTCAGCAGAAAGCTACCATTCTCTAATTCTTTTTATTATATACAGTTCTGCCAATTTTGGATGAGCGTAATGGCATCTGGTGTTTTGTTTGTATGGGGCTGATGATGAATTGCAGAGGAACACACACATACCTTAGAACTTACTACCTGAATTTTTCTTGCCTCCCTTGGACCAGCCCTTCTTTAGATAGAAATAGATAGACAATTTACTTACATGAAAAGTCACATTCTTCCATACCTGGGTCAGGATGCAACATCAATTGGGTGGGTACTACTAAAGTAGACATGATGGTATAGGTAATAATAATATTGGTGTACCAACCTACTAAGTGTTCCATCCATGCCTTCAACCTGTATTAGGAATCAGTGTAATTTCCTTATTAGATGTGACAGGTGGTGCAGAAACCACAAACTGGCCACTAATTTCATCATTACGTGTTGATAATTGTTTGTTAACACGTCAGTTATCATTCCATCTTTTTTTTTTCTTTATGATTCTTGGCTGTCTTAACGTGTTGTTTTGCAGGTTGGCTGAATCTCTTGACATGCAGCCTCCAGTGATGCCAGATGATGGAAATACAACAAGAGTTACTACAGGAACCGATGCCTTGCCTTCTTCTGGAAAAGAATCATCTGCATTGGAACCTATCTGGGATGATGAAGATACCAAAGCTTTCTATGAATCTTTACCTGATCTCAGGTTTAATTTTCACTAAATTGCCAATATCTGTTACATTTTTTAGCTTTCTTTTTATTATCCTTTTGAAATTATATATATTTTTTTGAGCAGAGCATTTGTGCCGGCTGTATTACTGGGGAGGTTGAGCCAAAGTCGAATGAGCAACATGCTAAGGGCCGTGAGCAATCTAGTGTAAGACTCTGAATCTTTAAAGTAGTCCATTCTTCAATTTAATGTATATGTAAGAAGGTTCTATTGCAATTTCGTCTTTATAAACTTGGCTTTCTCTCAGATTATGTTTGCTTGCAACATTTTGGATGCTTATATCTTTTGTTGGGTTTACTTAGAATAGAATATCCCCCGGCTTGTTTCTTTTGGATTGCAAGGTGGTCTTTCAAGGGCATGCGTAAAGAAACTCAACCACTGGGGGAAAGACTGCCCCCATGCCTTAAGAACATGCATAATGCTCCTGTCTCTTAGTGTATTAGCCTTTTTATAAGCTTTTAAGTTTGTTAAGAGATGTCGGTTCGCTATTAAGTTAATTTAATGTGATCCCACAGGATCTTTCACTTTTATCAATGTGGCAATCTCAAAGAGACGCTCTTCGCTAAAAGAAGAACTGCATTGAGCAGCGTATCTACTATCTAGGCCTATTTTTTATAAGTGGATCACTCTATTAAAATTTAAACTACAAAGAGTCTAGTTTAGAACACATTTATCCAGCGCCGGGAATGAAATTCCTGGCTCCACTCTGTTAGATTCTTGTTCTTTGTTTGCCTATGATATTGCCCTTGTCTATGATAATGTGGTGAAATACTCTTAGATTGCCCGGAATGGTAGTTTTGCTTCACAGAAAGATTTATGTGGTCTGCGGTCATGGTCGTCAGAGCCAAAGATTTCTAAGGGACCAAACAGCAAGGATTAGAACTCAGTCGGTTGCCAAATAAGTTTTTGTTACTATGTATGAGTCATTTGGTACTAATTAAATAAATATAAATCAATCATAAAGGGGCCAGGGCTCCCCTAGCCCCTCACTGTATCCAGTTATCCGCACCATGTTTAGCTCTAATTCATGTGATGCGTAAAATGTATTTATGAATGGTAGAGCGTTTACCTTTTGACTGATAAAACATGTTCCAATAGATTTTTATATCTGACATCAACATGGTTTGCACTCTTTGCTTCTGAGTGAGAGAAGGCAGGAGAAATTTATTCATCTAAAATTCTGAATATGCATTCACTAACCATTTTCTTTTATTTTTATTTCTGGGTTTGCCACTAAATTATTTTGAATTTTGTTATGAAGGAGTCCACTTCAGAACAAGAGACTGAACTACATGACAATGTTCAAAATTCTGCCACTGAACATCAACTAGAAGTTAAAGTAGATGATGTAGTGAAAGAGAGTGAAGACAAAGATAAAGAGAAGGGAAAGGATGGAGAAAAGGAAAAAAAATCCAAGGAGAAGGATCTGGATAAGAAAAATGAAAGAGAGAAGGAGAAAGGAAGAGCCTTGGATGGTGCAAGTCTGGATAACCTCCTGCAGAGGCTGCCGGGATGTGTCAGTCGTGATCTCATTGATCAATTGACGGTATTCACTCATCTCATAATTTCTGTCCTCTTATTTTAGGATTGATTGTCATAATCAAGCTAGTTTTGATTTCCCCAGGTTGAGTTTTGCTACCTGAATTCTAAAGCAAATCGAAAGAAACTTGTGCGTGCCTTATTCAATGTTAATAGGACTTCACTGGAACTGTTGCCTTACTATTCTCGTTTGGTTGCGACACTATCAACTTGTATGAAAGATGTTCCAAGTATGCTTCTGTCTATGCTTGAAGAGGAGTTCAACTTTTTAATAAATAAGAAGGTATATACTCAACTCTTTGTTGCTTGATGTTGTTTGTGCTCAGCTGCTCTCATCTTATGATAAATATTGCTTCTAAGTGACTAAGCCTTGACAGTATCTAGGATTTACTGTTTGCTCCAGAATGCAAGTTGCATTAATAACATCACTATATAAACATGAAATGCATGACAACACTAGTTGCTCTACGAATCCTCCTAGGAAGTTGAAGTGTAGGGGGCAGCAATTATTTTGCCTCCTATGTTTTGTATTTACTGTGGACTAACTTTTTCTCTCTGCTCTGTTACCTTTCAGGATCAGATCAACATAGAAACAAAAATTAAAAATATACGGTTTATCGGGGAGTTGTGCAAGTTCAAAATGGCTCCTCCAGCTCTTGTTTTTAGCTGTTTGAAGGTATGCGTTTATTAAGCTCAGAGTTAGTAATTTCTACCTTTTACATGTGCTACATTGGTAACAAATATTTTTTCTATATATTTTGCAGGCTTGCCTTGATGATTTCAGTCATCATAATATTGATGTGGCTTGCAACCTTCTCGAGACTTGTGGCCGTTTTTTGTATCGCTCACCTGAAACTACGATTCGCATGGCTAATATGCTGGAGATACTGATGAGACTGAAAAATGTCAAGAATTTGGATCCACGCCACAGTACACTTGTAGAAAACGCCTACTACCTTTGTAAACCGCCTGAAAGATCTGCACGGATATCAAAAAAGTTCGGCCACCTTTTGCATCAAGTAAGATTTCCATTTATTCTTTGTTATATGTTCTATTGTGCCTTGTCTACAAAATGTAACAATTAACTATTATCCCTCCTTTTCCTGTGTAGTACATAAGAAAGTTGCTTTTCTCAGATCTTGACAAATCAAGTGTTGAACATGTTTTGCGCCAACTACGCAAGTTACCTTGGGCAGAATGTCAACAATACCTTCTGAAGTGCTTTCTAAAGGTTCACAAAGGAAAGTACAGCCAAGTTCATCTGATTGCTCTTCTCACTGCTAGTCTCAGCCGCTATCATGATGACTTTGCTGTCGCAGTGGTAGATGAGGTTAGTTCCTTTAGCTGACTGCATAAATAAAGGAAAAAGGAACATATTTTTTAATATTTGTTGGAGTCTATTTTTTTTTCTATTGTAGTCACCATAAAATGAAATTGTAACACATTAATTATTGGCAGTTTCAGTTATCCATCTGTTGCTCTGGTGATAAACTGTTGACATACAAGTTATATGTTTATTTTTTATTTTGATTTAGGTTTTAGAAGAGATAAGGGTTGGATTGGAGTTAAATGACTATGGGATGCAACAAAGGCGGCTTGCCCACATGCGGTTCCTTGGAGAGCTATACAGCTACAAGCATATAGATTCATCAGTTGTTTTTGATACACTGTACCTAATCATTGTGTTTGGTCATGGAACTCCTGAAGTAAGTATCATTGAACAATGATTTAAGGACCATTGCTATCATCAAATTCATTTTCTGACATCATACCTCCTTACACGCTACGCTACTCCCTCCGTCCCAAAATAAATCAACTTCTGGAGGGAGTATGTGGCAATAAAGAATTACCACAAAGCCTATGATTATATGTTAAGCCAGCCTCTTTCATATTTTGTAATAAATGTAAGCTTCTAGAGAGGGGGGAACTGGAAGAAGTAGTGGGGAGAAGGGGAGGAGGCTGCTCGCCGGCCATGGCAGCGGCGGCGGCTACAGGGAAGGGATGGGGAGGGGAAAGAACCAGCTCTGATACCATGTTAGAATTGGATTCCTCAATTAGGGCTAACCCTAGACGGTAGCAATATAGTTGCATACACCTCATGGGCCTAGACACATGGGCCTAGATTACTCATACTCCAACAATTTGTTCTCATTAGAGATGCAAGTTCAAACTATTTTGGGTCATTGGGTCAACCCAAGAATTTGATCAAATGAACTAAATGACATTTTCATAGTTTGTGAGGAGTGGAAAAATCAATGAACTAGAATGACATTTGATCGTAATTAGTTAGCTGATCAAAAAACACCATTGGGTACTCACTTGCATCTTTAGTTCTCAATGAACATTTTTCCCTTCACTTGTGCAGCAAGATGTGTTGGATCCACCAGAAGATTGCTTCAGAATCAGGTTGATCATTACACTTTTACAGACCTGTGGTCACTATTTCAGTAAGGGATCTTCAAAAAGGAAGCTCGACAAATTCTTGCTACACTTTCAAAGATACATTCTTAGTAAAGGGCCCTTACCACTTTCGACATAGAGTTTGACATTCAGGTTAGTTCTTTTTGTATACAACTTGAAGACATGTGTGAATACATACGTCAAACTTCTATGTTACCGACTGAATCATGAAGTCAAACCAATTTAGAAGTTGTATGATGCATGTAGTAAATCTATGTTTGTGTGTGACCAAGAATGCTCTCTTGGTAGGTTTTACGTTCTGAATGAGTCAATGAACCAGTTGTATCTGATGTTTATCCAATAATTTGCTTACCTATGTATAATTAAACATTGGGCACCCAGGACCCATTTCTTGGTGTTGGGTGGGCCACAATCATAATGATTTATGCCTGTCAACATTTTGATGTGTGTTTTGCTTCTTGGTTAGATCATGCAGGCCTTTTCTTATCAATGGGACCAGATATCTTTATTTCAAATAAGATTTTATCTTTACTCCTATTTAACCTAGTGTGCTTAGGCAGCAGCATTTAATTTGCTAATGGAAAGCCTAATAAAGTATAAATGATGATAGACAAATGGAATTGTATGACTTTGGTTCACAAATCACAAGACACAATCAGTGCTCCACTAATATACTGGCTGCACGTCTGGCAACAACCCAAGAATGTGCTCTCAGACCAGCACGTTACATTTGGTCAGGCAATATTCCTATCAGCTATTGGTAAATCATATTGCTGCAGTTATGTTTACATGAAATTCAAGAATCATAGTACTGTACAGTTAAATGTTAAATTGTTTGATGACTCTGAATACATGTATATATATATATATATATATTTTTTTTTTTTGAGGATTGAGGACATATTTCATGTGTTGCAGGATTTATTTGGCGAGCTACGACCAAACATGTCTAGGTATTCATCAATTGAGGAACTTGTCGCCGCGCTAGTTGAGCTTGAAGAAAATGAACGTTCAGCCCCAGTAGAAAAGGTTGAAAATGAAGACAATGAATCTCAGAAAAGACAGCCACGAGATGCTGGTCCATCTGTGAATGGTGAAAGCGCTGCAAATGGGATTGAGGAAAACGGCAAGGATCATGAAGTAGCAGATAGCGAGAGCTATTCAGATAGTGGCAGCATTGATGGACGGAAGAAGAGGAGGATATATTATCTGAGGACAAATCAAATGATGTATCAGATAATGAAGGCGACGATGAAGATGATGGCATTCCTGTTGGTTCTGATGAAGATGAAAAATGTTGAGGTTAGACAGAAGGTCATGAAGGTTGATCCTAAGGAGCAAGAAGACTTTGATCGAGAGCTAAAAGCTCTTCTTCAGGAGAGCTTGAGTCACGTAAATCAGAGGCCCGTTCAAGGCTCTCTTTGAATATGATGGTACCGATGAATGTGCTCGAGGGTTCAAAAGACTCAAGGGCCACAGAATCTGAGAGTGGAGAAGAAACAGTAGATGAAGAGGGTGGCAATGCTGGGGGTAGCAGCAAGGTGCGTGTTAAGGTGCTAATGAAGAAAGGACACAAACAACAGACAAGACAAATGTTAATTCCCGCTGATAGTTCAATTGTGCAAAGCACGAAGCAGCAAGAAGCTGCTGAGCTTGAGGAGAAGCAGAGCATTAAGCCGGAGGATCCTTGAATATAATGAAAGGGAGGAGGAAGAACTGAATGGGGCATCACAAATGGGGAACTGGGGTCAAGGAGCTACCAATACCAGCAGTATCAGATCAGGTGGCCGGGGCAGCTGGGATGGTTCAACACGGGGAGGTGGTCGACAACGGCACCACATCGCGGGTTCCGGTGGTTTCTATCACAGTTATGGCAGGAGAAGATAAGTTTGCTGTGTGAGCCATTTGTTCTGATGTCGACAGCGGCACCACATCGCTGGTTCTGGTGGTTTCTGTCACAGTTATGGCAGGTGAAGATAACTTTGCTGTGTGAGCTATATTTGTCCTGAGCTTTTTTTGGCAGGGCAATGCTTCTCTCTATTTAACCGCCTAACAGATCAGATTAACAGTGAAGGGGTTTCGGGGAGGTTAACACAGCTTGATGGATAATTGCTTCCACCACCCTAATCTGAAAACAAGACAATTCTACCACTGATGGGAGATAGCAATGCCTTGAAGGAGCTATTTTTCTGATGGTCCGATTGGCTTAAGTTGCTACGGTGCTTGGTAAAGCTGGTATTGATGGCTGTACCTGGAGAGCACATATACTCTGGTTGCGCATGTACATATTATAACATAATTTGGCGACGAGTGCAGATCGTTTGGAATATTGTGTTGCAGCGTGCGCACATGTATTTTCGAGTATGGGTATGATGGTGGTAGTTGCCTAGTTTAGACGTGCATACCGTTTCGACGCCATGTGGGTGTATTTGATCACAACTTACTGTTTGATTGATGCCCGTTCGAATTTAGTGGAGTATTATTGGCAACGTCTTGAAGTTGCACGATACTGTGTAAACCATTTGTCTGATGCGTTCCATGCGTGTACATATACCGTTATACCTACATCAACGATGCTATGTGCTATGCCGATAGAGCATGCTTTCTGTCACTGCATTGAGGTGGTGCGCAGCTCGCAAATTCCAGTTGAGTCGTTTGTCTTCCCCCGGCATCATTCCGAAGCTCTCATGTCACGCTTCTTTACCTCCTGCAAATGATTGCCCGCCCTGTGCCCGTAGACGCATGCGAAGGAGCGAGAAAGCGAGGCGGCCGAATGACCAGCACGCACGAGGAAGGAAGAGTAACGACTCAATTACGAAGCTACTCCTGCTAGGTATCGGTAGCTGTAGCTCCTCCCCCAATGGGCGCACGGCGCAGGCAACAATGCCCCCACAATTGCCGCCACGGCACGGGCACGGAGCGCCCAGCGTCGCGTCAAACGTCATCTGGAAGTGAAGCAGGCGCACGACGAAACCAAAGAGCCGCATGCTCGCATCGCACTGCCGAGTGCCGGGCACCCGCCCCATCTAATCTACCGGCGAGCCGAGTAGTAGGAGCACACCATCCCCCTCTTCTCCTCCTCTCCTGGTCCATCAATCGTCCAGGCCATGTGAACGACAACGCCAGTGAACTGAACTGCCGCACAAGGAAACCCGTCGCGATCGGCGGCTTTTCCCCGCGATTTACCCGGCTTTTTCTTTCATTCTTTCTTTCTTCCTGTCGCGATTGCGACGACCGTAGGACGATTCAGGCATCCATCCATCCGTGTTCAGTGCAGCGCATGCATGCAAGCAAGATGTCGTCTCTAATACTAATAACTGTAAACACAGACTGTTACAAACAGCTGAACACATGCATGACGGAAAGAACAAAAGGATCGGGGAAACCAAGGCTAGCCATCCATAGTGCCCTTGGCCTGCAGCGATGCCTATGCCCATGCTATGCAGTGTGAGTGTGCAGGAGCACCCACCCACCGTACCGGGCTGGAGAAGGACGCAACACGGCAACAGTATCTGCTGATCGATCAGTGGGACGAATCTCTCCAAGGCGAGTGAGTGGATTCCGTCGTCGTGTCGACCTCCGTGTGGCCGCCCCGCCCGGAGGAATCTGCCGTGTGGTGTGGGGGAGAGCCGGCCGGCGCGTCGAAGAAGCCTTTTGACCCCTGGGCCGGCCGCCGGCGAGTGGTCTGAAATCTAGGAGCGCCAAGCATAGATTCTACTCCTCCTACACCGCAGTACTAACCATGATGAAATTGATATCCTTTTCGGATCTCTCTCTTGTTCTTGTCAGTGTGAGGGCCAAGGAATAAAGCGAGGCGAGCGGCAAAGTGGGGTTGGCTAATGCTATGCAGTCCATGCTTAGCGCTAGTGCCCTCTGCTTGTGCATGCTACACGCTCTGGTTATTTTGGTTATTAACAAAAGAGAGCCTCTGGTGGTTCCGTTATATGCCGAGTTGGATAAAGACGATTTCCCTCTCACCTTGATGTGGCAAAGCAAGGTTTTAGGTGCCTTTCTTCGAGTGCAAGGTATCCATCCATATCTTTCACCTGTTGTTGGTACGGTGTCCTCTAGCTTTGCTACAAGGCAGCTTTACCTCTTACAAGTTTCTGTTTTTTTCCCCTATGAAACGAGAGTACGTTCGTTTTATTTTGACACACACGCTTAGGAGGCGTTTCCTAGCTACACGTGCTACATATAAATTTCTTGGAGATGCAGCACAGAAGGCTTCATGAGCTGTCTGATTTCAATTGGTACGATTTTTTTTAAAAAAAACTTTACCAGGGCGAAGAATAATAATAAAAAGGTCCAACATTGTGGATATAGTACGCTTATTTCTGAATTTCTGATTAATAACCTACTACTTGAGTTGTGAAAGCACAAAACACTTTTTGAAGCATATTTATGCAAAGTTAAAGTTTGAGGTGGTGGCCAGCCCAAGTGCCCCCCCAACATTCTTTTTGGATGACGTCACCTCCAGCACCAAAGAAAGAAGAATCTACAAGATCGATGTACCTCACCTGCAAGATGCAAATCTGTATGTGTGCAAAAGAAAGACACACTTCATCATCATATATACATGAGTGAGTGTGTGGCTGCTCTTTGGCACTAACTAGCTAGAGGGATGTGATTTGATGTGATCTGCATAGTACTAGTATTTTTTTTTTCAGGTAGGGTCATGCCCCACCTTGGAGCTAGGGGCCACACCCCAAAAAAAACAATATAATGCCTTTCTGTTGCACCGGCGTGATGCTTGCTTTGGCAACAAGCACTGACATGAATGAATAGCAATTTTGTGGCTAATAATATTTTCACCGTTGTTAATGGAAAGTGAAAACCACAGATTACTCCGTTTTTTTAAGGACGACGGAGAACACAATAGCTATACTAATTAATGTGATCGACGTTTCTTTTTATGTGCAAGCAATTTATTTTTACTCCTAATTAAGAAGTGTACGTGGGCAGACGTGTTACCCCAAGAAATAGCCCCGGCCCTCCAAGCAAGTTAAACACTTTCTTGAACGCGAGATCTACGTGTTGTGCTGTCCTGTTTTTGAAACTGATTTTTTAAGAGTTTTTTTTTGGAGGCACATATAAATCCAATTACAATTCACACAGTCTCATATCATCAGGGATTCATTGTGCACACACGAAACTACGTTCCCTGGCTAGCTAGGTAGCTGGACCGGGTGTCTAGATGTTTGCTCGCATTCGATCGCATTATGACGACGATGGTCGGCTAACTATAATTTGTCACTCGATAACGGTTTCTTATTAT
Organism: Hyparrhenia diplandra; assembly: GCA_015847255.1. Lineage (NCBI taxonomy): Eukaryota > Viridiplantae > Streptophyta > Magnoliopsida > Poales > Poaceae > Hyparrhenia > Hyparrhenia diplandra. Next base: position 103,014 of record JADLZK010011518.1, on the reverse strand, counting down.
TTGTCTTGCGTCACTTGTTGGTCAGTCAATCTCTGATTTGTCAAGGGTGACTCTAACCTTCCACTCCTATTAAATATAAACTTCTGTCAAAAAATTGTGTTTAGCTACAATAACTTATTACATATATATACTACGACATCGTCCAAGTTCCGTACGGCCACATAGATAAACCATGCTCCGTGTCCGTTGTAGGAGTATCTCATGTGTGTGTTTTTGACCAACCTGCCACATGGTTTTATCTAGCTCATTGTTGGTTTGGGGGTTTTCCATGATCGGGAAGAATCACATTCTTCTTAATGAAATACGTTAGGGGCGCCTCCCCTCCGATCGCGTTTTTAGGTGCTTGAGCAGAGAAGATGAAGTAACTGTCTCTAGAAACGAAATCTACCAATACAAAAAGAATTTGAGAAGACAGACTCCTCCCTGATTGTAAGAATCTTCGGTGTCGCCTCTAAAAATAGATATTGATAGACTTAGAGATGCAGAACGGTTAAAAGGTTATTCATCTCTAAAAATACTTGCATAAATAATTTATACTTTAGTTTCTACATAAATTTAGGTGGTAACAAACTTTATGTAAAAATTGTAGCTGTTGACGTGACCTACAACTCTGTGGTTTATAAAATTTTGAATTAAAGCTATTAAAATTCCAAAATTTTGTTTTTAGTTTTCAAATTTTAGAATTTAAAATTTAAAATTTTGAAATACCTCAGATGTTGGCATGTTCTATAAGAAAGTTGTAGAGCTCAACACAATCTATATATAACTTTGTACGCCTCCATCCCAAATTGTAAGTTATTCAAAAATGCGGGAGAGTCAAAGCTTCTCAAGTTTGACCCAATTTATATGACAAGATAATAGCATTCATGATGACAACTAAGTATCATTAGATTTTTCATTAATTATATTTTCATAATATACCTATTTGATATTACAAATATTTGTAGTTTGCTTTATAATTTTTGTCAAACTTGAGATGTTTTGACTCTTCAAGATTCTTGAAATACTTGACTTACAATTTGGAATGAAGTAGTTGATAAGTTTTAATTTAAAATTATTTAGAGTCACAAAAATGTTTTTAAGTTCTCATATTTTGACATTCAATTTTTTATAATATTTTTGAATAATCTCGAATAGAGACTCTTCATATACCAAAATAGAAATGCTTAATAATGATGATTTAAAGCTTTGCATTCCGAACTTTTTTGACTTGATGTCATTTAGCAACTAAAATAGTTAATAAAATATTAAAAACTATTGATTAAATGATAATATTTGTATACTCACAAATGAGTGTATCGCTATACTTGGTAGATAGACGTTATATGAGGTGAAGGTCATGGTTTAAATTTTAAAAAAACACTTTTTTTTTTTTTTTTCAAAAAACATTAACACAAATTAAGAAATTAAATCAAAAGGCCCACTCTTCATCAAGAAGTCACCTGGAAGGAAAGTGCGGCACGTGGTAAAAGGAAATGGTCGTCATACCTAACGAACACAAATAAAGTCATCAGATGTTGGAACGAAAGAGAATTTATTTCTTTCCCCTATCACAAGTGTGTACCGACCTTTGATGGAATTGAATCGAAAAAGAGCTTTAGTTTCTGCGTTAAGTGGTTTCTTCCATATAGTTCCACACTGTCCAAGTTGGCATATATGCATGTCGAAATGCAACGAGAACACGTCAGACTGACTCGGGAGCTCAACTAGTAAAGCGCTTTTTTTTTTTTTTTCCCTGGCAAAAGAAAGCGCTTTAGTTTCACCATAATTAAGCGAGATGCGATGAATCATCAAACCAAACGTTGTGCATGTTGTGATGCATATATGCGAGAGTAGTGCATAGTAGGAAAACGATTGCTGATTGAAGAACATGAATGAATGAACTTTAGACCGCAGGAAGAGGCTCCACTGTTACGGATTCAACCATGCGAAAAGTAGTAAAGCTAGCTACTAGAGTCTAGATGCAATGCATGGTGTCCATTTATATATCGACACGGCGTCAAATAATGCCGTGGTATATATATATGTGGCTCGTCCTGTATGTGTATGTTCATTTCTACTCTACTTGCATGCATGCTTGCATATCATTTTGTATCACTACTACAAAAGCCAATTAAGGAAGCGCCGACATTTATATTAGGAGCGGTTCATACTTTGAGCCGCCCCTAATATATGCGAAAAAATTTCGGTAGTAACAAACCGCCTCATCAAGGACACATTAGGGCGGCTCGTGCACCACCGCCTCTTTCAAGTATCGTGGGCGGTTCAATTACCAAATACCTATTGTGGTCAACAATAGGGACGGCTCTATATTGAGGCGCCCTACAAAGGGTTGCCGAATTTTAAAATAAGACACTAAAATTAAAATTTCAGAACGATCTCGGACGGAAAAACTTCCTAAATATGAAATGTAGATCTCGAAAAGTTATTAAACTTTGTAGTTGACCACTTTTTAGTTTGAAACCATCTAGTCATGCAAAAGTCGTGTTCAAATGTCTCAAATTTGAAATTCAAATTTCAGAACGACCTCGAACGGAAAAACTTCCTAAATATGAAATGTAGATCTCGAAAAGTTATGAAACTTTGTAGTTGACCACTTTTTTTAGTTCAAGATGTGTTCAAATGCCTCAAATTTGAAATTCAAATTTCAGAACGACCTCGCACGGAAAAACTTCCTAAATATGAAATGTAGATCTCAAAAAGTTATGAAACTTTGTAGTTGACCATTTTTAGTTTGAATCTGTTTAGAGCCTCAAATAGTCAATTTACACTCGGATTTGTATAATATTTGAGGACGCTGAATGAGATACGAACACATACAAGTGTATAGCGCAGTGGAAGGGAGCGTCACACGCGTGCTTGAGGTCACGGGTTGGAATCTTGGCGGCCGCAAAGTTTGCAAAAAGCCTGAAAAAATCGCCATGTGTAGGGGATGTGGGGTGGTTGGCTGGTGGGGTCCTACCCCGATTAAAAAAAATCTTTTGTTATTTTTTTTTGAATTTTGAAAATACGAAATCTGGGATTCACATTAGGGCGGCTGAGACAACCGCCCCTGATGTACATCACCAGCCGCCCCTAATGTTGGTAAATGTAGTAGTGTATTTAAGGAGATACTGTATATGATAGAGTGGCAATGACAGTGTGGCACAGAATGACAAACGCGCGCACGAACAAAGACGACGGACACGTGTAGGAGATCGACCAGCCCGTTGCAGTTTTGGGCGCTAGCTAGCTGCTGTGCTGTCGCTTTGCATGGCGGGGGTCGGCGGCCAAGTGCCAACCACCGTGGTCGGGTCGTTAGCTTCGCTTTCCACGCCACGGTACGGTCGTGGCAGGTCCCGCGTGTTAGACTATATTTGGTATTTACCGTAGATAGGCTGGCTCTCATCCATTAGCTCCCAACTGTAATCCTACGATTAAGTTTATTAGTGATCCTAGCATGTAGGCATGCAAATGCTTTCGCACTCTATATGTACCAGGTGAGACCTCAATGCAATACTATCCATCCATTAGACCAATTCTATCTTCTTACATGGCATCACGAGCTTAGGCTTTGAGATCCTATGCCAACCTTCCGCTGCCTCTCGCCGCACACCACCCTGCCCTCTACGCCGTCGGGTCGTCCCTTCAGCCCCCATCGGGGCGCCTCGACGGCCTTCTAGCGCCCCGAGGTCGCCCACGACCTCAGCCGGGCAGCGCCCATCCATCGATCGAGTTAATCCGCCGTCCCTAGAGGGTCAAGCAGCAGCAGATCGACACGCATCGCCTCCCCATCCGCCGTGAAAGCCGCCGATGGCGATCTCGACCCATGCCGCCGTGGTGGCGCCGCGTCTCCGTGCGATGCCCTTGCCTACCCCATGCTGCCGTGGTGGCGCAGGGGGCTCTCCGCAGCGGCGCACCATCTCGCCGCTGACGGGATTGCACGGCGATGCCGCGCGCCCCCACCTGCATCTCTAGAGGGGATGAGGGAAACGTGCTCGCGCGCACTGAGCCGTACGCCAAGATCCGCTTCTGATTTGTTTTGGTAATTTCTTCCGATCTTTACTCGATCAATGATCGAGATTGAGTTGCCCACCGCCCGCCGACCGCCCGTGCACCTACCTCGACATCATCACCGCATCTTCATCCCCAATGACCCGACCCGGCGTGCGGTGCGCGGCCCAGGCGCCCTCCCTGGCGTCGTCAGGCCACCCGTCCACACAGCTTCCCCGCCGGTCATCCCGACATTGCCGCCACCGCTTCCATCCATGCTGCGCCTCATTCGCCGTCGTCTCGCGGCGCGCCATCGGTCCCCGATCAACCGACTCGAACACTCCGACACCGATCTTTTTGGGATGGATGTCTCGAAAGTACCTGGAGGGTTCGCGGCTGCCTTCGCTACGTTGCGTTGGGGCGTCACCACTGTGGTCTTCCTCGTCGTTGCACCTTCACCGCCACCGACTACGTCCACGACTTTGTCCATGTCCTCTCCTCCGACATCGTCTCCGACATCGTCAGCGACTACGTCAGCGCGCACTTGCGCGCATGGTCTTCATCAATCTGTTCGAGTTCTTCGCCCGTCTTCTTCGAGCTCCGCCGCGGGTCATCCGCCAGATCATTAGGCCTTGCGCCCGGCTTTGTCCGGTACACTTCTTTCGCTTCGTCCAGCACCACCTCGTCGCCCGGCGTCGCCCGTCCCGTTCTACCCCCTTCGTCTACTCCGACAACCGTGGGCTGCACCGCATCTCTACCCCGCCATTCTCAAGCGCCTGCGATCGTCCCGAGGCCTTCTCTGCTGGTCCCTCGGGCGACAAGACCTGGTGGTGCACCCTCCTCGCCGTCCGGTATTGGCAACACCGTGCGTGCCCATCGTCCCCGATGCGTTCCGAGCCCGAGCACACACGGGCATGTGTCGCCCGATGGCCTGACCGCATCGACCCGGCATCGCTCCTTCTAACGACTGCCTCGACTGGCGTCACCATCTTCGTCTCTCGGCATCTTCTCCGACACGCCCCACCATCATGGCGCTCCTCGCGCGCCCGGCGGCTTCATGTCGCGGCTACCTCGTCTTCGGCAACCTCGACAGCTCTCGCGCCGACCACGGCTATCCCCACGCGGCACCTCCGACCATGGCTATTGACCTGCCTACTCGGCTTCGTCGACATTGGCACAAGGGCTATCATCCGCATGAGTTACTCGCCTGTTATCTCCAGTTGCAGACGCAACAACCGCGGGAGGATGTCAATCCGTCGGCTTTTTCCGGTTTCTTCTCCAGCCTCACCGTCTACTACGCCCGCAGGATCATGGGGGATGTTAGACTATATTTGGTACTTACCATAGATAGGCTAGCTCTCATCCATTAGCTCCCAACTGTAATCCTACGACTAAGTTTATTAATGATCCTAGCATGTAGGTGAGAGCTCGATGCAATACTATCCGTCCATTAGACCAATTCTATCTTCTTACACCGCGTGCGCGCACACGCAGGCAGGGCCACCGGCCACGTCACTCATCGATCGCGCTGCTGCTGGTCTTGGTCGTGCAGTGGTGCGCCCGCCGGGGCTGGTCCGCTGGTGGCTGGTGCTTTCCGCCTGGACGCTGCACTACCCTGTGTGGTGTGGTGATGTGTCGCACACGGGCGGCAGCTAGCCGGCCGCACCATATGTCACTTCGCAGCCACCGGCCGGAGCACGAAGCCAATCATTGGCCGTGGCGTGTCCGCGACTCACGGATCGTCGCCCGACCCTCGGCCGCGGCGGGCCCGCCGTCTGCCGACTGACGGCCGGCGTCCTGGCACGGTTCCGAGAGGGAGGGAGAGCGACCGACCACTCGACCAGAGCTACTACTACCTCCTAGCAGATCACAAGGTGGCAAGGCCAAACATTTTGTCGGTTCACGACTTGCCTGTTTCAACCATGATTAATAAGGTAGTAATGACAAGGAGTCCGCAGGCACGGCCCAACCCTGCTCGCCATTTTAGGTGGTGTTGTGCCACCAGAGAGTAATTCCAAAGGATTAGAAAGGTGCAAAGCGGTCAACGGAGAGCATGCCCTGGAGTTTCTATGGAGACTAGTTAAACGTCCGCGCATTGCTACGAGATAATAAAATTTTATATAAAAAATATAGATCACATGATAAGGTAACAATAATATAAAATTAAACAATGATATTAAAAGTGACATTATAAACTACTACATAGGATGAACGTGTTTTCAACCACCGCTCATTTAGGACTTGGAAAGTATTTGTTAACATTCGATCAACATCACCATTATTCTATCACTCTTACCGACAAAATAAACTGATGCGAACTATAAAAGGTCACAAAAACTAAACTTTGGAAAAAAAAATTAAAATATATTCAACAAGCGTGTGTCTTAATGTGAAAACTATACCGCAGTGCAAATAATTTGAATGGAAGTTGTAACGAACCGACAACAAATTTGAGAAATTCATTTTAAGTATATGTGTGTTTCTATTGTATTTTCAGATTTATTATTCTACAGAAAACGTCATATTGCATGTACATGATGTCATATGACGTTACCAAGCTAACAAGGGAAGAACGTGCATCCCATCCGTTTGGTGGCGCTTGCTTCGTTCGGTCATGGCGCTACACGGTCTATGCGTGTGTGGTGCGCCTGTGCGCACCGGGAGGGTGAGGAACGTGCTTCCCGTGCCACTACAGCTTGCCGGGCTCTCTACGCCGGAGTAGCTGGTGGCGAGGCAGTGCAGTCTGCCATGGCTTGGGAAAGACCCTAAATAGACATTGTTTGGCTTCCATTGAGAGATTAGGGAGATCAGAGGGAGGCGACGGTACTTACCGTGCAACAAAAGGAATGGATTGGAGGAGCGGCGGAGGTCACCGACCGCAAAGAACAGGGACGATGTTGCGAGGTGATCACAATGACCTCCCCGGTGTCGCCGTCCCGTGGGTCATGCGCGGCAAAGCGACAATGGCCATCGACTTCGGCCAGGTCTCGGTGCGGGGCTCCGCGGCGCCAGCCGGGCGGGCGCGAGAAGCATCGGGCGCTCAGTGCTGTGGGCGCGTCTTGGCGCTGCGCCGCGAAGTTACGGGCAGGTTACGGCCGTAGCGCCGCGAGTTACGTGTTCTCTTCTATGGTGTTGGGCGTGTCGCTCGCGTCGAGGCGAGGTCTCCCCAGCGTTTGGCTGGGCAGGGGAGGTGTGGGCGCCATCGTCGGGCGAGGTAAGGACCAGAGATCGGGCAGGGAAGGAAACCGCGTGTAGGGAAGGGGACGCGGGATCACAAGATTGAGTGGTTGCCTAATATAATCACATGTGTGAGGTGATTGGGTGGTTGCCTAATATTATTGGCATGCTTTCCATGCGGACGCTGATTGGGTGTTGCGAATATAGATTGCATGTGTGAGGAGACCACGTGGGAATGGGGTGCCGGATCGCATGGAGGGGTGAAAGGTGAGGCGAAATTTTTACCGCACCAAATGCCAGTCTTCCTTTTGTTCTTTTTATGTTGTAGAGAAGTTGTTGGTTGAAGCTTTAGGACGTGTTTGGCAGGGTGGTTGTGGCCAGCCCGGCCCACACCGTCCCAGGCCGTGGGCCGCCCGAGCCAGGTGTACATGGGCCACCCCTCTTTGTTTGGTTGGCCGGTCCAAGAAAGCCAGGCCACATTGTGGTTGTGTTTGAGCGCCACCGGGAGCTCGGCCCGCAGTGCAAAATCACCCCAAAATCATCTCCAAAGGCGCCAAGTTGTGCCGAGCTCTGGTGGAAACGCAGAAAAATGGCATAGCAAAGGGGAGCCTAGCCCCGGCGCTTTAAATCCAAAGGCAAAGACAGATCCAAAGCTGGTCCAGTGGAAGCCAAACATGGGCTCTTGCGCTCCCCTGGGTGCAAACAAAGGCCTGTGGCCACCCTACCAAACACGCCTTTAGTGAAGCATGTTACCTTCCCATATATGCGGGAAGAAATGTTTGATCGTATAGTGGCGACTGACAAGGCAGGACTCAACATTTGATCACATGGAGCTCTATGATGTGCACTCAACATTCGAAAGTGGAGGTTTTCAACGCGGGCGTTGTGAGCACTACCATAGCTCTTCACTTCTTCAGTGCTCGCCAAAGAGGTGCACTGAAGCGCTTTGTAAGGGCAATATGTAGTTTTTTTTTACAAGAAAACACTTGATGTATTAAAACAGCGGCACCCGCCACATATAGGTCCTCCAAAGAGGAACAAATTACATCAAAGTCCCGCATCTTCATCTCGACGACCAAATCGCCGCCGGTGACGAAGAGGACGTAGTCGCCCGGTGGAGCGCCGGAGACGCATACACCGGGTGGGCGCATCGCCAAAAGCCGGGAGGGACGGTTGAGCCTCAGAGGCGCCTTTACACCGGGCGACCAAAGGATGTAGCCGAGCCGCCGCCGGAGGTTGAAGAAAGAGCTCAAACCAGATTCCGTGATGGTGGCGAACAAATCGAATAGACACCGACACGGAGCCGCCTAGCCGAAAAAGAAGCACCGTAACCATAGACTATTGATCCGAGAGGGAAGCGGGCGGCAACAAAGGAAGATGACCGGGATGGAGCAGATCTCGGCAATGGTGAGTTGATGAGGCGGTGGGGATGTAGGGAGGAGATCCTCAAGTAGGAGGAAGGGGTTTATTTTATTACCACATACCTTAACGTCGGCGAAGACGACAGGGAGAATGGCAAGTGAGGAGAGCCACGACGACCTTCACACCAGCGATGAGGATGACGATAGGGAGGGACAACGCCATACGGCACAAGCACAGAGGCAACTAAAACTTCTAGCTATGTACTAGCGAAGCGAGAGGACGGGGGGCCCACTCCCTACCGGCTGCGCGACGAGCTCATCGGAGACAGAGGGGGAGGGAGCCGACGAGATCTGGATCGGGGCTCAAGGAGAGAGGCGTCGCATCAGCATTGTGCGATGAATCGGGCAATATCTAGTTGAAGTGGCTATTGGAACTTTCTGGGAGTTTCGGCGCGTCTATCAGAGCTTTTCTAGCGAGTGCATTCCAATGCAGCCAGGCTGCAACAACTAGTTTCTTGAGTGGCTAGGCCCCCATCTCTTGAGTGCCAAGCAAAACTGGGGATGGCGCACCATTTGTAATTGTATCTATTCTTTCCCTCAAGCTTATTAATGAAAGCCCGTAACGGATCTCTCGAAAAAAGAGTGGGTGTATAAATAGAGAGACTGGCCTTGGCGCATCTCTCGACTAAATTTCTCTCACATACTTCCTCCATCCAAAATTATATTCCAAGAATTTTGAAGAGTAAAAGCATATTTTGACCAAAATTATAGAGAGAATTATAAAGATTTATGATATCAAATAGGTATACTATAACAAAGAATTCAGTGATACTTAGTTGACTTATTATCTTGTCATATAAATTTGATCAAACTTAAGATGTTTCTAATTTTTAGAACGTTTTACCATTTGAGATGGAGGGAACAGTAGTCAGTACTCCTAACCACACGCAAGCATGGTTGCCAGCTAATAAACTCAACCACCCTCGGAAAGAAAACCTAGTGAACTTTTGAACATAAAATATATTTCAGCCGGTCCACTCCATTCTTCATCACCTATTTCTATCGGCCTTTCGTTTTCCTTAAACCGTGAATTCTCGTCCATATCCAGAGTTTGTAGTAGTCAGTCCGGTAATTAACTATTCTTTGGTAGTGGTAGCTTCCCAGAAACTAGTCTCGCCGTACGTGCCCGCCTGCCTGACACCTTGCATGGCCGACGCGTGGCTCCGTAGCAGGTCAGCAGCCAAGACTGTCACTGTGATCCAGTCCAGTACTCCAACGCCAATTCTGCAGAGAAAAGAAAACGTTAACGCGGTCATCCATTCGGCTCGGTGGTCACTGTCCTCAAATTCTGCAGGTACAAGGGCTCATCTGCTGGTCAAGTGATTTACAGAATTTTAATGCTGCTACGGATTTTCATAAAGGTTCCCTATCTTGCAATATTTATGTATCTATATTTTGAGTGAGGACTTTTGTTAAAATTAGTATTTATATAGCAATTAGCTGGCTGAAAGGGATATGCTTCTTTGCACACACACAAAAAAAGAGTATTTTCCAAGGGCCATGCCTTTCAATTTTCTTTCTTTGCTCAAAGTCTGCATGTTTGTATTTTTAGTTTGCTTCAAAAAGAAGCTATATATAATTCCAGCCACATTAAGATGCTTGCTGAATCGATTACAGTGTAAATTAAAGTGCTGACCAGGATTTAGGATAAATCATCATCTTGATCAAGTTTAACAAATTAAGAAGAGATGGAGCCAATGGAAGTACTTGCACGTTTCTTCTGAATTATACAACCAGACCTTGCGGTTCACGAGCTTGGATTGGCGTCATATATATAAACTTGTTTATGCCAGCAGCTGAGCAAATCTCCGTGCGTCAGAGGGAGCACGCGTCGAGATACCCTGCGCACTGCGAAATGTAAGCAGGCATGGTCAACAGATCCAGAGATTTCTCATAAACTAGTGCCGCCGCCGCCGTTTACATGGAAGAAAAAGAACATCTCAAGGCTGAAATCTGAAGCCTTTTCCACATAAGCTAGCTTAGCTTATCCAATAATGTCCATCAGCGCGAGATCTATACGTAATTGTGATTTGCTCAGCAGGAATACGCCACTTTAGTTCCAATAATCCTAGGTATTTACTTGGAGCCGTACAGAGATGAGAAACTGTACGTACGTGTGGTAGCCGTGGATGTTGTTGAATTCCAATATGTACGCTAGCTCCTGTTGCTACCATATGATCGATGACTTGGTCAGTTGAGATATATTTTACCGGCCGTGTTTGTTTATCCTTTGTTTTCTGTATCCAACCATGGGCAGCAATCGTGATGAAAAAAAAGGGGAAAAGGTTTCATCAGAACCAGTTCAGATTCAGAACACTGACACCTGGAATCTCTGGTCCACTTGTTGGGGGTATACAGGATTAGAGAGGACCAAGCAAATCCGCACCTTCCTTCACAGGTCACACATACTCCTACTCTAGTAGGCAAAGCCAAGTAGCAGCAGATGCAGATATATATATATATATATCTGCGGTCTCGGCAACAAACACTTGATTGGATCGCGCGAGGCGAGAGGATAAGCGAGAACACAAAAGATCTTTGTCTCTTTTAATTTACCGTCCCAGTTGACCGCCCACCACCACTCCGGCCGACACATCAACCACTGCGAGTGAATGAATCCGCCATGGCCATTTTGTACAGCACTACTCGGCCGCACTCGGCCTTAAAAACCAGCTCGGAGCTGTCATGTCCTAACTCCTGAAAGAATTCTTGTTTTGTTTTACCAAACAAATGCACGCGCACAATTGGAACAAGTAAGCTGGTGTGGTGACCAGGAAAGCAATTCCAATTAATTTAGAAAAAACAAGGAGGAGACACCAGAAAGGAGACGAGTGAGTGAGTACTCGATTCTTTCCTCACTAGAAAAAGTGGAAGCCAAACAAAGAAAAGCTGAGAGGGAGAGGGAGAGAGAGTAGACTAGCATTAGTTTATAGTGGCAATAATTGTTTGGCAGGCATTGGGAATCCCGGTGCCAGTACGTGTTTTTTCCATCCCCCGGCCAGCGCTGAATTCCAAGAGATCTCATCTGCCTCCTCGGGCCGTCACGGCGGCGGCTGGACTCTGGCTCTCTCTCAGCTCTCGTTTGGTGGTGGTGGTGCTGGTGTGCGGCGGCAAGTTGTGGGAACTGGCCTTTGCCCGTCCGCCCCTTCCTTTTTGAGCCACCGCATATAAGCGAGCGGCGTCTCGCCTTTGGGGTCGGCGGGGCCGCCGCTTTTTGGTTGCGCTCTCTCCCCTGCCTTTCCATTGAAGCGCACAAAGCCGGACGGCACCACCATTTAAAAGCACACGGCGGAGGAGAAGAGAAGAGACCACCACCTCACACTCCATTCACGCCAGGATCGATCCACCGATCGCGCCGCGCGTTGTACTATACACGCTTCTTGGCTCTTCTGCTGCTGCTGCTGCGCGGCGGCTCCGGCTCAGGCTCAGGTGCGTTTCTTGATTTATTGGTACGTCTCTGGGAATTCGGTAGCGTGATCGGGAAAAGATCTTGATTTGGGGCCCGCCGGCGCCTGCGCCTGCTCTGTGGCCGCTGTGCTCGTGCGTTAGTGTTCTCTTCATTCGGTTGCGTAACCTAGCTAGTGGAAAAAGAAGGGAGCTTGGCGGGCGGCCGGCGTGGAATTCGATGTGGAAAGAAAGCGAGCTCCTCTCGGTCTCGCCTGGGGGCCGCTGTCTTTCGTGCAATCATCGTTGCTTGATTTGGTTTCTTACTTTTCGTTCAAGTGTTTCCGTGCTGCTTCTCTAGTCCATTAGTTCCGGTCTCCATCGTGCGGGAGGGTTTGGGAGTTTAAGGCTAGTATTTGAGGTTCTTTTGCTAATCGCTTCTTTGTTTGTCCGACGGAAGGCATGATTCAAACCTTGTGTCCTCAACTTTGATAGTTCGTTTCAGTTTTGGTGCTTTCTTGTGGTGAGAATCTCATCTGCAATTCCTCTGAGAAGTCTCACAACTCGTTCCTACTGGCATCATGTTTGTACTATATTTACAAAGAGAAACATGCACCCGTACGTATTTGTCAATTCATCTATGATGTGGTTTTGATATAATTAACTTGTACTGAATGTAAGACTCTTGCTCCGCTGACATGGCTGAATTATTTCCACATGGTGCAATCATGCTTCTTTGTATATATAAGCGATACCATCTAGTTGTGTGCACTTGTGCCAACTTTGGTTAGCCACTTCTTGTGAGACCCATGTGAGTAACTAGTTATTGAGGACATTTGACTATAATAGAAAATAAACTGACTGAGCATTGGATGGTATCTCAGTCTCTTTTCTTCTTTTTTGTGAAGTGATCACTGGTTCTTCTCTTTCAAAAGTTGGTTCTCGCTCAGAGTTTATTTTGAACTGGATTAGATTGAGTGATTATTCTACTACTTTGTGAGATGTCAAATCTCTAGTTCTTAATATAATGATACGTAGCTCTCCTGCGTGTGTTGGATAAAGAAAATTTCCTTTAGTTTTTATTATTGTTCCCGAGGACCAGATCCACCAATGTCCCTTCTTTCATGTCTTCTGTAGGAAGTCTAACGTGGAAGTCCCTCAGAACTGAGTACTTCTGTTAGAAGAAAGATTTGTTCAGTCAAGCTTTGCAAATTATCATCATAGCTTGGATAACATCCATGGTTACTTTGACGAGTTTATGGAGCCCTGGTTGCCAAGCTTATCTGGGTTCTCTGACAATGGAACTGTAATATTTGCAGCAAAACTTTATTTCCTCATCTTGGGAAAAAAGTTTCAAGAGGGGTTGAGAGCTTATAAGTGTTCCTGTGAAGCTTGATGTGACGTGTTCGTGAGGGCGAAGTGGGAGAGGAAATTTTCTTCTGGCATGCAGAAGTCAACAGATCCTAACAACTATGGGGCATTTCCACATTCATTCTGCAACCAACATGTGGTTTCGTTTCAGACGAGTTCAATTACCAGTGGATCAGGAGCCATGCCAATCTGTCTAGACACTTCCAGTGGAAGGAATGGCAATACGGCGATGTTGAACACTACGTCTTCAACAATTGTATCCACTGGCTCACCAAACATGGTTGCTGATTCTTCTTGCCAGAGCCTCAAGTATAGTGCACCGTTGGCTGTGGAGTGGTCCTATCCGGAGCTGCAATTATTGAACGATGGCCTCAACAAGTAAGTTCTACTGCCATATATTCTGAATGAAGCATGTGTTCAAAAAAAGATTTGAATTAGGTAGGTATTTCAATGTGACCTTTTATCCTATGTTTACTATTCAATTCTATGACCATGCCTCGAAATTGAGGCCAAACTGCCAAGATTTTGAGCTGCCTAAATCCCCGAGTCCTGGAATATAATGGATATTCAGTTGTCCTAAGTCCTAAGTCAAACAATCCTAAGTTTGAACAATTTTGTAGAGCTGAGCAATGATATCTACCACATCAGTGAAGCAAATTTGTGAAAATAAATTTCATAATATATCTAATAAAGTTCATTTGATGTTGTAAATATTGTTATTCTTTTCTACAAATTTGGTCAAAATTAGGATGGTTTGTCTTAAGAAAACTAAAAATCCATTATATTCCAGGATGGAGGAGCATATATGGTTTCATAATACTGATTTTTGTGATGTTTGTAGTTGATTCTAGTCACTAGTCAGGAATACACCTCTGTTGTCCCTTTTTTATCCTCCGATGAAAGGAACACCTTTTTATTACTATAAGGAATTGTTATATGAGCAATTTGTTGGAAATATTGGATCCCTGTATCTTACTATAGGTGTTTGTGTTAGTCATCTGGGCTATGATGTTCTAGTGTCGTGTGTATTTTCTGTGTTTTAATCTGTGCCTATGTAAGGTTTTTCAGGCCTCATTTCCCTTATAAACTAGGTCAATTCTATTCTTCTTAATTGAAAGGTAGAGCTCCTGCCATTACTTTTAAAAAAAATACTAAGGTTTTTTTCACATTCATGTTTTTTACTTATACTTAGTAGTACAATAAAAAGAGGTATGATGTTTTTGTCTGTTATATTTGAAGATTTTACCCATGAGTTCGTTCCTAATAGTTTATCCTTTTGGTGCACTGGATAATGAAATTTTCAGGTATGCAAATGAACCAGGAATCATGAAGTACATAAAGATAGCAGCCACATTACCAGAAAAGACAGTAAGAGATGTTGCCATGAGATGTCAATGGATGGCAGCGGTTAGTCCCTGATTTCCTTGATTTATTACACAGTGTCTGAATGCCATTCCCTCATCTAGTCATCTGTTATATTAAATCCACATTCAACCAAAAACTTCAGAGGTAGCTAACATTTCATAAACCTGAACTCTGATACACACTAAAAGCCATGCAATAGGTTTATCCACTCTAGTAGATTATTTATTTGAAAGGAATATGTGGTCCCACATCAGCTTATGGATGGAGACTAACTGTAGTTTATACTTGTGCGACTTGTCAAGATGATGTCACCATAATTCCACTAAACCAGTGCCGCGTTTGTGAAAGTAGATCATGGTGAAGATACACTTATTTTTCCATATCTATAAAAATACTATAATGGTCTATTATGAACATTAAAGTTAGTGTGATCTGAGCTGTTCCTCCTAATTATCCTTTTGATCTGTTGCCCCATAGAATTGCCTTTTTATCTGTCTAGTGTGTAGTAGAATAATAATATAAGTAAAGCTGAGAAGTCTCTTCTTTTCTCGTGTGTTTGAGAAAAGAAAGTCTCTGCTTATGACATTACTAACAATAAGGTAAAGTTGGTCTCTTGTTTCATGTTGAGAGTTCAGAGTATGTATACCGCTTGGAAAGGTTGCACTTATTTTATTTACATTTTTCAGTTAGCACAACAGAGATGGCATATTTGATTCGATTGATCAGTGAACAACATTCAACTATAGAAAGCTGAATTGTAAATGCATCAAATAAGAATAATTCCATGTCACTCTTTTTAGTGTCAAGAAAGTAGGACATATTTCTAGTTTGTTGTAGATGGCAAGCGAATCATTGGTACTTTGATTCACCATTTTACCTTGAGTAACAATTAATTGTATCCAACTTGATGCTTTCCACTGGAATGCGGAATAACCAAGTAGTGTTTTATTTTTCATTCTTGTTGTTAATAATGATTAGTTATATTTTCTGAGGGAATTTGTTCATCATTGTCTGTGTCCTTTTCAATTTCATTGGTAATGATAATTAGATTTTCTTATAGAGAAAAAGAAGCTACAAGACGACGGAAACCTGAGGAGCACTATCCTGGAAAAAGATAAAAGATAGAAAGGTACGTACTCTTTCATTTTTTTATAACATTGTTGTCTCTTTTTTGACACCAGCATTCTCTACTTGAGGAAATTACTGTTCTAACTACTGATAAACATTAAATTTGTACTTGTTATAACAAATATATTTTGAAACACACCAGTTCAGGGCTCCATGCATCTACACATGTTTTCGTTTTGTGGAAATGATGAAATTAACTTAACATTTGATACTCCAGTAGCATCTGCTCGACTTTTTTTTCTTCATAAACCCCCAAACAGCAAGATGCATTATAATGTGTTAAAATGCAGTTGGGATCAGAAATGTACATGATGCAACCTTATACAAGTAGTATCTATCATCTATGAGTTCATTTTTTAAACGGATCTGATTAAGGTTGTTTCTCAGGATAAAATGGCTGAGCCGTCATCATGGGGTACCAATCCTCCTGTTCAGACTGAGATGAGATCTTCCTCTTCTATTCCTCAGAACGCCAAACACAATGGATTTATCTCTGGAGGTTGGTAGTTCACTTGGAGAGTGATCGAGTGATTGACTGTGGCAACAATGAAATATTTCAAGCAATTTTGTGTTCCGAGAAATGCTCAAATGCTATTCCATAAAAGTAAAAGCCTTATTGATGCATTAACATATAGCATTATTGATATTTGATTGTGATTCTGCTCTGAAGTTATCCTTTGGCCACTTAATTCCATAAAACATTACCACACTTATCAGCATATTTAAGGATCTTTATACTGTAAATGTTCCAGAGTCCTCTTAGCTTCCACTATAAGCATGTGAAGTTTCTTATCTGCAAAAAGTTGAAACAAACATGGCCCTAATTACTTCAGATCATTCAGTTCTTTACAAGGTTTGAGTCGTTTGACACGTTTCTGTTACTTTTATGCAGACTCTCAAATTGACCATGGAATGCTAAATATATTGGAAGAAAATGCTCGAGTACTCAATCAAATAGAAATGAATATTTTAACATCACAGGTTGGTCTTTTGTTTCTCAAACCTTTTGTTTCTTTTTTATTCATCATTATAATTTAGCTGATTCAGTTTAAGGCGTCAGTTATATTTTTTAAATATGTGTCTCCGTCAAGATCAATTCTTTTATTTAGTTAGCAACAAAACTATAGAAACACAATAAAGGTTAATAGTTGATGCCATCCAGACCCAGTGCTCATAACAACTTCTCATTGAGAGAAAAAAAAAAAACATTCAAGCATCTGTTTGGAGCATATTTCTGTGATAAATTTTCATGAGCAGCAGGAAGATTTAGCTGTGCAGGAGTAATTTTCAATTCCTCTGATAATACTTTTCAGGCGTATAACAATTTTGATCTTTTCCATCACGCACAAAGGAACATCAATGGTCTTCTACAAAGGTAGATTTTACCACATTTTATACACAAAAATTGTCTCAAAAATGGTGAGGTGTGTGAATCACGTGTTTATTTGGATACTTGCTCTCTAATGTGGTGCTCTCCTTAATGAACAGCATGAGCCAAATTCCTGGAATAATGAGCAAGATGCCCCCATTGCCTGTTTCGGTGAACGAAAGGCTAGCTAGCTACGTACTCCCTCGTGCTCCTATGGTAATTTTTTTTTTGCTTTGCCTACTGACCTGCAATCTGGTACCTTGTTGGTCAGATATGAAGATGCAGAATAAAAAAAAAAGCAGTCTGAGCTTGACCAATGTTTGGCTGCATATAATATGTCACCACTAACCAGTAGCTCCAAAATCACTTTTATCGCTGGCTTGATATTCTGTTTCATCCTACCTAAATATAATACTCACTGAATAGTTGGTGATACTTAAATTTCTTATTTGTTAGCAAAATATTCAAGGAGTATATAAAGCGTACATTCTTTAGTAATTTCTGTAATAGCATATCAATGTCATCAGTTTCAGTTAGCAATATGCATTTTCTTTTGACAAATATATTACTGATCTCTTATCACCGGTTTCTACTGAAATGCCCACTCTTGATATGTCACTGTTTTCATTTGAAGGCACAAGTTCTTGGCAGCAGTCATTTGAAAGAAGAACCAAGAGTATGGTAGGCCACTGCTAGACAGGGCAGCAGCTCAATTTTCAGCAGTAGTTTGATAAAAATATCTGAAGAGCCATGTGCTTGGGAATCTGCATGGAGAAGCATAGGTGAAAGAACGATCTGGCTTTTCTGATGTCTGAAAGCTACAGAAGCAACATGATCCACTTCACCACATAGCCTTAAAAACGCTGTCCAGCTTGCCTTCTCAGGATGCTCTGTATTAGTGATTATGAATTTGAGATAGGTAGAGTTTTCCGTAATCTGCAGTTTTCCTCACCTTGGTTGCACATATCGATTCTTTTTCGGGTTTTGTCCTGGTGAGTGATGTTAACAGGAGTGTAGCATAGAAACTACTTGATTGAATAATTAGTGAGAAAAGCTTAGCCTTTTTGTCAGTTACTACAAAGGTAACCAATCTTCTGTGTGTATCTAGTATTCTAGTTCGTATAATGCATATGCAAGCCTGGTCCTCTAAATTGCAATCTCTCTCCTGTACGTGCTGCGTGTCTCTTTACTGCAAGAGTTTAACAGAATTCCAATCAAAGTATTGTAACACATGCTACACAGCAGAGTAGCAGCAGCAAAAAGTCCCGGTACGTTTTCATTTCAGTTTGTATCACACTGATTTGTGTGACCTTATTGTCAGAGGTCGTGAGGATGAGAGCTTATAGCTGCCCATGTACCACTGAGACATCACTCAAAATATTTTGAAATACTTAGAACTGATGATGGTTTTTTTTAAAAAAACCAGGCCAATTCTATTCTGCTTAATTGAAAGACATAGCTCTTGCCATTACGTTCAAAAAAAAAAAATATGCAGAACTAAGGGAAAGGAAGCTTTCATCCTCGCTACTGAGATCAATTCCCATCACCCTCGATTACTCTCACGTCTCTGAAATCCGATCGAACTCATCGGAGGCCAGGTTTTACATGTAACATGTGGTATATAGAGGCAACGCTCCAAGCACGCTTTGCGCAATGTTTGGAGTGAAACTCCGTAGCTTTTGGAAATCTGTGCAACGTTTACCATCAATCGAACTCAGCTAAATTCATCAATCTGCGCAATGCTGTACAACGACGCAGACCAGGAGCAATATAACGGGGAGAAAACCACTTAGCAGCTGATCTTTTTCAAGCTTGGCTTCATCCAGCATTCCAGGTCTCTCACACAGGTGATGTAGCTAGGTAGTGCACACATTTCTTACACGGTGTTGGACATGTCATCCTCGTTTCTACAGCAGAAATTCAGGCACGCTTCTCCCTCCTTTTAGTGATTCTTACTAGAAACAGCACAGAAGACAAGCGATGGGATGTTATGAGGATGTCAAGCTGCTGCCGCCGGCGCAACAGCGGCGACCACCTCACGGAGTGCCTTAGCCGCGTCGCCGTAGCACAACTTGACGACGGAGACGCTCCGGTTCGCCACAGCATCACCCAGCTGCATGCACGCATTTATCCAAGAGCAGTTTCAGCGTCAAATCATATCATTTTTTTTTGTGAACGAAGGCGTCAGATCAAATCATCAAACGCACCCACAAAGTCAACTAGTTTATTGTGTTGTCTACACAAGGGTCCTTTGAGCTTTCCAAGTTTGACCATGACTAATTACAAAGTAAGGCAGAGGGGCATTAATTCTAATCCCTACCCTCTAAATTACGCTGCAACTTCAGTTCATTGGCAAATACTAGTCAAAAAGTCAAGAACCAGAGACTTGCTTAATAGTGCACAAGCATTGATTTGCAGTTCATAATAATTCGTATATAACTGGATCTGGATGATCTGGCTGTCTTTTGTTGACCTGATTATGATACAAAGAGTAAGGTGAGAAGTTTCTCAACTCTAAACAGTATTGTTCCCTTCTGGTACAAATTGCTGATCGAGTACTGCTATGTGTAAAATAAAATCTACCATACCAACTTTTCCTCAAATTGACTGATAAATGGGCTATGGGGTAAACGTTAATTGTCAAATATATATTAAAATGATTTTGTTTTTCCATGTAGGCTGTTTATACTACCTGGTAAATTTATCATGCTGACTGAAAAAAAAAAAGAATGCTTCTAATAAAAGCAACTCCTACTAAAGAAAAGATGGGAAAAGAAGGCACCGATCTCATAACCTCATCCATGAAGTAGAAGAAATCGTTGGCGAGGAAGGTGATCTCCTCCCTGCGCTCCTCGCATTCGGTGCAGGAAATCACACGATTCAGATCAATGTACAGGAAGGTGGCCTTCAGCTGGAGATCCCTCCTGACCAAATCCCACAGGTCATCACCCAGATCAGTCGTCAGATCCTCCTCCATGGACAGAAGCTCAAGTGCCGAGCTCTTGATCCGACAAACGCATCCCCGCAGCTCCATCCCCTGATCCATTGGTGCTCCTGTCCTGGCGGTGCGCTCTGCAGCTCTGCTATATCTTGCAGTTGCAGATGACAAAGGATCAGAGCCAATGATGTGGACGTATTTATGGAAAGGCGAAAAGAGAAACTGATTCTTGGAGGATGTCTAGAAGCTAGCAAACAGATGTCAGCATGTGCATCAGAGGAAGGCTCCCCGTGTAGTGCAGCAAGGGGCAAAGTGGTCAGTGCAGAAGATTACAAGATTAGTTATGCATGAGAGATGGGACCTTTCTCTGAATGTCGTTGGACTTTTCTTTAACTGAAAAAAGGGGAAAATAGGAGGAAAAGGGAAGCCAAATTTTTGCCACCTTGCCTCTCCTTGGACATCTAGCAAGGTAGGCAGCAGAAGAAAGTATCAAGAATTGCTCACAAGGAAATTAATGAAATGTTTATATTATTAGAAAAGGGCCAATGTTAGCACCCAAGTAGGACTTAAGACTAAAACTTAACTGCTACTGTAGTCAAGGTCTTCTTTTTTTAATTTCTAAGGTAGTGTTTGGATTGAGTGTTGGTGTGGGTTGGTGTGGGTTCGACCCAAGTGAACCCGTGTTTGGATGAAAAGCAACGTGGGTTGGGTTGGTCCTTAGGGAATATGCCGTCAAGATGCGGGTCGACGGGATTCCTCAAAAATAGCGAACCATTCCGACCCACATCCACGCCCGTCTCTGCTCCCGTCCGCATCCACGAAGCGCCCCTCGCTGCGCGCCGGCCTGCCCTCCCCCCGCCGCCCGTTCTTGCGCGGGCTCGGTCCGCCGCCGGCCGTCACGGGTGCGGCCGCCCTCCGCCGCCGCCCCGGCCCGTTCTTGCAGGCCGGTCCGCCGCCCGGCC
Source organism: Hyparrhenia diplandra (assembly GCA_015847255.1). Lineage (NCBI taxonomy): Eukaryota > Viridiplantae > Streptophyta > Magnoliopsida > Poales > Poaceae > Hyparrhenia > Hyparrhenia diplandra. The sequence continues at coordinate 81,927 of JADLZK010011518.1, read as the reverse complement.
GTCGCGGTGCGGCCGCGCCCTCCGCCGCCGCCGGCCGTCGCGCGAGCAGGGAGCTAGGGCCACGGCGCCACTGGGCGCGCAGCCTTCCTCCGCCATGGCCGGGCCGCAGCCGAGCCGTCGCGGGGACCGGGTGGCGCAGCGCGGCGCCCGACCGCCGGAGCGGGCGGGGTGCGGCCGGGCGAAGCGGCCGTCAGCGCCGATTTGGACGAAAGAGGAAGAAGGGGAGCGACGCCGATTTGGACGAAGAGGAAGAAGGGAAGGGGAAAAAATAAAAATAAATAGGAGGTCGACAAAGTGGGTCCATCAATTGCTGCAGTTGACGGTGTTAAAATGTCATCCATTCCATCCCTCTCAATCCTTCTAACCAAACAACAAACCGGGTTCGACCCATCCCCACAACCAAACACGATACGGGTTCATTCCATCCCTCAAAAACCGGTTAGACCCAACCCAACCCATATGGCTCCCAAACCAAACACTACCTAAGAAAGTCACTAGGGTTGTTTACTCATAGTCTAGTTGCCTCATGTACCAAGTAACCCCCATGTTGAGTATGGTGTGTGATTCCTATACTTTAACTCAAGTGTGCCGGTGAGGCTCCTGCACTTTCGGAGGGACAATGAGGTACCATCGCTGGCGACGCCTTGGTCCGTGTATCGGCCGGTGTGGTAGTTGGGTGGCACTTTCGGACATGCTAGCCCGCTAAGGAGGTCAATGGCGTATTGGCGCCGAGACAAGCATAGGCCCATATGGCGCCGATCAAAGCGCATCCTTTGGTATGTGAAGGACACACTTTTCGCCGCCTCCATCCGGGCTTCGTGTCTTCCTCGGCGACAACTGTGTCTTGGTCCTCCAAACGACGAATCAGCGGTCTCCCCGCTCTAGCGCCCGAGGCTGAATAGCGGGTAGTTGCATATGTCATTGTTGAGTGTTGTTGGTACGTTGAGGTAACTTCTTCGGGAACTCCACATCTCGGTACCAAGCATATAGAGATCGGTCCTTGGGGCAGATTCACGTCCTCCACATTCCTTCACTCCAGCGATGTCATGATTAAGGGTCTTCCCGTGCAGCTGTTCTCACCGATTTTCAGTCCGCCCTCTGGCGTCGTGATCCTCCCGCCCACTTTGACTGCAGGTAGGTATTGGGAAAGGACCCATGTTAGCAGCTAAGTAGGGCTTAGACTAAGACTTGACTACTATTGCAGTCAAGGTCATCTCTTTGTAATTTCTAGGAAAGCCACTAGGGCTGTTTAACCATAGCCTAGGTGCCTTATGTATTGTATTAATGACTGTGCAACACTCCATGTTGAATGTGGTGTGAGAACATGTTTTGGATGCATTTATAAAGAACATTTCTACCAGACTATAATTCATGACGTTCATAACAAGTGATCCAAGTTGCTTATTTACCATGAAACACTGTTAAAATTGTTGTTTTTGTACGTACAATTGTCACATGATTGTTAATTTTCAAGAATGGGTGATTAATCAGACCTCCATACATCCTAACTTAGCAACCAACACAACTCAACTTTGTTCATAATTTTTATTTCTTTCTTTGTCTCTTGAACTCCTCTATTTTGCTATTTCTCTTGTAATGTGTTCTTGTTTTTTTAAAACAAATATTTTCCCAGTAGGGGCTCGACTCGCCTCTCGCTTTTCCTCATAAAAAATTCAATAAGAATGATCAAAAGAAGAAGTTAACAAAGATTGACAAAGAAGAAAAACAGATCAATTTAGTGGCACAGTGGGAGAGATATTCCCTCCCGAGCTTTGTCATAAGGCATGGCCCAAGGTTTGCCGACCACCGAAGTTTGGAGGGCTTGGAATTTCTAAATTGCAAAGGCCGGGATGGGCACTTAGAATGAGATGGCTATGGCTACGTAAAAAAGCGAGCCCAAGAAACCATGGTCACTTTCCCTCGTCCGTGTTCATCACTCAAGAAGAGCTTTCTTCTTGGTGGCAATCATTTCTGAATTTGGTAATGGTGCTCTACATTGTTCGATAGATAGATGGATCGCTGGGCAATGAGTGGCTGATCTTGCTCCACAAATTTTTGCCATTGTTAGTAAGAGAAGAACTAACAAGAGGATTGTCTTTGAAGCCCCATCGATCGTGGGTGGATTGCGTATATCCAAGGAGCTCATACCGTGGGAGTCATCATTGAATTCTTAGCGCCGTGGGATATTCTCTCGGAGGTGGTTTTGCAGCCCGGAGTGGAGGATACTCATAGATGGCGTCTCTCGGCATCGTGCCAATATTCAAAGAAAATCGCATATAAGGGCTTCTTCATTGGCTCCACGGTTTTCGGACCTTGGGAGCGCATTTGGAAATCTTGGGCCCCGGAAAATGCCGCTTCTTTATGTGGTTAGTAGCTCATAACAAATGTTGGACAGCGTACAAACTTACACGCCGAGGACTCCCACATCCCGCTCATTGTTCCCTCTGTGATCAAGAAGAAGAAACTATCAATCATCTACTAGTATCATGTGTGTTTGCATCGGGAATTTTGGTTTGTCTTCCCGTGGGACAAGGGTCTACAAGCCCTTGCACCACAACAAGACGAACCATCCTTCGATGAATGGTGGGCCGGATCGAGGCTAGAATGGTGGGTTCACACAAAAAAGAACTCAACTCACTTATCATCCTTGGGGCATGGACAATATGGTGTCATCGCAACCGGTGTGTTTTCGATGGTGCCTCTCCTAACTTGGCTAAAGCACTTGAAGATCTCTAGATTGGTTTTGGCTAATTGATGACATCCTTAGGACTAATCTCTCTATGCTAAGTGTTTGTTTTAGTTGGAGATTGGTCAAGCGAAGGTTGGTGCATTGTGGTCATGGTGGATGGGTTGAGGTGATCCAAATAATGATCAAGTGCACAACTTGGAGTGGTTCGTGGATCAAAATGGGCTCAAGGCAAAGGTATATCCATAGGGCCATTTTGATTTTACACTCAAGACACCATAGAGGGTGTGAGTGATTTAGGATCGATAAGCCGTACTATAAAGAGGGGAAAACTATCGTACATATCGATCCTCAAGTGCCTCTAGGTTCAAAATTCATATGCATGCATTCTAACCTAGAGAGCTAACTTCGCGCTTTGGAAAATTGTTTTTGAAAAGCTAACACTTGGTGTCGGGGTGTTCTTCGACGTGTTGGTAACTTGTACCAAGTGGCAAAAGTTAGATGTGCTTGAAATGGAGTTTAAAACTTCGACCGTCCTGCCCTGGGGGCGACAGGACGGTCAGGCGGCTAACTCGTTGAAAAACCAGTGTTGCTAGATTTTTCCTAACGTACAGGTGCAGACTGTCCGCCGGCGTATTTTGTCGATCAACAGATTTGCTGGACTTGCTGGTTGTGCTCTAGAAATATAGGGGCGGACTATCCCGCACCCCTATGGGCGGACTCGCCCGCCGGTGATTCTTGACAACAAGCGAAACTCGACCGTTTTACGCCGCCCCCGCCTCGCTTCTCAAAGGTGGACTGTTCGGCTCGCTTGGGCGGATCGTCCGCAAGTCATCCGGGCCGACGAAGCGATTTGCGACTCGTCTCCTCGGCGCGCATTTCAACGGGCGACAGTCCGCCTCTTTGGGGGCGGACGATCCCCGTAGTCTTTTGGACAGCGAGCGAGTTGCTTGGTTCTTCGTTCCTCGCCATCGGTGGCGAGGGCGACGATCCCAGCCCTATGGGCGGGCGTCGCGTGTGCCGATTTCGAACGTTTTTGAAACCAACGGCTAGTTTCTTTGAACGGCGGACTGTCCGAGCTCTTTGAGTCGGACTGTCCGCGAATGTCGCAGGAAAGGGGAAAACGGCTAGTTTTGCCCCCTCTTTAAATAGAAGGGTGGCCTGCGTGGGGACTCTTGGCCATTTTGAAACACTCCTCACCCCTTTGTGCTAAGAGAAAGCTCTCTCCTCTCTCATTCTTGCTTGTGAGCTCATATCTTGAGAGTTGAGAGGATCCAAGTGCATTGCATTGAGTTCTTGCATCTTGTGGCGCTTGGGGATCGTTGTGAGCCGGTGGATTTCCTTTTGCTCTTGGAGAGCACCACTCCTAGCCGGCTTGGTGATTGGTGGAGGCGTTGGCAAGAGTTGGTGATTGTTCTTGGCCACCTCCGTGATTTTGTGAGAGGACCGGTGCATCCTCGCTCGAACGACGAATCGCAAGATAATACATTGCTCGTGTCGGTGAGTACCTCTCATTTGCTTTGGGTTTAAGAAGCCTAAAGGCAATTGGCTTGGAGTGAGCTCCACCTTGACCCACACGTGAGAAGGTCGACACAACCGGAGAGTAGCTTGATGGTGACCAAGTGAACTCTAGGGAACAAATCTTGTGTCATCTCTTGTGATTGATTGTGTATTGGTATTTGGTATTATATTGGTTATCTTGTGATATCATCTTGGTGATTGGATTGACTAGCCTCGACATTGTGGTATATCACTTCTACACTCTTTTGCATTACATTCACATATATTGTGCTAGTGTAGTTTGTGTAGTTTTTGCTTAGTTTGCTAGAGTAACTTAGCTTGTTCACCTAGTGGTAAAGTAGAGACTTAGCACTTTGAGTGAATTAGAGATTATAGCAACTAGAATTGTCAATAGGAGGTTTTTGCCGACAAGTAGAGCTAGAGCAAACGCATTTACGCTTTGTTATTTACTAACAAGTTGCTCTAGTGAATTTGTACAATTTTTATTAGGCTATTCACCCCCCCCGCCATTTAGGACCTTTCAAAGACTACTGCTAGCAAGGGAGGAACAACGATTCTCGAATCTTGCTAGGGCTTAGCGGAGTTCACTCCCCTCGCTTGAGCCTCAGATATACAAAGGGACCTGCTTATGGAGGCAAAGTCGTTTTTCTAATGTAGTAAAAAGTGCTAAGAGTTTAGAACTATGGGTGTGTGTTGTAAGGGCTCTTGTCCCTTTTTCTTCTTAATATAAAGATACGCAGCTCTCCTGCGTGTTCGGGAAAAAAATCCAATGAACAAATGGAGTAATTTTAAGAGCATTCCACCATATGGGCAAATCAAATAGGAACCTAGTCTGATTCGCTGTCCAAAGGATCGATTAAGCACCCCTAATAACCTGAAAGGTAGAATATCTTGATACCCTATAACCTGAATCGAAACATCTTAACACCTTTCTACAAAAAGAAAACTTGATAAGCAAGAGCGATGATCCCACAGGCAGGTAGCAACAAGCCAACAACAGAAGAAAAGGTTGCAACATTTCAATTGTGGAAAACAAAAGTGATAGAGAAGTTTTTAGGTATTTTCATTTATCCAATTCACCACTTAAACCATGAAAGTAAAGCTAACTGAGCAAGATCACTGGATGGGATTAACTCATGTTCATCCAGATTAGGCAAGAATAAGCAACTACATTAGAAGCAAAACAATCATAAATCAACTCAACATTGTTGGGTTGGTAATTTTCCTACTATACGATCCAATCAAGTTGGATTTCTCAATTCTCCACCTGCTCTTCTTTTTTCCTAAACAAAAAGGCCAAAGGGCGTGTTTATGTGTCTAGACCCAACAATACTACAAATGATTGATTTTTTTCATAAGGAAAACTAGGTCGATACCGTATAGGTCAAAAATAGCATACTAGATGCTTCCTTCAGAGTTTCAGACATTAGATCAGCATAGTAGGACCATCAACCATGACAAATAGGGAAAATTTACCGCATTAGAAGAAACTACTACACTACAAGAAACAACTTGTCATGTGCATACTCCTCAAATGTCCTTCATTGTTTTATGCAAACCATCCTGAACTGACATATCTTCAATCCATGCATATGTGTAATCCTTTATCAAGTTTCACATTTTAGGTAGTGATCAAAACTCATCTATTAGAAATGAACATGTTTGCTTATGTTCACCAAAGTAGCCAATGAAAGTGATCCACCATTTTTTCTATGAATATGTCCATAGAGTTATAGTCCGCATGCCCCCTGCAAAAGTAATGTTTGAACTATGATTGTTTTTGTCATTAAATTGAATTAGGTAGGATGAACTTGATTACCATTGAATTATACATGACTTTGTTGTTGGTTGTTAATTCAATACAAAGGGTGGCTCCTCGACCCATAACGCCGACTACGATGACGAAATAGTCAAGAATGGAACATCACTTCATTACCACCCTCTCGTGTTACGGGCAATGGGCCACCCCTATTGTTAATTCAATAAATGGAACACCACTTCATTGCCACCCTCTGCAAAAAAAGCAAGAGGTTCAAGACAGGCCAAGGGTTGTCATTATCAACAACATTGCCACTCCTAGGTTAGCCGAACCATCCATACACTTTTTGTCAAATTTACATTCCTCAAGCAAATCAAGAAATAGTTGTTGTTTAAATTTTGATGCATATAAATAGAGTCATGTCCGCCAATACTATTATGTGTAATTTGTGCTGACCTTAGTAGTCAAGTATTTGTCATGATGAAGGCATTTAGGCTTTATGTGCTCATATTTAACCTTTCAAAATGCTTAGATCTTTCTTTGGATTTTTGCGGCCGAGATGCAAATACACCAGAAATGCTCGATCTTTATAATTATAATGTAGCGGATGGTAATGAAGTGATGTTCCATTTATATCTTCATACACAATCCTTTGTGATTTATAGAGCATCTTTGATGGTAAAGAAGTAGATGACCAGCCAGTCCTTTATGTGAAAAGGCACCATTTGGGATCTTTAATTTAGGATTGATTAGTTAAGTATGCTATTATCATTAGATTAATCGGTGATGAAGGAAAAAAAAATAAGATAATAAAAGATAATACCGAAGTTAAAAGAACACATAACCTCTTACTACCAAAATATATTTGGTCCTCCCGAGGAAAATAACTTTACTATGTTGGAGACTAGAGTTGATACATTCCTCAAGTTTTTGTGTTAGAGAATAATATCCTCATCGTTGTTTTTTTTAAAAATAGAGGTAAAAGAGGCCATTTTCAACGTGGAACACAACAAGGCTTTGGACCCCTCGATGGTTTTCCCCTGAATTTGATGGCTATGTTTTTATGACTTCCACCAAGGTGATCTCTCTTTTTTTCTCTTAACTTCGAATTATAACACTCATGTACCAAAATGTCAAGAGGCTATCAAGATCCAGAATTTAGACCTATTTGCCTACTAAATGTGAGCTTCAAAATCTTCGCAAAAGTAGCAACAAATAGAGTAAATAGTTCACAAGGTAATACAACCATGCCGGATAACTTTTTCTTCCTGGGTGTTACATTCTAGAAGTTGTGACCATCTTACACAAAACAAGTAATGAATTGCATACGAAGAAAATTAAATGTGGTAATTTTTAAAGTCAACTTCGAGAAGGCATATGAAGTCAAATGGCCATTCCTTCAGGATGGGAATGGGCTGGCCCGGACCTAGCCTTGGACCTAGCCCCCGTGGCCTCAAGACCAATATTGAGGCCACGGGCCAACCCAAAACGACCTTTGGCTATGGCTCCAGTAGCCCAATGGGCAGCATGGGTCGGCCCATCCTTATGCAAGCACATTTAGTCATCAGCAAATGTCATCTAGCAACAATAAGTAGTGTTTATCCACAGACATATAGGTCATTACAACAACAACAAATAAGATACTAATTCCATTGGATTTTGTAACAGAAACAAGTAATGTCCATGGTGAATATGCTACTTTCCAGTGGTAGGTTGCTGCAACAATGTGCTGGAACATAGTATAAAATCCAATGTCTTATATAGATATAACATGAGCAGCACCATGGGCCACTGAATATTTGTTGTTGCATTGAATATTTGTTGCTGCACCAACGATGGCAGTGGCACCATGCAACGACAAGTAAATGCCCATTGAAGAATCTCCTCATTTCAGCATCACCATGATGCTGCATTGAATATTTGCTGCTACACCATGATGGCACCAACAATAGTACAAAATCCAATGTTAGACTCTTATCAAATGCCCATTGAATATTTGTTGCTGCACCAACGATGGCAAGCTTCTACCACAACAAATATATTTCCATTGGATTTTGTAACAGAAATAAGTAAACGTCCATTGTCCAGCAACTTGCTTGCATGATTTCTATAGTCATCATGGTTTTGGGTTGAACCTGTCATGCCCATTGAGCCAATAGACCCTGGCTCTATTGGACCTTTTTCTTAGTTGAGGCCAACCCATGTGGCCCATTGGCCTTGTTTTTGTGGGTCGGGCCAACGGCCCAATGGGTTGACCTGGCCCATTCCCATCCTGATCATTCCTTCAACAAAAACGCTAAGATTGAAGGGATACTCTCCTCTGTGGTTTCAATGGGTCCAACAATTTGTTTCTAGGGGCAGTGTTGTGGTGAAAGTGAATAATGATGTCGGACGTTACTTCCAGACCAAAAAAGGTCTTCGTCAAGGGGATCCTATTTCACCCAGTATTTTTAATCTAGTTGCTTATATGTTAGCTATATTCATAACTAGAGCAAAAGAGTTGGTCAAATGCAAGGCTTGATCCCACATTTGGTAGAAGGAGGCCTATCGATTTTGCAATATATCTGATGACACTTTACTATTCATGGAGCATGACTTGGCGCAAACAAAGAATATGAAAATCATTTTATGTGCATTTGAGAAACAGTCAGGTTTAAAAAATAACTTTCACAAGAGTGAATTGTTTTGTTATGGAGAGGCAAAGGATCATATAGAACAATGTTCACAAATCTTGGGGTGTGAAATCGGTCTCTTGCCATTCCAATACTTGGGCATTTCGATGAATCACAAACTCAATAATAAAGATTGAAGGTAGTTGAAGACCTTTTTCGAAAAAAAAGAGTAGCCGGAAAGGAAAGCTTTTGTCCTATAGTGAACGACTAGTCGTAATTAACTCAGTTCTAAGTAGTCTTGCTATGCTTATGATGTCTTTCTTCGAGGTACCAAAAGGCATTCTTAAAATATGACCTATGACGATTTCGTTGTGATGATTTGAAATTTCGTCATGCAACTGTAGTTTTTATTGACGAATTTTGAAACTTCATCACAGATCATGAGTGATGGAGCCAAGCCGCTAAAAATAATGATGAAAAGCAATAGAGTGTCACAAAACAATAAACATGTTCGTCATAGATTATCATTCCGCTTCTAACCGATGGGGAGCCAATGATGAATGTAAACTTTCATCGGAAAACAACATACTCATCGTTACAAAACAATAATGTCCATGCTTCAGCACCAATATGGGTCCCACAAGTGTGGGTCCGACCCTAGGTCCCACATGTAGGTACCATGGTCCCACTATTGTCGACGTGGCGATGTGGACCCCACCATATGGGCTACACGACATTCCTATAAACGCGGGCCCTACCTCCATGGTCCCACCAGCATCGACAAGGACCCCACTATAGCGGTCCCACACTATACTGGTCCCGCTGCCACATGGCGTTCCACGTCAACCATGTCCCCACCACCGCAGTCCCACTAGATAGAATCACATAACAATGTGGCATCCCAAGTTCACGTGGTGACATGGACCCCACCACCATGGTCCCACAGCCATGTGGCACTCACGTCATTGTGGGGCCCACCAACTTAGTTCTACCGACGTAATCAGTGGGCCATCATAGTTCGGTGCGCCCACCCACCACGCGTGCCTTCCACGCCTTTGTGAGCCCTACCACCATGATCTCACTAACTACATAAGTGGACACCATAGGTGGGCCCCACTACCATGGACCCATGGCGTAGTGGCCCCACGACCGCCTGGCATTTCACGTCGACCTTGGTCCCATAGAGCAGAATCGGTGGGACACCTCAAGGAGACCCCCCACCATGCATGGTCCCACCGAGGTCTCCTAAGAGGGAGAGCATGCATGTGATATCCCGGCTTAGGGCTTAATAAGATTAATAGAATACTCATAACAACAAGTTCCAACTTCTTTCCAGGAAGCCCTAGTCCAAAGAACTCTAAAGTTAAGCGTGCTTGGCTTATAGAAATTTGGGGATGGGTGACCGACGGGGAAGTTCATCCTAGATGCGCATGAGTGAGAACAAAGTGCATTGAAAAAACTTGTGTTGGTGTTTGAAGACAATCTTGTTTATTGGAGAGTTGCTAGTTGTAATTGGGCACGAGTGCTAGATGTAAGTGGGCCCGGGTGGGACTTTATAGGCGGTGCCACGTGGCAGTCACTTCCATGACAAAAACAGTGACGTTTTGTTTTAGTCATAGAAGATGAGTTGTTCCATGATAAAGAACTCTAAAGTTAAGCGTGCTTGGCTTATAGAAATTTGGGGATGGGTGACCGACGGGGAAGTTCATACTAGATGCGCATGAGTGAGAACAAAGTGCATTGAAAAAAAACTTGTGTTGGTGTTTGAAGACAATCTTGTTTATTAGAGAGTTGCTAGTTGTAATTGGACACGAAAAGCTAGATGTAAGTGGGCCGGTGGGACTTTTATAGGCGGTGCCACGTGGCGATCACTTCTATCACAAAAATCAGTGACGTTTTGTTTTAGTCATAGAAGATGAGTTGTTCCATGATGAGTGCTTGTTCGTCATGGAAAAACACTTCTATGACGAATTTGGCATCTTTTGTGATGAAAGCACTTTGTCATTGATGTGAGGTTCTCTACTAGTGTTCTATTGGTCTTCTTTCTTTTGTCAAGGTGATTGCCACAAGAAAAAAAATATAGGCTAATGAAATGGGAAATTGTTTGTTTACCAAAGGATCAAGGTGGTCTAGGAATCTTGAACCTTGAAATCTAGAATGTTTGCTTAGTTAGTAAATGTCTATATAGGTTAATTAATGAAGATGGGGTCTCGCAAGAACTTCTTACGAAGAAGTACTTGAAAAAAATAAAACCATTAGTGAAGTTGAGTGGAAACCAGGAGACTCACATTTTTGGTCAAGCCTTCTGAACGTCAAACATCGTTTCCTTCATCTATCTACATTTAACCTTCATAATGGTACACAAATTAAGTTTTAGGAGGATAAGTGGTTAGGAAACTCTACTCTCAAAGAACAATACCCATCTCAGATTCAAGATTTGTGGAAAGAAACACATTTCAGCAGACTAGTGTTGTCAATTCTATAGCCCTTAATATCTCTTTTTAGAAGAGCATTAATTGGGCAAAATTTACCTAAATGGAATGAGTTAGTTATGAGGATTGCATTTGTGAGATTGGATGATCAAGGGAGCCTTTCAAAACTAGGATCTTTCATTGTACAGTCAATGTATAAGCATCTTGTGAACCAACTTGCCTTGCCTCTAATTAAATCAATATAGAAGTTGAAAATACCCCTTAAAATCAAGATTTTCATCCGGTTCGTACTAAAGGGGTAATTTTAACAAAAGACAACTTATGAGGAAGATGTTGGTAAGGAGATGACCGATGTTGTTTTTGTAAAAAGAAGGAAACCATTCAACACATCTTTTTTATTGCCATGTGGCGAGATTTGTTTGGAGAGTTTTACTATGGCTTTTTGGTTTTCAACCTCCTACACATGTAGAAGATTTATCTGAGTGTGGTGTCAACAAACATACCGGTATATGCATTCTCTAATTTGTGTGGGAACAGGTGCAATTTTATGGTCTATTTGTCTTTGTATAAATGGTGTGACATTTGACAAAATAAGATTATACTCTTATTTGTAGGTTATTTTTAGGACAACTATTGGACTAGTTTAAGAACATTCTGTAAAAGGAGAGCAACAAATCACCTTTGAAGTGGGCATGTTGAACATTGTATACTTTAGCAATGGAGATCTTCGCAAGCATGGATGGTTATCTTTTAAAGAGTTAGTGCTTAGGTAGGCGCTCGCCGCTTGGTTTTAGCTTTTTTATGAGCGTTGAGTTTGAAACTATAACAAGAATTGGTTGTGTGCAAACCTCTTGTAGAGACCGGAATATAAATTCTTTTTCTAAAAAAGTCAAGCTTCTTATTTATTTAGAGTCAGGTGATGCTGATTGATTTTGGGTTCTTCAATGGAAATATGTTTTTAGTATTTAACATTTTATAATTGAGGTTTCTATTCTACCCATAGTGGATTAATCTATTGGTTGTAGGCATTTTACTTCTATGTTTGGTTGTTCCTTAAGAATTATGATGCAAATTGTTTCTTATAACATTGCTGAATAGATCCTAAATTGAAATAACACGTGATCTTTGTTGCCTCATTTCCTATGCGATCAGCTTATGGTGTAGCACCTCCAATGTCTATTCCCTATTTCCTTCTGCCTACTTGCACCAATTTAATATTTGTGTTCCCCATTCAGTTGGTTGCCGAGTTTTCTAGAAGGTGTTGGTCTCTTTTCTTTTCACTTTTTGCTCATCGATATATATCAGCATTCTCACTTTGATTTTGCATTCCTTTGTGTATCAGTGTATGTGCCACTAACAAACAACCTCAAACCGCTTCCCAACAAGTCATAGGCGCAAGTCCTGGACGTGCTTGCGGCCCTCCGTCCTCACATGGCATAAGGCGAAGTGGGATGTGGCACTGCATCTCCATGTGGCAAGGTCGTCAATCTCACAAATGTGTAAATGATGAGGCATTCATGCATTTTTAGAAGAAATCTGACATTTCTAATGACTAGAAAAGTCAAGCACTCAAGCTTACCTAAGTAGGTTAAGAGTAAGTGAAAAGACAATGATGGCTCATGAGTGTAAAAGTAAGCAAAGTAGAAGAATGTCGATCATTTGTTGCAACTGATTAATGGGTCTTATCTTTCATGATTTATTGATGAATATTTAAACAAGATGCTCCAAGATTAGCCAAACAAGCTTGGCAGTTTGCATCTCGATCTTATATTTCTACTTGTCAAAAAAAACTAGTTATTCTGATATTTCTATTATGTATTATGCTTTGAGTGCTACAAAGCAGCAAAGCACACATTAAAAATAATTTTAAACTTGTAGCAACCCACGGGCACAAACTAGTAACACACAAAAAGGCAGCAGCAGCACCTGCTCCATCGTCTGACTGACTCAGCTCCACCCACAGGTATAGATTTCCATCTGGCCGGTCTGGCCTGGCATGGCATGACATCAGGATAGCACAGCCCGTTAGTGGTCGAGCCGAGAAGGCACGCCGTGCCTAAATGGTCTTCGTGCCTGACTGTGAGCCCAGGCACGACCCATGGGCTAAAAATGTGTTGTGCTAGCCTGCCCAAAACTACGTGCCGGCCATCCCACAACCCGGTTTTGAAAATACACTAACAATATGTCAAATTTTACACAGATTTCATCAATTTTAAATTTTTTCTCTAAATCACAAGTCTTAGTTCACACTTCATAGATTTCCATCACTAAATAATAGTTCACAAGAAAAATTCACAAGTCACATATGATCACATTTCACAAACACAAATTGGAGAATGACACAAATTTAAAACAAAATGAGTTGTGTGTAATATTGCCTCACCAAAAATCTTTATAGGTAAACTCACCCTTGTGAGAAACCCTATAAAGAAAAAGAGTGCAACACAACTCTTAAATCTTAATTGTTCAATTTTTGAGTCACAGTTATAAACCCAAAGTAACAAAAAGAGAGTCACTCATTCCCTCCAAGACAACTCAAGTGTAAACTGTCAACCAGAAGACCCAAAAGTTCAGCTCATAGCACCTCAAGTCAACCGCAACCTCTACCTCCTCTAGCACAGCAGCACCTCGACCTCTTCTAGCAACACCTCTGCCTCCTCTAGAAGCTACAGAAGCTCTAGCACCACGGCCACCTCCAGCAGTTCCAGCACCATGGACACCTCCTTCAGCTCTAGCTCCTCCAACACCAGCATTACCACAATCACCATCTTCATCAACCATTCAATATTAAATTTGTTAAAAGAAGCAACTAATTTAAAGAAGTACCTACACCTGCTCGATCTCCATCATCATCAAGATACAGTTTCTCAAAGGCCTCAAGCAGCTCTTCGTTGTCAATAGTGTGTTGTTTCCTTTTGTCTCCCAGCTACCAATCCTTTATGCAAGCCAACATTTCAACATGTTCAGGCAACAAACGTCGACGCTGCTCCTCGATGATCCTTCCTTCTAAGTCGAAACATGATTTTAAAGAAACAGTAGACACAAGAATTGACATAACATCTCTAGCCATGATGGATAGGAAAGGAAAGGTTAGTTTGTGATGTGACATAACATCTCTAGCCATGATGGATAGGAAAGGAAAGGTTAGTTTGTGATCTTGCCATCAGAGAAGTATATCAAAATCATCCTAATATGCTGAGAGCTAAAGCAATATTAAAAGCATATGTAGAGCCTCTATCGGGAAGGACCAAAAAACCTGTGCCTCCAAATATCCTCCCACATGCCTGTTTTCTTATACCTATAATGCTTGATGGTTGTGCAGCCCTGTGAAGCCTAGTTGTACCAAATTCTCTCATACTTGGCAAACAATTTCTACAACTCAATTCTCACACCTACATAATATGAAGCGTAATCACAACCAGTACACCCCTTAAGCAATACTGGGATATTATACAGACCTCCCATCTTAGCTCTAGGAACAAGAACAAATGTAGTTGAATACAACATAGGTATGTCTTCTCAATATTTAAGGTACTTAGCTTTCATAGGATAGACAATTGTTGTTAAGTTAATATCTTGTTTAATAGCATGCAAATGACTACCTATATCAAGAAGATGGTGAAGAACAAGTGGACTAGTTGGATAGAAAAAACCAGACAAAATAACAGTTGAGTCATAAAATACTTCAAGGAACTGTAATATCTTAGCAAAGAATATGCCAATGTCTTTCGGTCAATAGCTTAGATCCATAGTTGGCATTAATAAACACAGAAAAAGCATCCTTATAAGGAACCAAATGTTTAAGCATAAGGTATGGAGCATTCCATCTTACCTCCATATCCAAGCCAAATTTTATAGGCCTAATACCTTGGGCAATGCAATAGTTCTTGAACATAGCAATTCTATGATTAGATGAATTTAAGAAATTAATAGCAATTCTGAAAATTCTCTAAATATGGTTTGAATCTTTTTTAAACCAGATTTAACAATCAAAGCTGATTATATGACAAGTACAACGCTGGTGAATAAGATCAGTATTTAACAATAGAAGGATCTTCAGCATTAGGATCGGCCGCCAAAGACCTAAATAACCACCAAACGGAACATTCAAAGTATTCATAGCCTTAGAATTAGAAGAGGCATTGTCCAAAGTCACAGAGAAAACCTTGTAAATCAGACCAAACTCCTAAATAACACAACCAACCTTTTCAGCAATATTGTCACCAGTACGTTTGTACTCAATCAATCTAAAACCAATGACCTTTTTAGTCCTAATCAGGAGTAACATAATGAGCAACAACAATAATGTAGTCTTCCTTAGCATTACCACTCCAAATTTGCCACACAATGCCACTCTTACGGAGGGATTCCAATAGATTTGCCACCATGGCCCCACATGTCATAGACTCAGATGGACCCACTTGTCATTGACACACAACAGGGGGCATCCATAAGAGTGGCAAAAAGTTAAAAAATCCCCAAATATCAGATGTCAAAGCAACAGATGAAGCACCAGCCAACACATGATTCTTAAGCATTTTCCTACGTTCATCAAAGAGCTTAGCAAGATCTCTAGTAGTTGTTTGGTTAGCTACACTAACAACACAAGGGTTATGAGCACGCTGAATGTACTACTCCCAAGCATTAGTTTCACTAGTACTCGAAGGCAGATCAAGTCTAGCAATCAAACGACACAATTCAGTTCTAGGAACATGAGGGTTATCCCAGTTATGCAAACCATTAGGATTAAGAGCAAGCCTAGACTGAACCCTAGCAAGATTGTCAAAATTCTCCCTACAAGATTTCTGGTGTCTCTTTAAGTGGCCAGTGCCATGAGCAGATATAGCAGACAAAGTACTTCTACACATTTTGCAAACATCTTTAGTGCAAGTTGAAACACCATTGACATCCTCAAAGATCTAATCAAAATCAGCCCATATAAGAGATTTTGCGTTTACCTATACCACCGGCCGCTAGCGGCGAAAGAATGATGGAGAAGTACGGTTCGAGCCGATTGTGGTCATTGTTGCCCCCTTCACCGCCGACGTACCTCGATCGGATCCTCACGTGGATACCGGACAAGCAATCGTGTCCTCACAAAGGTCATTGTCGTTCTCTCCCTCGGGAGCCATGCCTAACAGACGGACGTCGTCCTACGCCATGGCCATGACTTCTCCATTACCGTTCCTCGACGGTGTAGATGGCCGCCGTGCACGCTCTAAGCCGCAGCTAGACGAGGATGCATCGGCTACCGACATGTGAATAAGGTAAAAGCAATTAGATTTCCAAAAGCGAACGAGATCGAGAAGGGATGGGTTAGGGTTAGGGTTAGGGTTAGGGTTAGGGTTAGGTCACCTGCGCAACTAGAGCCCGATGCCGACGAGCAGCAGCGAGAATGGAAAACGACAACCGTTAGCAAAGGACGGCGAACGGCGGAGGAAGGAAGGCAGGGCCACGACGAACTCACATCGGCGAGGGAAAGGGAAACGAGAGATAGGAAGGAGAATAGAGACGGGAGGAGGAAAAGGGAGAGCCCGATGATGGATCGAAGTTCACCGAGTCGAAGACGACAGTCGAAGTCGTGGTCGGGCGCATCAACGGGCCGCAATGCAGCGAGTGAGGTGAGCGAGATGCGAGAGCGGCGATCGCGCGGTGGATGTGGAATAGAGCTAGGGTTTCAGATTGGGGGGGAGGCCGAGTCGGCTCCTTTTATACGGCAGCCTCGGCATTATAGCCACCATCGGTTAGGCCGCCCTGCGAGGCCGAGGGAATGACGGGCCGCATCGAGCCGCTCCTTTTTTGGTCGTGTCGAGCCATGCGGGCCCACGTGCCTAGGGTCACCAGGAGGGAATGACGGGCCGCATCGAGCCGCTCCTTTTCGGTCGTGTCGAGCCGTGCTAGCCCACGCCTAGGGGTCAGCCAGGCACGGCCTAGTGCCCCGTGAATGGGCCAAAAAAAAAACGTCTTAGTCGGCCGGGCGTGCGTGCTTGGGCATGAAAATTTATACCCACGTGCCATCCCACCACTCTCATCCCCTCTCCCCGCCTGCCTCTGCTTTAATTTGTAGGTACGCGTGGAGCTAATTAAGCCGCTATGGTAGGTGATCCGGGCCGCACCTCGGGTTGTGGTTGAGGCGTTGTTGTCGCACCGGCGAATCCATCGTCGGCAAGAGAAGGGAAGAGAATTATATTGCTTGTCGATTCAAGAGCGACGACTATCGCCAGGAAAAAAAAAAGCAAGAGGAGAGGAACTACACAGAGCTCGATCCAATCCGATGGACAAGTACGAGACCGTTCGAGATCGGGCGGGCAACTTCGGGGTGACCAAGCTCATGAGGAACAAGGACACGAGGGAGCTCGTGGCCATGAAGTTCATAGAGCGAGGAAACACGGTGAGTCACCCGGTGCTGGTGGTGTGATGCTTCTCTTCTCTCTATCTATGCCTCAAATCACCGAAACAAACGAAGACAAAACGCGCAGATCGACGATTACGTGTTCCGCGAGATCATGAACCACCGCTCCCTTAGCCACCCCAACATCATCCAGTTCAAGGAGGTGGTGCTCACCCCGACGCACCCGGGCGATCGTGATGGAGTACGCGCGGCCAGGTGGGCAGCTGTTCGATCGCATCTGCGCCGCCGGGCGGTTCTCCGAGGACGAGGCCCGCTACTTCTTCCAAAGAAATGGTGTGCGGCATGAGCTTCTGCCACGCCATTTACATCTGCCACGGGACATGAACTGGAAAACATGCCGCCGGGCGGCAGCCCGGGTTGCGCCTCAAGATCTCGCAACTTTCGGTACTCCAAGTCATGGCTGCCGCACTCCTGCCCCAAGTCGACGGTGGGCACGCCGGCGCAAGTATCCCGCAAGCAGGCCGACGTGTGGTCGTGCGGCGTCATCAGAACGAGAACCTTCAAATTACAGGGGCCCACATGTACTAATTATCGGTTTAACAACCTTTAATAGTCACATATGTGCACCTATAATCCGAAAAGTACTATTAACTTTTCCAACCAGGATCCGTTACGAGGTCATTGCAAAGATTACAACGGTTTTCATACATAATCGAGTAAAACAAATAAGATTTATATTACAATAATTTTACAACCATTTCTTTAAAACAAGTTTTACAATATAAAGTAGGAGTAGCGGAAAGTTTATTACACATAAAACACTACTACTACCCCCCGCCCACGGGTCTCACTTCTCACTTCGTCATCACTTTCTTCCCGACGAATCGTCATGCAAAGACGGTCCTCGGTGCAAACATGACTCCCAAGTCCCGCAACATGGGTCAACAAACCCTGAGTACGGGAGTACTCAACAAGACTTACCCGACTAAAGAAAAATAGGAGGAGACTTCGGGAATGCCGGTCTAATAGGATTCAAGGTAAGGCTTTGCAAGAAGCAAGGACTCTTTTGCGTAAAAAAGCTTACTAATGGTAAATCCTTACTTTCAACATTTTATTCTCAAGTAAGTTTCTCACCTAATCTAGGTGATCTTATACTATAGCAAACACTTGTAGAAGTTCCATCACTTTTCCATTTCTTCAACATTCTCCATAATTAAACTACGGTGTAAGTGGGAAACCAAGTCTCCATATCCGAGAAGCACGGTGATTTCGAAATCCATTAACCCAGCTGGGGAGTTCTTTCCACACGACATATGTAGCACTTAAGCTTGCATATATCAACCCTTTCCTGGATACTCAAAACGGAACCGCGTCCTACGCCACCCGAGAATACCGTACACCTCCAATCCGGGACTTTAACCCACGAGGGTAACATGTACTCCCGCCATCTCTCCACTCCCAGTGCGCGGTTGTACGTTTCCGATTTGACACCCCCAAGATTAGGCTTACCGGAGTATGTGTCCGGAACTAGGGTCGACTGTGATGGGATAACACCCATGACAGACGTGCCATTGGTCCAATGACCTCGGTAGCCAGATTATGTTCCATAGTCTCGGTGCACATTACTTACAACGACGGGTCCTTAATCGACAAGCCGGAAATACTACACTGAGACTCCTTTCTCAATGCAAATTACCCGACCGGTCTCAACTTTATCACCATATCCCAGTATGGTTTCATAAAAAAAAGCATCCTTTCTCATCAAATGCCTCTTCGGGCTATCATAAGGGACTTGTCACATTTTGACTCAAAAGTCTAACTAATTTAAACATGGCTAAGCATTCTAACATTTTACCAAAACGGTTTATCAAGGTAGTTATCGAAATAAACAAGGATGGATAATGCATCAATTAGGTTGTCACTCAACTCCTATCACCTAATGCGAGAACATAAAGCAAAGGTGATATAAAGCTTTGTAAAAAAACACAAGGAAGGTTTAAATGAACCGGGGGCTTGCCTTGATCGGTGAAGAAGCTTGATTCGGACGACGGATCTCGATACTCGAATTCGAATCAACGGAAAAGCCCTCTTCGAAGACTTGATCAACAACTTCGCGATCTTCTTCGTTCACTATACGAAAGAATAGTGCATGCTTAATATGATGCCATGCATATAAACATGAGGTGCAAGGGTGCATGGAATGATAAACAACTCGAGTACAACTTTCCTTCACGATAAAGTTGCAACCCAACAAAACCAACTTGTTGAATTACTCTACGAGATATCATCACCATTGCCTAAGGAGTTCTCAAGGACCATCTAACAGTGGTGTGGTGTAGGGTTCACAAAACAACCCAAAATTCACCCCAAAACCCTAAGTTATAAAGCGCTAAACAATTTGTTTAACACATAAAATAATAGGGCATGAAATAATAAAAATTTTAACTTTCTCAAAACAAGCTCAAAAATTTTGTACAAGTAGGTCAGGTCATAAAACAGTACCAAAATAATTTTCATGATTTTTGGATAAATAAAATAATTATTAAAAATCAAGGAAGATGCATTTTTCAATTAAAATTTGTATTTTTAAATCATGCCAAACTATTCAAAATGCAAGTTTCAAATTTTTCATGGATAGACATACCCATGGGAAGGCTACACAAAAATTTTTAGAATTTTTTGAGCTAGTATTTGAATTTGTACAAAATTTGGAAAATCGGACACTATTCAAATAAAAGGAATTGAATAAAACATTTTATAAATAGAAAAGGGTTCTGGGTTGAATTCGCCTGTTATCGTGTGTGGCCCAGTTATCGTTCACGGCCCACAAGGAACAGTAACGGACCGCCCCTTGGTGGAGCAGTGTTGGGCGGCCCGGTGTGAAACGATATCCGGCCCGACATCGCTCCGCGTGCGCGCGGCGATGCTCTCACCGGGCGGCGGTGCGCAGCGCCCACCGTCTGCGGCGGGCGGCGCGCGTGTTCGGCGCCGGCGATGGTCGGAATGGAAAACCAATTAAAGGGGCGGCCAGGAGCTCACCAGAGCTTGGGACGGAGCTTGGTTGGGGCGGAGCGAGGCCGGAGAGGGGTCGGCGACGACGGCGACGACGGCGGCGGCTCGGGCTCGGCGTTCCGGCGTGCTAGGGTCACGAAACTGGGACAACGGGCGAGTCGGTCACGGTACATCATCACAAGGGGAGAAACCAAGAGAAAAGGGAGCAAAGGCTCACGGAGCGAGTTGGCGACAACCCGGCGGGCTCGCGGCGGCGCCATGCGCGGCAGAAGCGGAAGAAGGGGTCATGCGGCGACTCCGGCCTGAGCGGCTGCGGCCGGGTTCCCGAGGGGCGCAAGGAAATTAAAGAGGCTGGGGTAGGTGGTTTTGGCAAGAAAGACGACGGCGGCGGCGAGCAACAACGGGCGGATGATGGCTACTCGGCGCGAAATGGGGAAAGAAGAGAACGGCGGCGACCGCGGGCCTATTTATAGGCAAAGGAGGGACGGGAAGGTGGCCGGAGGGGTCGCCAAGACGCCCAGTGGTCGGTGTCGCGCCGACATCGCCGGTGGATCTAAGCGGCACGACTCTTGGACGGGCGGTGGCGCGTTGGGGTTGGTCGGTTACTGTTCACCTTCAACCCTAACTCTGAAAAAATTTCAAATTACTCCCAAATTTTTAACTGAACTCAAAATTTCCAAAAGTAACCCCCTTAATTTTTCAAGATCTACAACTTTCACAACTGGGACAATTTCAAATTCTGCCTCTAAACATGACTTTTTGAAAAGCAGCCCCAAAATTTGAAATTTGAATTCAAAATTACTTTTAAAATCATGTAACAACTTGAAAAACTTTGTACATGACTTTTGTTCCTCTCAACAAGATCTACAAACTAGCTGTAGAAAGTTTTCTCAAATTTTGCATAAATTTTGAAATATAGAAAAGGGGGTAATTAGGGTTTGAAAGAAATTCAAAATTACTTCAAAATTTTGAACTAAACTTTGAAAACTCAAAATACCAACTTTGTTCAGTTTTTGAAAACTCTACAAAAAAATGCTTTAATGACCATACCCAAAATCTTGATAAATTTTGAATAAATTAAAAGGGGACAAACTAGGGTTGAAGATTAGGGTTTTCGACAAGGGGATAGTTTCCCGAATCTGATTCCTCTCGCCTTTTCGACCAAACAAAAGACACCAAACATAAAATAAACTTATTTTAATTCAATGCAACACATGGTGGGCTAAACATGCATGCTTTGCAATGATCATGATGACATGTCGTTTTAGTGTAAATAACACCGGGGGTGTTCTGACCTTTCCCATTAAAGAAATCTCGTCCCGAGATTTAAAGTCCTAGGGTTTAGTAACGGCAAAGGAAATGTGTCAAGCAAACACATCTCTAACTACTTCATAAAACAAGAAGGGGCCTTACATTACAGGGGATTAAGAAAGTGGAAACTTGGGAAAGTTTTTCCGTTAGGAAATCTTCGATTCCCAAGTAGCTTCTTCTTCGAGTGTTGATTCCATTGGATCTTGTACCATTTGATAGTTTTACTTGGGGTGACTCGAGCTTTCTGGTCTAAGATCCGAATAGGATATTCGAGTAGGTTAGATCTGGTTCTAAATTAACATCTTGAAATCAACCACTTTCGATCCGGTACTCGTAAGCATTTCTTCAATTGAGATATATGAAAAACATCATGTCTTTGCTGATAATCTTTACGGCAACCTAAGTCGATAGGCAAGCGGTCCCTGTTTTTCCAAAACTTGAAATGGACCAATGTATCGAGGTGCGGTTACCTTTAACTCAAAAACGATTCACCCCTTTCATGGGTGACACTTTCAAGTATACATAATCTGCTATTTCAAATTCCAAAATCTACGCCTCTTATCGGCATAACTCTTTTTGTCGAGATTGTGCTTCTTTTAATTTGGCTTGCACAAATCTCACTTTTTCTTCGGCTTCCTTTACGGTCTACTCCGTAGAACCATCTTGCTCGTGTTTCGACCAATGCGGTGGGGTTCTACATCTGCGACCATCTGAGCTTCAAACGGTGCCATTTGAATACTTTCTTGATAAGCTGTTATTATAGGCAAACTACGCTAATGGTAAACAGTCATCCCACTTTTCGAATAATTGAGAACATACGCTCTCAACATATCTTCTAAGATCCGATTGACTCTTTTAAATGCATCTGGCGTGCAGGGGATGATAACCCGAACTATGATTTAGTTTAGTACCAAGGGACTTTTGCATCTGTTTCCAAAATTTAGATATAAACAAAGCACCTCTATACATTTACAATGTGCTTTGGGGTCCCATGCAAAGGAAAATCCGTTGGACATATAACTTGGCATAACCTATTCGTCATACTACTTATCATGCACCGGTAGGAAATGGGCTATCTTGGTAAGTCGATCAACTATAACCCGGATAGAATTAAACCCTTTTGATGTTGGGGTAATCAACAATAAAATCCATACTTGATTTCTTCCCACTTCCAAGAAGGAATAGGCAAAGGATGCGATTTGCCTCGTAGCTTTCATGTGTACGGCTTTTACTCGGCCGACAAGTATCACACTCGGCTATGTATCGGGCAATTTCAATCTTCATTTTTGTCCACCAAAACCTTCTGTTTCAAATCGATACATCTTGGTACTTCCGATGAATAGAATATCTGGTCAAATGAGCCTCATCCGAGATTTGTTGACGTAACTTCGATTCTTTGGTACCACCAACCGATTTTTAAACCATAGCACATCGACTCATCAATTCTTGAAGCAATGTAGGTTTTCCGCTTCCTCGACTTTCTCCTTAATGTGTGCTATGCCCTTACTAATCTTACGAGCATCAATAATTTGATTCTTGATAGTTGATTCTCGTGTAAGGCGTTGGTTACCATACCATGCTCAACAATTTCTATATTCGAGTTTTTCTAATTCTTGGCATAGGGTTTTATCCCTTATATTGGCTATAAGACAATTACAACGAGGATTCCGTACGAGTGCATCGGCAACAACATTTGCCTTTCCTGGGATGGTAATGCACTTCTATGTCGTAGTCCTTAATTAATTCTAGCCATCTTCTCAAAATATTCAAATCGATTGGGTAAAGATATATTTTTCGGACTTTTATGGTCGTATATACATGGCAAGTGTTACCCAACGTATAATGACCCTTGATTTTTAGAGCATGAACCATCGCTGCTAGCTCAAATCATGGGTTGGATAATGCTCTTCATGGCGCTTTTAATTGGCGTGATGCATAGGCGATAACTTTGCCTTCTTGCATTAACACACAACCAATACCAATACCGGATCGTCACAATAGGCGTCAAATGGTTTCTCAATATCCGGTTGGGCTAAGATCTGGGGCGTGGTTAGGGCTTTCTTCAAAGTCAAAAAGCATGCTCACACTCTGGTGACCATATAAACTTGGTCTGATTCTTTAACAACTCCGTGATAGGCTTTGCCACTCTTGAAAAATCAGAAATGAATCGACGGTAATATCCCGCCATTCCAAGAAAACTACGAACCTCATGAACAGTTGTTGGTGGTTTCCAATTGAGAATATCTTTCACTTTGCTCGGGTCAACGGCAACTCCTTGAATGATAGCACATGACCCGGGAATTGTACTTCTTTTCGGCCAAAAGGCACACTTGCTAAATTTGGCATATAGGTGATGGTCTCTCAATCGTTTTAGAACTATTCGAGAGATGCTCTGCATGCTCTTCTTCATTCTTTGAATAGATAAGAATATCATCAATAAATACCACCACGAACTTATCCAATTACGACATAAACACCGTATTCATCAAGTACATGAAATGAGCGGGGCATTGGTTAAACCAAAGGACATAACCAAATATTCATAAAGACCGTATCCGGTGGTAAATGCGGTCTTGAATATCTTCAGTCTAATCCTAATTTGATGATACCCGATCTCAAATCAATTTTAGAAAAGACTTTGGCTCAGCTAACCGATCAAAAAGTAAATCAATCCGGGGCGAGGGTACTTGTTTTTAATCGTCACCTCATTAAGTGGGCGATAATATATACACATTCTCAAAGTCTGATCCTTCTTCTTCACAAAAATAGCCTGACATCCCAAGGTGAGGAACTTGGCCTGATAAAGCCTTTATCTATTAACTCTTATAAACGAGTTTTCATTTTCGCTAATTCCTTGGGTGCCATTCTATAAGCTCTTCGAGAGATGGGAGCAGTTCAGGCTTCAATTCTATGCTGAATTGAACATCTCTCTCGGTGGTAATCCGGGCAAATCATCCGGAAATACATCCGGAAACTCACATACTACCGGAATATCTTTGATTTCCTTCACACAAGTTGCACAAACTTTTTTCAACCGTCCTCTTTACAATTGGAAGTTGAATAAGAAGTTCGAAATTCCTCTCGGGTAACTTTACTTTGGCAGTTCTATTGATGGTATCTATAATAGTACCGTATTGGTACGGCCGGTTCATACCAAGGATCACATCTATATCTTGATCCTTTAGAACTATCATATTGGTGGGGAAATCATATCCACCTAAGGTTATGGGGATCTGATATACCACCTCTTTAGTACTCATACGTCCCCCGGGTGAGCGTATAATGAACTCATCCTTCATTTCCCCAATGGCTATCGCATTTTTTTCTCCACAAAGGTTTTACGACAAATGTATGCGATGCACGAGAATCAAATAATATTACTGCGCGGGGTGTCTTGTGACAGGGAACATACCCATCATAATCGGTTCCCCTGCAGAATGTCCTCCACATTAGTGTAGTATACTTTTTCGGTTCTCTTTTCCCCCTTTCCCTTCCGATCTTTGGGCATTATTCTTGCTCACGTGGTTGCGGTGACTTCGAAGGGACACAAGACTGGGTTATATCTTCGAGGGGGGCTGGGGCATTCTCGAAATAATGTCCGTTTTTCCACAAATATAGCAAATGGGTGTTTGGCTTTGTGGGGAAGGATTGCGAATGACGGGGGCATTCGGTACGTGGATAGGGAAAAGTTCTGCGGCCCGAGTCAAGCAAATGGCTAGCTGTCTAGGTTGGAATTGTGGGGGTGGACGATAAGAAGGACGGAAATGATTCACGGGATGGTAAATCACTTTCCTCGGCGCTTTGATTTGCCACGAGAATATCGAGAGGAAAGATTTTTTCTTTTCTTGTCTTCCTTATGCTCGTATTCTATAAGAACACGATTCTTCTCCTCACAAGATATGGCCATGTTCACCACATCATGATAGGAGTCTGTATCACGAATATTCATCATGGCATGAAGCCTTGGATGAAGTCCTCGGATAAACCATTCCTTTTTCTTTCCATCTGTGTTCACAAGTTCTGTAGCATATTGTGACGGATGATTAAACTTGCCCACATATTGCAATCTTCGAGTCTTCTCCTTGTTTTAAGGCTAAGAACTCATCTAACTTCTTAGCCATAACCCCCGCAGAAATGAAATGGGCACGAAAAGCATTCTTGAATTCATCCCAGGTGATTCGGTGTCCGGCGGGCTGCTCGGCTTTAAAGTTTTCCACCAAACTCCGGCAAGATTCGAGTTGTTGTTGTGCGAAAAAAGAAAGGCTTACGGTAATCCGTACAAATCATTATCTCAAACTTCTCCTCCATCGCACTAAGCCAATCGTTTGCCTCTAATGGTTCATCGACTCTACTGAAAATTGGAGGTTTTGAGCCGTGAATTCTGGATAAGAAGTGTCATCTCCATCTTCGTGTCGACCCCTGTGGCCACGACGATTGTTACGATTCTGGCGAGCTACTTCTGCATCAAGCGAGAGTTCTCAGTAGTAGCTTGAACGAGAGGCGCTATGGCATCGGTCGGGTTCGTTGGGGCTGGTGGAGGGTTTGGAAGGTCATTCCTATTCTCGAGAGTCGCAATCGTTGCCTTGCGACATCCGCTTGTAAAATAAAACTATATAACACTCGACCAACTTTATTGAACTTCAGAAGGAAACAAACAAAAACAACACAAAGCATTTATTCTTAAGACAAAGGTTCCATTCTACATCTACCCCGGGTTTATCTAAGTAGCTTACTATTAAACAAGCTATATATATTACATATTCTACAAAAATCTCATTCCTCTTCAAGGATCATTTTCCGACTTCGTTATCGCTAACATGAGGCTCCGTTTTGCTTCGAGGATTTTCTTACGCTTCCATATCCTCTTGGATTACTTCACCCAAATCCTCTTGTACTACTTGAGGTTGGTGATCCGGGTTGAAAGATTGTTCATGTGATGAATTTGCATGTTCAAATTGATTTCTTGAGCTTCCATTTGAATTGCATAAGCCACCGCTTGATGATTATCTTGAATTAGGTGGTCACACGATCTTTGGAGTGTTGTCTTCTCGTGAACCGTCTCAATCGATTAATGCGACTACACTCGCCATGTTTTTTGAGCACTTCGAGTCAACTCAACTTGCAGCCTACCAATTTGGATTCCATCACGGCGCCTATCTCTAGCGGCTTCATCCAAATCCCTAGTCGGGCCGCTCGATTTCTTTCTCGAAGATCTTCCTTGGTCTTGCTGGTGCTTTGCTTGCTTCCTGGATCATTCCTTGCCGCAGTCGGGTGATGCGGAACGCCCTTTGGTCCGGTCTTTTTCCTAGGGTCGTTTTTGGTACGGGCCATCCTGTAGAATAGTTAAGATCAGATTACCAAGATTCGGTGGGAGGATCTAAAAGTTTAGCAAGAACGGGGTTGATACTTTTTAACCCAAACCACACTAAAAAGGGAAGGTAACATTAACAAGTGATTTAAACATGATGCATGAATCGAACCTACGCAACGATCAAATAAAACTTTTGCATAACAAGCTTTTACAAATAGGGCAATATATAAGGCTACTCCACTTATATCCTTTGGATTTAGATAAGAAAATTTTCAATAGCATAAGATAAGATGATAAGCAATTTGGACCAAAGTAAGAATAAAATTAGTTTGACCCAAATCATTTTGAAGTTTTGTAAAGTAATGCTACAAAGAACACCGGTAACGGAGGCTCGATGCCACTATGTAATGAACCTTCCAAATTACAAGGCCCACATGTACTAATTATCGGTTTAACAACCTTTAATAGTCACATATGTGCACCTATAATCCAAAAAAAAAGTACTATTAACTTTTCCAACCAGGATCCGTTACGAGGTCATTGCGAAGATTACAACGGTTTTTCATACATAATCGAGTAAAACAGCGGAAGATTTATATTACAATAATTTTACAACCATTTCTTTAAAACAAGTTTTACAATATAAAGTAGGAGTAGCGGAAAGTTTATTACACATAAAACACTACTAGACCCTGCCCACGGGTCTCACTTCTCACTCGTCATCACTTTCTTCCTGACGAATCGTCATGCAAAGACGGTCCGGTGCAAACATGACTCCCAAGTCCCGCAACATGGGTCAACAAACCCCTCGAAAGTACGGGGAGTACTCAACAAGACTTACCCGACTAAAGAAAAATAGGAGGAGACTCGGGAATGCTGGTCTAATAGGATTCAAGGTAAGGCTTTGCAAGAAGCAAGGACTCTTTTTGCAGAAAAGCTTACTAATGGTAAATCCTTACTTTCAACATTTTATTCTCAAGTAAGTTTCTCACCTAATCTAGGTGATCTTATACTATAGCAAACACTTGTAGAAGTTCCATCACTTTTTCCATTTCTTCACTGCTCCATAATTAAACTACGGTGTAAGTGGGAAACCAAGTCTCCATATCCGAAAGCACGGTGATTTGAAAATCCATTAACCCAAATGGGAGTTCTTTCCACACGACATATGTAGCACTTAAGCTTGCATATATCAACCCTTTCTGGATACTCAAAACGGAACCGCGTCCTCGCCACCCGAGAATACCGTACACCTCCAATCCGGGACTTTAACCCACGAGGGTAACATGTACTCCCCGCCATCTCTCCACTCCCGGTCTTGCGCGGGTTGTATGCGTTTCGATTTGACACCCCCAAGATTAGGCTTACCGAGTATGTGTCCTAACTAGGGTCGACCGTGATGGGATAACACCCATGACAGACGCGTGCCATTGGTCCAATGACCTCGGCGCGATTGCGTTCCATAGTCTCGGTGCACATTACTTACAACGCCGCGGTCCTTAATCGACAAGCCGGAAATACTACACCGAGACTCCTTTCTCAATGCAAATTACCCGACCGGTCTCAACTTTATCACCATATCCCAAAGTATGGTTTCATAAAAAAAGCATCCTTTCTCATCAAATGCCTCTTCGGGCTATCATAAGGGACTTGTCACATTTTGACTCAAAAGTCTAACTAATTTAAACATGGCTAAGCATTCTAACATTTTACCAAAAACGGTTTATCAAGGTAGTTATCGAAATAAAACAAGGATGGATAATGCATCAATTAGGTTGTCACTCAACTCCTATCACCTAATGCGTAACATAAAGCAAAGGTGACATAAAGCTTTGTAAAAACACAAGAAAGGTTTAAATGAACCGGGGCTTGCCTTGATCGGTGAAGAAGCTTGATTCGGACGACGGATCTCGATACTCGAATTTGAATCAACGAGAAAAAGCCCTCTTCGGTGACTTGATCAACAACTTCCGCGATCTTCTTCGTTCACTATACGAAAGAATAGTGCATGCTTAATATGATGCCATGCATATAAACATGAGGTGCAAGGGTGCATGGAATGATAAACAACTCGAGTACAACTTTCCTTCACGATAAAGTTGCAACCCAACAAAACCAACTTGTTGAATTACTCTACGAGATATCATCACCATTGCCTAAGGAGTTCTCAATGACCATCTAACAGTGGTGTGGTGTAGGGTTCACAAAACAACCCAAAATTCACCCCAAAACCCCTAAGTTATAAAGCGCTAAACAATTTGTTTAACACATAAAATAATAGGGCATGAAATAATAAAAATTTTAACTTTCTCAAAACAAGCTCAAAAATTTTTGTACAAGTAGGTCAGGTCATAAAACAGTACCAAAAATAATTTTCATGATTTTTGGATAAATAAAATAATTATTAAAAATCAAGGAAGATGCATTTTTCAATTAAAATTTGTATTTTTAAATCATGCCAAACTATTCAAAATGCAAGTTTCAAATTTTTCATGGATAGACATACCCATGGGAAGGCTACACAAAAAATTTTAGAATTTTTGAGCTAGTATTTGAATTTGTACAAAATTTGGAAAATCGCACACTATTCAAATAAAAGGAATTGAATAAAACATTTTATAAATAGAAAAGGGTTCTAGGTTGAATTCGGCCTGTTATTGTGTGTGTGGCCCGCCATCGTTCACGGCCCACAAGGAACAGTGAACGGACGACCCCTTGGAACAACGATGTTGGGCGGCCGGTGTGAATAAAGATGTCGGCCCGACACCGCTCACGCGCCCCAGCGCGTGCTCTCATCGGGCGGCGCGGCGCCCACCGTCTTGGCGGCGGCGCGGCCGTGTTCGGCGCCGGCGATGGTCGGAATGGAAAACCAATTAAAGGAGGGGCGGCCAGGAGCTCACCAGGGAGCTTGGGACGGAGCTTGGTTGGGGCGGAGCGAGGCTGGAGAGGGGTCGGCGACGGACGGCGACGGCGGGCGGCTCGGGCTCGACGTTCGGCGTGCTAGGGTCACGGCTAGGACAACGGGCGAGTCGGTCACAGTACATCATCACAAGGGAGAGAAAACGAAGAGAAAAGGGAGCAAAGGCTCACCGGAGCGAGGTTGGCGACGACGGCGGGGGCTCGCGGCGGCGCCGCGGCCAGCAATGAGGAAGAAGGGGTCGCGGCGGCGACTCGTCGGCGGGGAAAGCTGCGGCGGGTTCCGTGAGGGGCGCAAGGAAATTGCGGAGAGGCTGGGGTAGGTGGTTTTGGCAAGAAAGACGACGACGGCGGCAACAACGGCGGATGACGCGACTCCGGCCGGGCGGAAATGGGGAAAAGAAGAGAACGACGGGCGACCGCGGGCCTATTTATAGGCAAAGGAGGGACGGGAAGGTGGCCGGAGGGGTCGCTGAAGACGCCCAGGTGGTCGGCGTCGCGCGACATCGCCGGTGGACGGCGGCGCGACTCTTGACGCCGGCGGTGGCGCGTTGTTGGTCGGGTTATTGTTCACCTTCAACCCTAACTCGAAAATTTCAAATTACTCCCAAATTTTAACTGAACTCAAAAATTTCCAAAAAGTAACCCCTTAATTTTTCAAGATCTACAACTTTCACAACTGGGACAATTTCAAATTCTGCCTCTAAACATGACTTTTTGAAAAGCAGCCCCAAAATTTGAAATTTGAATTCAAAATTACTTTTAAAATCATGTAACAACTTGAAAAACTTTGTACATGACTTTTGTTCCTCTCAACAAGATCTACAAACTAGCTGTAGAAAGTTTTCTCAAATTTTGCATAAATTTTGAAATATAGAAAAGGGGGTAATTAGGGTTTGAAAGAAATTCAAAATTACTTCAAAATTTTGAACTAAACTTTGAAAACTCAAAATACCAACTTTGTTCAGTTTTGAAAACTCTACAAAAAATGCTTTAATGACCATACCCAAAATCTTGATAAATTTTGAATAAATTAAAAGGGGACAAACTAGGGTTGAAGATTAGGGTTTCCGACAAGGGGGATAGTTTCCGAATCTGATTCCTCTCGCGCCTTTTCGACCGACAAAGACACCAAACATAAAATAAACTTATTTTAATTCAATGCAACACATGGTGGGCTAAACATGCATGCTTTGCAATGATCATGATGACATGTCGTTTTTAGTGTAAATAACACCCGGGGGTGTTCTGATCCACGCTCTACACCATGCTCGTCGGGGCGTACCCATTCGAGGATCCTAACGACCCAAAGAACTTGAACGAGACAGTCTTGGTAGGTAATCTGTGAATCTGTCTATTGTTTTTGGTTGGTTATTCTGTGAATCTTTGCAGCAAATGCAAATAGCCAAATACCAACTCTCTACTCCTGCATCGCATGCAATTCGCAGCGGATCCTTTCGTCGCAGTACAAGATCCCCGAGTACGTGCACGTCTCCGAGGACTGCCGCCACCTCCTTTCCCGCATCTTCGTCCCAAACCCGGCCCAGAGGATCACCATGAGCGAGATCATGAGCCACACCTGGTACCTCAAGAACCTGCCCCGGGAGTTGAGCGAAGAAGCCCAGGCAGGCTACTACAGCCTCCCCCAGCCTACAGGTTGCAGAGCGTGCAGGAGATCATAAGGATCGTGCTTGAGGCGCAGACGGTGCCCAAGCCGGCGAGCCCGTGGAGGAGGCAGAGCAAGTGGAGTAATCAAAGCCTTTTTACTCTGCATTTCTTTTGGACACCTTTCTTTCCAATAATATGATCAAACCCACTTTGCACATTAACTAATAACAGTTTTTTAATTGTATTCGTTTCAGTACTTTTACACTTAGTCCAAGAAACAAAAAGAGATAATCAAACATACTAGTTTTGTGTGTATTTGATTCTTTTGGCTTACTTTTAAACCTAGTTCAAGAAAAAAGAAACAATCAAAATTACTTTTTGGAGTACAAATTATTTTTCTTTCCCTAATTTGACACAATATCCCTTATTTTTACTTAGAATGGAAATTATTGACATGGAATTTGACTCGTTGGAGTCTATACTCGGTGGACGCGAGAGGCCAAGGAATTTAAAATTACCGTTTTTAAGGTTCATCACAAAAAACTTCTCTGGTGAGCTAATAATTGGTATGGGTGGATGCGGAGTGGTTTACAAGGTAAATTATTTTCTTTTCACAAAGCAGAGCTTATCAGAATTTCACGACCATTCTCACCAGAAAGTTGTAACAGGGAATCCTGCGAAACCAGATTATAGCTGTCAAAAGGCTTTCGAACAGCCATACAATAGATGACAAAATGTTTCATGGTGAGGTTAAAAGCCTGATGATGGTTAACCATAAAAATGTGGTAAGATTTCTAGGCTACTGTTCAAATACAGAAGAACAAGCACTCAAAATGCAAGGAAAAATTATTCTGGCCCAGGATCGGGAAAGATTGCTCTGTTTTGAATATTTAATCAATGGAAGCCTTGAGAGCTACCTCACCGGTATGATAAGGCACATTTTAGACTTTATGATCCATATATTTCACTTATTTCGTGTGTGTGTGTGTGTGTGTGTGTAAATATAAATGCAGTTTAGAATAATAAAACAACACCAGAGGATTACATGCTTCCCATCCAGCTCTTATAGAATATTTTGCTTCTGCAGATGAATTAAGAGGACTTGAATGGCAAACTCGGTATCAATTAATTAAAGGAATATGTGATGGTTTGCATCATCTTCACAGTGAAAATGGTATCATTCACATGGATCTCAAACCTGCCAATATACTATTGGACAGTAACATGGTGCCAAAGATAACTGATTTTGGTCTATCAAGATTGGACGACATATCACAAACTATGAGCTCAGAACGTCTTGTATCTCTGTAAGGCTAAAATCTCGAGGAAACATTGTTTTTCATTCTGATATTTGTGCTCTTGATTTTTTTATGGACATAATATGTCGAACCCTGGGTTTTTATGTAGAGGATACTGTGCTCCTGAGTACCTGCATCATGGCAAAATGTCTGCTAAATCGGACATATATAGTTTGGGTGTCATAATTCTAGAGCTGGTGACAGGAAGGAAGGAGGAGCCAAACATTACTAAAGTAAGTTGTCTCAGTATCCACTGATTTTCTCAAACTAATAAAGCCTTATCATAAGGACAAACAAAATACGACTGCTACATTGAAATGGACTAAGTACCTCGTAGGTTCATAACTCACGTTTATCTGCAAATAATGGCAGGTGCATAGAAGATGGAAGCATAGATGGCATAAAACAGCAAAGGATGCACAATTAGGGTACAAGGAAGTGGCTACATGCCTCGATTTGGTGGGAAGATGCATTCAGATAGACCCGACGCATCGGCCTAATATATGGGACATAATCAGTTATCTCAACGAAATGGAGAGTAGTGATGCGAAAATAACCGATGGCACTGAATGTCTCGAGTTGGACGACATGCTGGGAGTTGAGCCACTCGAAATCCATCTACCCTTCAAGCTTAACATGCAGATATCACGCTCTGTTGAGCTGACGAATGATACGGATGATCACTTTGCCTTCAGAGTTTCGACCACCAGTCTACGTCCGTATTGCATAGAAGAAAGCGAAGGTACTGTTCCACCACGGTCCAAGTGCAGTGTTACCATATCGATGCAGGCACTGGACAAGGCACTCCCGTATCATCAGTGCAGAGACGAGTTCTGCGTCCAAAGCACCAGGGTAGATGAGAGTCTTGCAGCTACGAGTATAGGTGGAGACATCTTCAATGAAGAGCCAGGTAAAGTGATCGATACGGTGAATTTCAGTGTTGTTCTTATCGAGGCGTCATCTCCATCTGCTGACCACTGCCACTGAGATGAGAAGATTTAAGCACACAAAAGGATCAGTACGAGTGACATCTGGGACAGGTTGCTACAAATATGCCATAGGCCAGATAAACCCCTTAAGAAATTGGAGGGCCTGGCATATGATGATTTTTTTTTTTGCTAGGCTCAGCGCTAAAAAACATTTTTTCCTTAAGATTACGGGATTATTCAAAGATGAAATTTCATCATGTAACCACAGTATTTCTCCCTTTTTCTACCCCAGACTTTGCAACATTTCAAAATTGAGAAATTGCAACAAGAGTGGGTGCTATTAGAGAACAATCAGTAGATTTAGATTTGTAAATTATTATAGAAAATTTTTTGGTTAAATTGAAGAAATTAGAATACCACAGGTATAGTACATATGAATGGGAAGACAGAAAAAGATGAATAAGAAAAAAAAAATATTAAACACATGCAATTGGCTAAACATTTTATTTGAACAAATGTACAAACCAGAATGGATGGTCTTGTTTCAGCTTGTTTTCTCTCACAAAAAATACTATTAAATCTGCCGAAATAAGCCAACATCATGGATATAGTGACTTCAGATATGAATAAACTTTAAGAGTTGTCCGTCAGAGCAACCAAAAAGGTGCGGTCAAAAACAAACACATCAAGCAACCCCAACCAAAATGTACGGTTTCAGCATCATAAAAAAAACTGTGTACGAAATGCTGCAAGGCGTAAGGTAACAAACAAAAGGAAAGACCACAGTTCAAAACAAACGCAAAACATTCTCCAGGTTCCTGTTCACTGAATAAGCGCGTGCATATAAAAATGGTAGAAACAGAAAATGAAGCAATGACCATATGTTATATCCTACACCTTGTCTGAACGTCAAATAGCCTTTCAGCCTCATCTTGTCACGCAGGAAGACTTCGCGCTCTATTGACAAACAAAAATTCATCCACTCAAGGATGTACACCATGGCCCATTTCTTCTTTTTGCGTGCTATGTTTCTGAGGATCATATCAGTCACTATTTCCAATGTACAACAGTGCTAAATCTGTGGCTCCACCAGTTGGACACATGACGATATACGTCTAAAGATGAACTAGTTCCACACACATCAACAATAGAAGTTGTATATGAACCATCAACTTGCCTCCACTTCTTGCTTCTCTGCAGTTCCTTCCTCAGGTAGCTCCTGCAATGTCGTCAGGTTACTCAATTCAGTCTCTTGTACCGAACTGGAAGTGGATAATCCATCAGCCAGAACAACAGGGGTTGATCGCCTGAGTTGGAGCCTGAGTGTTGCCCCATGTTCTGCTTTGATGTGTTTAATGCATGACAATGTGGGCAGTAGTAAGTAACATGTGGGTAATCTTCCTTTTCGGGCCAAGCCTGCAAATATTAGTATATATATCAGGTAATGAATCCAATATTTAGGTAAGGTATGTGAAACATATCAAAAGAGCTTGGTCTATAATACGCACCGTTATGCATATGGCAGTTGCCACATATCAAAGCTGTAAGACTGTGATGGGTCCTCCCCCACAAGTAAGGCAGCAATCTTTGCAACCCATCCACCACCATCACTAGCCCCTGAGCCTTGATGATGCTCAACCACCATTGGAGCTGGTGCAGTTTCCAGGCCAGCACTAGCAGGTAGACTAGATTCAGTTCCCTGTGCTGGAGTATGAGCAGTGGGGCTCCCAGTCCTGCTTGCTCTTGCATTGGGTTGCTTCCTGTTTCTCAAACCATCTGATGGTACTATCTCAGCATCATTGCTTCTAGCCACTGCAGCATCCAGCTTTGGTTCTTCTCCAACATGAAATTTTAAGCCAGTCTCCTCCCCAAGCTTAGATGCCAAAACTGAAGCTGCTGCAGCCTTTGCAGCTGGATCAAGATCATATTTCTGCACATGCATGATTAATGGAACATACCACAGTTCAGTATTGATGTGGCAAGAGACATGATAAAATTTGATACAAGCAACTAGTGAAGTTATGTTGATTGAGTAATGGCAATTTGTCCACTTGCCTGAATAAGTTGTTGCGTAAGATAATAATTTGTTCTCTCTTTAAGCTCATCAATCTTGGCTTTCCTCTCAGCCCTCAATTTTTCAAGGGTCTTTTGGTCTTTCCGCCAACTGTAAAAAGATATGAATAGGAGCAAACAAACAGCAATTCAAGATCATTTTGTGGACAGATACAGAAGTTGTGACAAGTGTACAGTGCAGATAACCATGCAAATGTATCCAGTCATTACACGCAGCAGAACGAGGGGATGCTTTTTAACCAAGTAGGCATTATAGCAAAAGAACAGTTCTTCTTATGTTTGTTTTCAGATTTCTCATAAAGCTAGTTTTAAGGCAGATTTTAAGGTTGTTTGAGTTAAAATGTGAACCATCAGCATAATTGGGGCATCAATCTACTTTCTCATGATTTCTACTGATGAAATTCCCAATTTGACTACTGACGAGTTTCAAAGTGTTGACACATAAGAAGAAAGGGGAAAGTGAGCAGCATTCAAAACAAAATACATGCTTTGTGTTATAAACAATATATTCTGGAGTCACATAGTACGATTCTGAATAAAATCACCAGCACAATTTTTACTACAGACCATGAGGATTTATAGGTGAGAAAACAAAGGGAAATATAGAACCTCTTATAAAATTGCACAGAAGAAAAGAAATACAAAAACTGGTATATAAAATTGGATGTTTCCTAACAGGGGCTTTCTGGGAACTTACGCATCCTTGTGAAGTTAACAACTGCTGAATATATGAGAGAGGATACAGCAGGAAGAGCGAACATAGGCAGCACTCAGATTTCCCTCATTTGCCAAGTTAGATCCTCATTTCTTGTCATCATGATGGCATAGACAACAGCCGCCACCTGAGAACAGGACTGAACAATCAAACCAGTACAAACTACAAGCTAGGGATATGAATTGAAAACAAGTCATTGAAGGTTCAATATGAAAGGTAAATTGCATCATATACAGTGAATCAACAACCAAAAGCGGAAAAAAAATATCATGAATAGATATAAGTATCATGTGGAGGGAGCATCTATTTTAGTATTTCATCACCAGCGGTTTCAGAAGTCTATGAAATCCTAAAAAAAAGCATGGCAACATACATAAAAAAAAATGCAACTACAGCAACTTTATTAAGCGCCCCCACCCCCAAAAAAAAAAAAAAAAAAAAGAACAACGATTCACATAACTAAAGGAGCGTTTTGAAAGCAAAACAGATCCCACAATGAACCCAAAGGGAACTCCCTCAATTTGATAGAAAAGCAGTGGCGTTCATTTCCAGTTTACACACATTGGCTATTGGTCCGCTCAAATACCTGATATCCCAAAAGTTCATCTAATAAATATTGACACACCAGCACAATATTCTAAACACAAATACAGGCCATTGCATCCTTGAGATGCATGCTTCCAATGTATCACCTACCTATGCAAATGAACACATACAGATATACTAGCTTCTGCTCTGAATTAGTACATGGCAGACCTTTGCACAACTGATGAACTGAATGAGATTTTTTTTCTGTGAACTTCAAAAAAAAATTATTATAGATACAGACCAATGTTCTTAAAAGGCGGAGCCATTGCCTTGAGAGCACTGCCATAGGCAATATATATTTGCTAGTAAGTGGTAACAAGAAATTACAAAGGAAAATAATGACCAGAATTGGATTTCTGAACATGTAATCCTGAGAAGAAATCACGCTACACATCCCTGTATCTATTTTCCAGCACCAAGATTTCACTCTAAACGATGAAAGTTGAAAGAACATTTCATTCCCATTACAATGGAACGATTAACACAGGACAGAATTATCGTATTCATTCACCAGTGATGCTAGTCATGAATCTTCAGATCATGTGAGAAACTGCTGTTTAGGTCACTGGTAAACATAGCATACTGCAGCACAGAAAGACCATACATGTATCATATAACTCGGATATATAGTCCTGAAGATATCTAATGCCTTCCAGTAAAGTGGCTGCCCTTTTACCCTTGGTCGAAAAATAAAAGAGAGGCAAGGCATCCACATTTTTGAGAAAGTCATCTTTTCTGTTGTTCCTCTCCCGCACCCTTCTAAGCTAACCTCAAGCATCAGAGCAACAAATCACTGTATGCAGGCTGCAGCAGAGAGTGCCTAGGGCTCGATTACCGGAACTCATGCTACGAGCAAACTCTGCTCCGCGACAACAAATCGAACAAGCACGAATCCGAAACCGCCAGCCGTATCACCAGACCATCTCAAATCAGGGAGGGAAGGGATTATACAAATTAAAAACAAGAGGGAGGGGCAGGGGGGAAGGAAACCGCGTGCAGCAGACCTCGAAGAGGACGGAGAGTACGATGAGGTTCCGCACGGCGCGGCGCGAGAACTGCGTCCGGCGGCGCATCCGCGCGTGCACGGCGGCCTCCTCCTTGGACAGGTACTGCAGGCGCTTCTCGAAGTCCTCGCGGCCACCGAAGAGCGCCCGCCACACCCTCCCCAGCACCCCGCCCCGCTTGCCCTTCTCCTTGGCCTCCGCCGCGTCAGGTGCCCCCGCCTCCGCCTCCGCGTGTTCCGCCGGGGAAGAGGCCATTGATTGATTGCCTTGCGGATCCGCGCGGCGCTGGATCCGATGGGGAGGAGGGAGAGAGGAGGTTGCCCGCGAGGGAAGGTGGCTGCCAGCCCCTGGACGCGACGCGACCCGAATCCGAATGGAAGGGAGGAAGAAGAGGAGGGGTTTGGGTCCCTGCCTCCCTGGAGACTCGAGACTCGAGACTCGAGAGCTCCCCGTCCCCGTGGCCCGTTTTCTGGCTCGGTCCACGTCACGTCGCAGCTCCCCAGCTCTGCAAGTGGGGACACGGAGAAATGGCAGGGACGCACGCGTAAACCAACGTGACTAGTGAGTGGATCTAAATATTTTTTAAAAATTTTATATGGCACGGCTCCAAACAGCTTCATAAAATCAAAAATAATATTTTTCGAATACTCCTAATTTATTTAAGAAAGAATAAAAGTTTTATGCTACTCATTACGAAGAGCTAGGACTGAAGCCACTTAGAGCCGAACAGGACCTAATACAAATTACTTCCTCCATCCCAAATCGAAAAGTCGTTTGACTTTTTTTGACACAAAGTTTGACCACTTTCGTCAGATCCAAAAATTTGTACAAAGATAGCCAAGTTTAAGTTATTTTTGAAGAACTTCTATTAATAAAACAAGCCACAAAAAGAAATAATATTGCGTACAAAACTTGAATAAGGCCGAGTTGTCAAACTTTTGTGTCAAAAAGGCCAAAAACGACTTACATTTTGGGATGGAGGAAGTAGATAATTTAGCATCGATTCATGTTTGAATTGAACCAACATGAACACCCCTTCCTAAATACGCTCCGGCTCCTCAAATCTAGCGGGTTTGAAGCGGATGGACCCCTAAGGAAAGAGGTGCATCGGCTCGATCCTATATGTGCTTCGTGCCTCCAACACTCCTCCAATGTCAGATGCAGGATTGACAGTAGGGGACTGCTTCCTCTTTTTCTTCCTCCCGCCCATCCTTCTTCCTCAAACTTGGAGGAGGGCTATGTGGGAATCACGACGGTAGGGGGCTCGAGCCCTCCTAACCATTCCAACTTGTCGTCCCCGGTCGGCTGATCGTCTAGGAGCAGGTGAATAGCCTTCCCCTTCAATCTATGTTTGTTTTGGGGTTCACGCCATGTCAACCTTCTTATTGGAGATCTTTAACTTATCGAAAGTTATTTATTCTGGTATTAATACTTATAAATTGCATATTCACCTCTTTACACTTGTCCCGAGTTCTCATCTATGTTTGGGTATTGTAAGTTACAGATTCAGTTGCCTAAATATGTCCTGAGTTCTTATCTACTACGTCACCGCGTACTTGTAAATTATACACATGAGCTGTGTAATTTGCACAATTGTTACCAGAGTGAAAACTAATGATAGATTTAAACAACAAAATGTGTAATTTACAAAATTACAAGCATACTAGACTGAATCGAGATGAAAAAACTATAGAGAACTGATTTAGGGCTTGTTCGGTTGTGGACTTATTCCTGGCCTGGATTCAATCCCTTCGTTCCTAAAATTGGAGTTCAGTCCGACTGTTTGATATAGGGTATGCATGCAGTGATACCGGCCATCGTGCCGTAGACATGCACCTTGAGACCAAGCTCCGCAGCCGTCGTGCGGGGATCCGTTCCTGGAGTCCAGAGCGGTGGTTTGGTTCCTGGCACGGTGCGAGGGTATTTTGTATGCGAGGTGCAGCCGTAGAGCGGAACAGATCCCGACGGTGATTTCGTAGGCTAACTGAACACCGTATTTTATGAAGAAACAGGAACGAATCCATGCCAGGATTGAATCACAACCGAACGAGGCCTTACAGTATATATCATCCCTATACAGCGGCGTTGTTGTGGCTCGTGCCGTACGTCTTCCAAACCTTTCGGATGGAGTCCGTTGTCATTCCCTCATCGAGACATGCGGTTTGGACGTCTCAGGTGTTTGGTCGTGTTTTGCTCCCTTCCTGCCAGGGGGTACGCAGGCAGATTCAGGTAATTTTCAGGGAGCAAGCAAAGGCCAAAGGTTTGGGAATCCGTAGGTGACGTTTGGAAGACGTTGAAAGAGTTGGCAAGGAACTGGATGCGGTGGCATGTGTGCGCCGACGGGCGGCCCGGCTGGCCGGCAAAGGCCGGCAAGTCAACACGCGGGCCGTAAAGAGGTTTTGGGACAGCTCACCTGCCACCATCTACCAGCACAGCACCGTCGTCGTCCATGATGCCTCCATGTTCCGCCATCGATGTTTCCGCCGCATTAAAAAATCAAATCAAATGCCACCTGCTGGGTGCAGTGGCCTTCAAAGAAAGGGCAACGTCTCCCTGCTTGCGACGGAAGCAGGGATCTCAGCAGAGAGGGGGAGTATTGCCTTTACGAGTACGGAGTAGGTAGTATGTTACCGTCACAGGTTCGAAACACGATCTTGACTTGTAGCCGTACGTGTCCACAACGTTGACATCTCATCACTGGGTTCCAACTTAGTATTGTACAACCTTTTAAGATTGGCTCTGTTATGACTCTGCATTACTTTTTTTTTTTTTTTTTTTTTTGCAGTAGCGCTCTCCTGGAACGGGCCAAAGTGCTAGCAAATGGCAGAGGGCCGAGGGCGACGGTGGCAGCCTGGCCAATTCCTGGTTTCCTCAGTTGGGCCAGGATTCCTGGTTGGGGCTTGAGATGGGCCATCTTCAAGGGGGGTGTACCTAGTGAAGCCTGTTAGATCAGCTAATCATGCTTAGTAGGCCCAGAGTATTAACACAATTGGATTGGACTGCCCCCTAAAAAAACAGATTGCAATGTCACAAAGCGATGATAGGAAGGCCTGGGAAAATATGCACTCGAGAGTCGTAAAGGATTGATTCTCAGTGACGGAGGACCGCGACCAATGCGATGATGAAACGCACGTGCTCAGTCAGAATTTCGTTCCTTGTGATATTCTCGCTTTGCATGACAGACTGTAATGCTGACAGCGAGAATGTCACCAGAAAAAAAGATTATGCAAAAATGGTGAGCATAAATTCTGTAACTTGGCTCGCTCCCATGTCATAAGGCCACTTTTGCACAATCTTTTTCCTTGTGATATTCTCGATGTCGGCATGACAAAGATGTCTAGAGTGAATAGATCTATCTGCCCTGATTCCAAATTCGTATCAAAGATTGTGCAAAAGTGGGGAGCATAAATTCCGCAACTTGGCTGCTCCATGCCACGAGGCCACTTTTGCTTTTGCAACTTGACACGCTCGGCAAAAGTGGCCTTGTGGCGTGGAGGCGGGCCAAGTTGCAAAAGCAAAAGTGGCCTTATGGCATGGAGCGGGCAAAGTTGCATTTATGCTCAATATTTTTTGTTAACCAATAGTTGCTAGTCACCACGTTATGCATGGCGTTGTCGCCTATCGCTTACGTGAAGTGGTACTAAAGGGCTTAGAGACTCCTCGTAGAAGGGATTTGGCTTCGGTTTCTCCTTTTATGGAGCTAAAGCCTTTTTAAAAAAAATATTTGACAAAAACAGCTCTAGTATTAGTTTTACAAAATAGTTATACCAAGTGTGAGGTGTCAGATTAAGCCACGTTTCCACGTACGGCTTCAAAATAGTAAAAAATATTCTCCACAACATCATACTTCGATTATTAACATATATACCTATCAGAAACTGGTTGTGATATAGGCTCTGTTTGTTTTGTGTCCAGAGTTAGCGACAACTATCTTCGGCCGCACTCTTTTTCAAAGCCAAACTTTGGCGAGAAACAACATCAAAATGAACTAAAGGAATAGCTGAAAATTTTGGCACGTCCACCACGTCGTAAGTCTAGAAGAAAACCAAACAATTAACTTCCTACTGGGGCATGCTGAACTTGTGGCGTGGCCACATGTGGACGCCATGCAAACAGACCCACAATTTTTCCAAAGCATCTGGATCAACTAGTTAGGTTAGTGGCGCGGAGCAACAGTGTTATTGCTAATTGATGTCGTATCACTATTTATTTGGAAATCGGACCTTTATTCGATGTTGGGGAAGCTAAGATACCATCGATCGGTGTTGGTTGGCGCGCGCATATGGTGCTAATTGATTATGATGATGTGATGGTTACAAGAGACCATTTTAAATGACTAGTCATATGTTTTGACTTAATTCGGTGCTAGTACCAAATGTTCTCCGATAAAGAGTAAAGTTCCATGAATCAAAATACATGACGATGATGATGTCACGATTCGTGCGTGCATGCCTTGTGACTATCATGATCGGGTATATATCTCTTATCCAGGACTGCCCACCACCTAATGATAGGGCGTCACGTAATCATCCTTTTGCGTTACCATTAACATCGTCTGCAGTGTGGCATCGACCCGAACTGGCATGGTCTGTGGCATTACTCGGTCACTCACTTTGCAGAGCTCGGTTCCGCGAACCAATAAAAACTCATGCAGTGTGAGGTTATCTATGATGACTTGCTATGTTGCTGACATGGTGCTTGTATTTTTATAATAAGTTCATTTTAATATTAGTATTTTCAATGATTGATGATATGTGGCTATGATTTGGGAGAAAATTTTACTATATCCATCCTAAAAAAGAATGACGTTTTTATTTTCACGCATCGTGTTTGACCGTTCGTCTTATTTAAAAATGTTATATAAAATTATAAAATAAATAAGTCATTATTAAAGTATATCTAATAATAAAATAAATAATGGTATTTATAAAAAGTTGGAATAAGACAGATGATTAAATAAAATGTCTTAAATCCTAAAATGACACACTTTGTTTTGGACGATGGATGAGTACCGTGTGAAACTGTGGCGGCACCGCTAGTACCCAGCCATGCCTCGGGCGGCAACGCCGACACCAGAAAAGTGTTCATCAGTAGTGTACTTGTTTTTAGGCATGTGCGTGTGCCATTTCAGTTTCACGTGCATCTGCGAGTGCATTGCGCTCGATTTGGCCCTAGCTTTGAGCCCACGCATGCACTACTGCATTGCATCATCATCTTTTTG
This sequence comes from Hyparrhenia diplandra, assembly GCA_015847255.1. NCBI lineage: Eukaryota > Viridiplantae > Streptophyta > Magnoliopsida > Poales > Poaceae > Hyparrhenia > Hyparrhenia diplandra. Next base: position 38,579 of record JADLZK010011518.1, on the reverse strand, counting down.
CCGCCACCACACATCTTGTGATCGAATACGGGCTTCGGGGGCACGCTCTGTTGTGTGTTGGCTGTTCCATTGATTGCGAAACAAGAGCGGAAAGGCAGGACGCATCTATCATCGTATCAGCTGCAACCTGCAATAGCGAGGCGTTCTTCGTGTCATGGGCTTCGGCCGCACGTATCGAAAGGCCAGCGCGCGTTTGCCGACCTCCTCCCGAACGAACCTTGCGTGTTGGCCGAATTTCCTATATTCTCGGATGATGTCACATAGTTCGCGGTCAATTAACGAGTCAGTGATAAGCCGACCGGTGCATAATATAATTAATTAATTAATATGGTAATCCAGAAATAGATTATAGCGCCGGTGTGTCCCGTCACGCTATTCGTGCGGCATCACCCTGATGATATTAATTGTGCAAGGATTTTGAAGTGCTCAATAGAGCCCTCAACAAGTGTGAGACTATTGCCTATTTGGCTTGTTCTTGATGTCCCAAGCCTTCAATGAGAGGGGAATTCCATTCCCATCTTGCCGTTGGTAGCATTGACCTGTGAACCGGCCGTTTCCTGTAGTTTAGTATTAACTAGGATCATGTCCGTGCGTTGCTACGGGTGTTATACTGCTCACTTAACATTTCCGTTCAACAAGATTACATGCTTTCAATAAGATTATAGACTTTATTTTAATAAAAAAGATTACAGACTTGTACTCATAATAGTTATGTGAGAAAAGAAAAGAACAATATACCACACTTGTAGGCCTTTGATTTTATATTTCCTATGCTTACAATTTCTAAGCTACCTTTGTTTTTCAACGGTTTAGATCATTATACTTTTGTATAAGAGAAATACTTTCTTCTTAACACGAATTTGCTTGATCCCGTAATTCTCATTTTTTTTTAAAATGGACCGGTGCATATACCATAAAAATTATAGACATGTCGAACTAATTGCATGTCAACTATAATTCTTTCTTGAAGCAAGAAACATGAATAAAATTTTATTTGTTCGAATTCAAATATCGGAAATAACAAAATATTTACATATTAGCGATTTATAAATAATACTTTTTAATTTTAGAATGTGTGCATAGTATGGATACAAATTCTAGGGAGGTAAACATCGTGGATGCAATTAGCTACATTCATCAAAGCTCATGATTGCTAATACAACGCTATCTCATTCTTGCTCTAAGATCAAGCTCCGGCCCGCTTGAGGTGGAATGTATGCCCCAAAGCTTTTTAATTTTCTTGTTAACGCATTGAATTTTTAATAGAACCAAATCGAATCCATAGAGATTTGTTTAATTTTTTTTTTCCTTCTGTTTTCTTCAATGGTCTAATCATATTCCTTTGCGTTTCACCTATGTCTATCCATTCTAATCTATCGCTCACCAAATATTTAATTAGATCTTCTTTCTTATATTTTTTTTTTTTTTCTATCTAATGTGTTTTGTACCCGAGATTTTTTTGTAGATAGAGTCCGATCGTTACTTCCAAAAAACATGTAATTATAGAAAGCATGCTAGTCAAACGATGTCATCTTTGACTAAACTTATAACAAAAGGTATTAGCATTTATGACTCGAACAAATTTATTATGAAAATATATTTCACAACTAATATAAATGTATTTATTTTGTCTCATAAATGTTTGTACTTTTTCAAATAATTTTAGTCAAAGTTTACCATGGTTGACTCCTCCGGATGTGAGAATTGCATGTTTTGTGGAACGAAGAGAGTACATCTTTCATACCATAGAATTTTTATTCCTCGCCATAGAATTTTTTCTCATCCTTTCTTTTAGATTCCGATCATATTCATTTTAAGTTTTTTTCCTTTTTAAAATAGGGTCGAAGTTATTCATCATGCACACGTATCTTTTTTTCATTGCATGCAGTCATGCAAATCTATTGGGATGAGAATAATAGTTTTCTATTCTTAGCATGCATGCTAACTGTAGGGGTTGTCCTAGCCAAGCATGTGGGGAGCCTTGTGAAGTAGCGGCGGGTGACGACGCCGCTCCGCCGGTAGAGTCTCAGTTTCGTTCTATTTAGTAGTATAGGATTAGCCAATACATTGAATATTTTGCTTTTCTAATTAAGTAATCCCAACACAAGGATACCACGCGGCGTGGCGAAAGATAAACCGGATACTATGGCCCCATTTGACACGGCTCCTCTTCACTAGTGAATCCGTTTTTTTTTAGGCTTTTGCTTTTATGAACAACTCCATAAGTGGAGTTGGAGCCGTTTTGATAAACCGTTTGGCAAAACAGTTCTACCCTTAAAATATTGCCTGGCTTCGAGAACCGGGGTGCCTCGGTACCGGCAATAAAGAATTTATATGTCGTGTGCCTCCTTCCTCGATGGCGTGGCGCAAGATGGACATGGACACGGCGAAGTTTATCTGGTTCAAAGCCAAACGGGGCCCTACGTCCAGGCCGGGTGTGTCCCTGCTCGTGTTACCTCGCGCTCAAAGGTGAGCTCGTAGTAGGGGTTACAAGCGGTGTGAGGGAGAGACGGTCTCAAGCCCCACGATCGTGGTTGTGGTGGTGGTGGTGGGCCGATTTTCTCCGTGGCGATCCGAAAATCCCCCCCCTCTAATGGGGCATTACTCTCCCTTTTATAGAGGGAAGAGAGAAGTAATGTTTACATAGGTGGACGCCCTCGTGGCACTTCCCGAGGCTATATCAGGATTTTGCATGTCTTGGCCGAGGGTTTGTTGGCTTGGTCGTCGGATGAAGACACGCGGCCCCGATCCGATGGTGGACGCAGCCGCCCCCGGTGCGGCCCGAGGATCTGTGAGGCGTCCTCATACCGCGATCGCATGGCGGGCGGTCCCAAGTGGGTTACCGGGCGTGTCGTGAGCCCGGTGGTCCGCCCAACGTATGTCTTGGCGGTAAGCCGAAATGAAACGATGTCATTCTGGTTTCCACGTCGTGCTGGGTGGCGTAATCGCCACGGTTATTTGTGTCCCATCAACTGGATTGGGAAGCGATTCGCAGCCGATTTGATTGGCGTGTCGATGGCGCTGCCGCCGTCAGCCGTGCAATCGCATTGAATGCGCGGTTTCCCTTCCTCTGCATTCAGAACCTCCCATGCCCGAAGGTATCGACCTTGGTGAGTCGGTGGGGCTACCTCGCCCAGGATGAGAGCCGGGTCTCCCTCGCGAGGCGGAGATTTTGCGCCCGAGGGTGGTGAGCTAGGCCACCCCGGGCCCGGCGAGAGATTTCTCCGGGCGGTGAGCTAGGCGGTCCCGAAACGAAAGGAGATTCTGGCTTAGCCCGAGCCTTGGTTCATTTTGTAGATTACGTGGAGTGTCGGGTCGTCGTCTTTGTAAAGGTTCATGACCTTGTCGCCGTGGCGTAGCGAGCTCTTTTCAGCGTGGTGACTCCGTTTGGGCCGCTTGGGTCGCTTGTGGGCCGCCCATGGGCCGACTCCGTCGCCATGTATACGCCGTGGCTCTTTGGCCTGGTCCATCGTCCGTCCGGGCCGCCCTTTTTATGCGGGGATGATAGCGAAGCTAGGTTTCTTGGGCCTTGACAAGGGCTACGTGATTCTCGTTGTTTGGAGAATGTCTCCGGGGCCCAATATTTAGGTCCCCGACGTATTTTTTCCGAGCCCCCGGAGCGAATGTGGATTCGCCCGGGGGTTTTGCCGCTCCTGCCGCGCCTTATTTCTTCTCGTGGTGGTTCGCCTACAATGGGTGCTTGTGGCGCCAAGGTGTAGTTTAACCCCAGGCCCTCGAATGGAATAACGGATTCCTTCGAGGTCTTTTTACCTTGCACGCCGGGCAAGGCCGAAAGCGGCTCTTAAATTGCGCTTGTTTTGTCTGCGAGTGCGATTCGTTTTTCGTGGGCAGCCCGAGGCCCGCGCTTTATGTGCGCAAAAGGTCGACCCGGGCTTCCTCGACTTTGGTTGTGCGCTCCTCTGTCGCCCTCCCGAAAGGGAGGAGGGGAGAGACACACCTTGGTGCCCCGGGAAGCCGACCATGGTGTGCTCCGTTTGAACGCTTGTAACGGGTCGCTTTAAGTGGGGTGCCCGTGCCCTTGCGGAGGAAGGGTCGGCCAGGTGATCTAGGATTCACCCCATGAGAACCTACTTACGCTTAGCGCATCCCCGGGGTTTGGCGTCAATCCCCGAGGGCCTGTAGGCCTCCCACGGATGGGACATCTCTATAAGCAAAGACCGCGGTCTTAAACATGTTTCAGAAATCCCGGCGGAGGGCTTTCGGGTATAGCCTTGTGCATTTCCATCCCGCCCCCGGTTCGGTTATCCCGAGGCTAATCAGAAGCCCATGTGGGCCCGGCTGGTAACCTCGCGGAACGTAAAGTGCACATTGGCGTCGCGTCGGCCCGAGGCTCGTTTGGTTTCCGCCCGAGGCGGGGAACATCGGGCCGACTTTTTTGCCCCTTAGGGTGAGGCGCTTCTTTGATATGGATGGCCGGACGGTTTTACCCCCGGGCCGGAAGACGAAGGCTGTTCCTCACCGCGCCGGAGCGGCGGTGTTCGATCCGATGGGGCGTGGCCCCGGGCTTCTTGTCGGGGGTGGTAATCGAGCACCGTCAAGGTGCATTAATGCTCCCGGCGGCTCCACCGCGCGGCCGAGCCGTTGGATGGCGGTTTTCGTTCCATCGTGGGCCGTCCACTCGAGAGTCGGTTCCTGGTTGCCCGGGCGGCGGTTTGCCTTCCCTTTCCTATAATATACCGGGTCACGGGCGGGCGGGATAGTTGCTCCTTTGTTCTTTGCCATCGCTTTCTTGCCTTCTTTTGCCGCAAAAGAATCGAGATAGAAAGAAAGAGTAGGAGAGATTAAGGGAGAGATTCACTTGCCTTAGGCTCGTGAACGGTGTTACCCGGCGGTTCTTGTTCCTTTGTCTCCCGTTAGATCCCATGGCGCCGCTGATGCACGTAGCGGCGATGGCGCGAAGGAGGTGCTCGATGCCGAAGCCGTGGCGAGGACGACGCGACGGAGGAGAAGCTTCGCTGGGTCGAGGAAGGCTTCTTCTGCCCCGCACGATGCCGGCCGGAGGGGATTGCTCGCGTTGGGCGGAGGAGCCTAACCCTCCCGACGGCTATGTGGTGAGCCTGATGGATCTTCATCGGGTGTGTTGGGGATGCCGGCTGGCGATTCATTTTCTCCGCGATCCTCCTCTACTACGACGCCGAGCTTCACCACCTGCCCCGAACTCGATCTCCAAGGCCGCCATCTTTGTCACCCTCTCGTGAGGGATTCACGGGGATCGAGCCGCATTGGGACCTCTACGGTTGTGGTTCTTCAAGGCGGATCTCACCACGCCCCGATAAGCGCAGGCGCCGCGCGGAGGGCATTGCGGCGTGTCGCGGTTGCGCGCTCTAAGTCCGACGGAGCCGACGAGGCCGAACCGAGCTGATGGGTACATTGTCTCCAAGCTCACCACCTCCTAATAAGGTGGCAAGATCGGTGGTTCTACCTCCGCAATGGACGGGAACGCTTCCCTTCCATACCCGGCGTGTCCTCAAGCAAAGATTCTGCTAGTGGAACTGGGGTCCCGCCATGGATCATTCCCGGTTGGAGGGCCTGAGGCAAAGCCCGGTCTTTGCGGCTCGAGAAAGGAGGTGAACGCCCTGGCGGGTGGTCGCCGCTTTCCATCGGCGTCGGTCTTTGCCATTGATGGCTCGCCCTTGCTCATGAACCGATGACCCCTCGGCGTTGGTCTTGAGGAGTCCCTGATGTCGCCTCTTACTCTTTCCACCGATGGCCTCGGCCAAGAGGGTGAGGGAGGTATTGGGGTCCAATACCCCGTCCCAACATCCTGCACATCCCGATCGTCCCCACCCGCGGATACATCTCCTTGGTAAGTGCCGCCGGCCTCGGTGTTCTTGCATTGTCCTTGTTGTCGCTGCCATGGCGGTTCTCATTTTTTTCTTGCGGTCGCCCGAACTACCACGACTCCCCTCCACCCGTACCAGATTTGGACGCCGAACGGCGGGCGGCGGAATCGCGCTTTCGAACGAGTAGCGAGGGCACCGGGCGTTGAAGAAGGACGAGAAGAAGAAGAGAACGTGGCTCGCGCCAACCGCCGTTTGAGCGGCAAAAGGCGGGGCGAAGTCGCTCGATACCTGACCACCGAGGAGGACGAATCCGGAGGATGAGTTCGGGCTGTGAACTCGTCGGATGACGACATGGCGGCTCTGATAGACCGAAAGATGGGGTTCCCGGACCCAATCGGGCTTCTGCACGAGCCCGAGCCCGATGCGCTTGGGTCGCTGACCGAAGACGCCCGAGAGTTCCTCCAACCAGGTCCTCGGTCCACAAGGCGGCTCAGAGTCGCACCCGATGGTGCCTTGACGCCGAATGGTGAAGCTCCGGCGGGAAGAGAAGATGCCCCTCGTTGGAACCCTGTCGCAAGACGCCGTCGGGATGAAGAGCCGGCGACCCCCGGTCTAACCCCGGCCCCGTGCGCACGGGAGCCATGGGGAGACGGCCCGCACGCTGGAAGTGCGACGCCTGTGCCGTAGCCCGCGCCCCTCGCCCCACTCTCGCAGATCCCTAGCCCGTGCTTCTTCGTGCCTCTCGGAGTTGGCTTCCTTTCGATTTTCTCCGCCCTTCTCGACGTGTGCTTGTCTCCGTGAAGCCGCCCCCCATGTACCCGCACCCCAAAGGCCCTGGCGCCGCCGCATCGACCTCGGCCGGGCCCAGTCGAGCCGCTCACTCAAGACGTCGTCGCACCGATGTAGCTCGCCGTGGTGTTAGCCCTCGAGCCCCTGGAGAGGGGCCTGACCGAGCCGGCTACCAGGCCACCCCCGAGGTGGTGCAGCCCATGGTGGCGATGGCGAATCGTCGCCCCGGCCGATGGTGATCGACTCGAGAGCTCGGCCGTGCCGCATGACGTTAGCTTCGGTCGCGGAGCCGGATGGTGCCATCTCGAGGGGAGCCGTGGCGCCGCCGCCCTCTCGAAGCCGGGCCCTTGTTCGGGAGTTTTCTCAAGAGGAGCTCTTGCGGCGGTGGAGACACGAAAGTCCTCGCCATACGACTCTCATCATACGGGTTTCACGAGGCGCACAACCCCGATTTCCCCATACTTCATGCGCCCGGTCGACGCGCCCTACGGGCCGTCGTCTTCTGGCGATGGGAGGATCGTGCTCGTGGTCGCAGCCGAAGGGGCCCCGACTTTTATTGGTCCGGGTTCCCGTCGCGAGGAGCCTGCCCGATTGGAGAGATGTTCCTTCTCGAGCCGACCGCGGTCCTCCTTCGACCTTGGGCGAGGTGCCGGGTCCGCCGCCATGGTGGTCGATGATCGCCCCAAGGTCCTCGGCGTGGAGGACCCACGAGCGTATCCGCCCGGTTACGCTCGCCGATGGCCTTGTAAGATCGGGCGACACCATAACCTGTGCCGCGGAGGCCGATCGCGGTGAGTGTCTTGAACGTTCGCATCGCCCGCCGCTTTGCGTATATGCCATAATTGGGCGTGTCTTTGTCGCACCTCCGACGGTTTGCCCGGGAGAAGTCCGAGCTCCTCCGCCGAATGTCCTGAACTCGATGCCTCCGGCGTACCCGGCGAGCCGACCCAGCCCGAGTGAAGCTTCTCGGCTTACCGCCTTGCCGAGGAGAGGGAGTCCCAACGACGACCTTGGAGGCCGAGCTCATCAAGGTCAGTCCGAGGCTGCCACGGCGGTAGCCAAGACGGCTCGATGAGCCGAGACTTTGAGGAGGCCCTAAGTCGCCTCTCCAGGTCCCGGGCGGAGGCCTCAGACGAGCGGACGCTTCTCGGAGGAGGCGAGGAAGCAAAGGAGATGTGCGACGCCCGAATACCAATCGGCTGAAGCCGGGTGTCCATGGGTGAGACCCTAGGAAGGAGAAGGAGCGGCTCCGTAAGTCGCCGCGGAGGAGTGTAACACGATGTCGGCCGGCAACCGCATTGTCAAGGTATATCTTCTCCCTTGGTAGGCTTTGTCGCCCTTGATCGCTCCTCTTGCTAACTTGATTTGGGTGCCCGCCGCCGTAGTTTTGAGAAGGTCCGGACCGAGGCCGAACACCGCGCCACACTTAAGCGCAGGGCTGGAGCAGAGCGTAAGTCGTATCAGAGCCGAAGAAGCCCTGGCTGACTTCATCCGCCGGGCGACAACCCGGAGGTTGGCCCTCACCGCAGCCGCTTGAGCTCGCGGGCGGCTACTCAGTCCGGCTCCCGCCTTCCGTCCGGCGTCGCGGCGATCGTGTATGGCCGATCTTCTGCTCTCACTTCCCGATGAAGTGCGAGACGTTGGGCGGCGTTGCGGTGGCTTCTTCTTCGGCTCGACGACAGGGAGGTGGTCGATCCCGCCGAGAGGGATGCTTTGCCGACGCCGCCAAGACCCGAAACATACACCTTCGTGGGCCACATGCGGAACGCTGGCCTCCCGTTTCGAGGACGAGGTGTGCCCTCCGTACTCCCCAGAGTCAACCTATGAGGCTGATACGAAATGTTGGATGCCATCTCGAGGACACGCCGACGGGCCCGGCGCCACCCTCGGGGAAGCCACCGCGAGGATGTTGCCCGCGCCGTTGCTTCCATCGCCGGCCGGTCGCGGTAGCGAATTGGACGAGGCCCACGCCGCCCTCGACTTCTCCTTGTACGAAAAAGTTAAGTTTGTGAGAAGGTTGTACATAAATGACAATCTTTGCCCGAGGTCCGTGGCCTCAAAAGTGTATTTTATGCTTAAGTTGCGCTCCTCAAATTTCGCTCATTGTGTGGCGAATTCGCTTGCTTTCTCCGCCGCGAGATAGTGAACATGGATGCCACCAGGGCGGTCCATACGGGTGCCACTAGGGGCGGTCCGCTTGCCTCGGCTATCTCACTTAGGATTTGTGCGTGCGCGACCTTCGCAGCTCAAACGATCAATTAGAGTGTCGCAAGAAAAAACTTTTTTTCCTTGAAAAAAAAAGTTTTGAAAAAGAAAGGAGAGGGGTCCCCCGAGGGGTCCCCCATGTAGCCCCCGAGGGAGTTTTAGTCTTGTCTTTGACGAGGCTAAGACTCCTTAAGGTATGCACGAAGCACTTTTTTCATAAAAGATGTAGATCTTTTATTGAGCGAAAAAACACATGTGTTTGACTTCTAGTCGCGAATTTAAGGATAGAAGCGGCGTAGTCGTTCTATGTTCCAAGCGTTGGAGTAGACTTCGCCCTTCTCATTCTTCAACTTGTAGGTCCCGGCCTTAGTATTTCGGTGATGAAATAAGGCCCTTCCCTGTGGTGGCGTGAGCTTGTGGCGCCCATTGTTGTCCTGCCTTCACTGAGCACGGGTCGTTGACTTGGAACTCCCGAGGCTTCGGGGCCGCTAAGCATGATACTTCGCGTAGAGCTTGTTGGTATCTCGCCGAATTGGCGCGACGTCTCGGCCTCATCGACTTGGTCAATGGAGTCTTGCCTTGCCTTCCTCGTTGCCTTGCTCGATGTAGGCTCGCGCCTCGAGGGACCCGTATTCAATGTCCGTGGGCAAGATCGCCTCGGCCCATAGACTAGAAAAAATGGGTCAATCCCGTGGCTCGGCTTTTCATCGCTCGGAGGCTCCATAGAACCGACGGCAGTTCCGGTACCATCTTTTCCCGCATCGGTTTAGCTGATTGAAGATCCTCGGCTTGAGTCCTTGTAGGATCATGCCGCTGGCGCCCTCCACTTGCCCGCTGGTCTTCGGGTGAGCTACGGCCGAGGTGTCGACCGATGCCATAGTCGCCACAAAAGTCGAGAAATTTCTTCCCCACGGTTGGTTCCGTTGTCCGTGATGATGGAGTTCGACTCCAAAACGGAAATGATATTCGTAAAGAATTTCACCGCTTCCTCCGCGGCGAGGGTTCACCACGGCTCGGGCTTCAATCCATTTGGAGAACTTGTCGATGGCGACTAGGACATGAGTGTGTCCTCCAGCGCCCTTTCGGGGGTCCAATCATGTCGAAGTCTCCATACCGCAAATGGCCATGTCGAGGTATGGTTTGCGGGGCTTGTGCCGGGAGATGCGCCCCGCGCGCGTAGAATTGGCACTCCTTGCGTACGCACGACTTGATTCGCATCTCGCACCGCCGTGGCCGAGAGAAGCCTTGCCTGAAGACTTTACCGACTAAAGTCCTCGGGCGGCATGATGGCCGCACTCCCCTGGTGGGTGTCTTCGAGCAATTCTCCGCCTTCACCAAGGGTATGCACCGCATGTATACTCGAGGCTCCTCTCTTGTAGAGCTCTTTTTGTCTCCAATCACCGCTGGCGATTTTGCCCTTCGGGCCAATCGGCGAAGCCTCCGGTCTTATCCCCGGTAGTTCCCCTCGGGTGAGATACTCTACCAAATGGCCGCCTCCAAATGATCTTGGTCAATCGCCATGGCTTCGGTAGCGGTTTGCTCCTGCTGCCTTCGTGAGCCCCGAGGGTGTTTCTCGAAGGAATGTACTTAACCGAGGGTTCGTTGAGATCTCGGGTGAGGACGCGTTAGAAACGGTACCTCGGTCGCCGCGACCTTGGCGAAGTTCGTCCGCGGCTTCATTGTAACGCCTTGTGTGCTTGTGCTCAAGCCCGTGGAACTTTTCCTCCAGCTTGCGCACTTCTCGGCAATATGCCTCCATCTTGGGGTCGTGGCACGCCGGGCCTTCATGACTTGATCAATGACCGCCAGCGAATCCCCCCGGTTTCCGGGCCGTCGGATTCCGAGGTCCGCCGTGATCCGAGACCGCTGACCGGGCCACCGTCTCGCGACGTTATTGGAGGCGGAAATGCAACCGGATGGCGCATTTTGTGTGCACCCCGAGGGGTGAGATAAAGAGCAAACCGCCCCGGCACCCGCCTTCGCCATGGATCCGCTAAAGTACATGGTCCAAAGACTCACCCTCGGATGGGCGCCGGAAAGCCGCTGGTCACCCACTCGCCACAAAGTCGCCAGACTTGAGACTTGACGCCTTTGTGCAGGCGTGAATGATATAGTTTCGCCCATAAGTTCCCACCGCCCACTTCGCCACTCTTCCCGTGGCCTCTCTGCTTCGAGAATTTCCCCGAGGGGGAACGAGGATACCACGGCAACCGGGTGCACGAGGAAGTAGTGACGAAGTTTCCTTCGCCACAAGACGATGGCGCATGCCAGCCTTCGTGATTCGCGAGTATCGAAGCCTTTGTGTCGGAAAGCACTTCACCGATGAAGTAAACGGGACGCTGAGCCGGGCAACGCAGCCCCTCTTCCCGACGCCAACTACAACGACCGCGCCCCACCACGAGTAGTGGCCGTGGCGTATAAGAGCGTGGTTTCTCCCGGATTTGGTGGCACTAGGATCGGTGGGTTTGTTTAGAGCTTGAGGTTGCCGAGGGCTTCCTCGGCCTCGGGGTCCGTGCAAAGCGCCGGACTTGCGAAGGAGCCGATAGAGGGGTAGGCCCTTTTCCCCGAGGCGTGAGATGAACCTACTTAATGAAGCCGTGCAGCCCATGACCTTCGAACTTCCTTGAGATCTTGATTAGACCTATCTTGGTGATTGCATCAACCTTGGTTGGGTTTGCCACGATGCCTCGTTGTGAGATGATGAAGCCCGGAAAGATCCCTCCGGGGACCCCGAACACGCATTTTTCGATTGAGTTTGACTCCCTTCTTGTTTAGGCACTCGAAGGTTTCCCGAGGTCACCCACGAGGTTTGCAGTTTTCTTGGACTTGACCACTATATCGCCGACATAGGCTTCCACGGTCCTCCCGATGAGTTCCCGAAGATGATTTGCATGCACCGCCGGTATGTTGCCCCAGCCGCCTCAACCCGAAGGGCATTGTGAGGTAGCAATACATCCCTTGAAGGGGTTATGAATGAAGTCGCGAGCTGGTCGGACTCTTTCATTTTGATTTGAAGGTAACCGGAATATGCGTCGAGAAAGGACAAAGTTTAGCACCAAATGTGGAGTCGACAATTTGGTCGATTCGAGGCAAAGGAAAGGGAACTTTCGGGCATGCTTTGTTGAGACCAAAGGTAGTCCGCACACATCCGCCATTTCCCATTCTTTTTCTCTACTAATACGGGATTAGCTAACCACTGGGGGTGGAATACTTCTTTATAAATCCGCCTCCTCGTAGCTTGTGGATCTCCTCGCCGATGATCTTCCGCTTGGCGTTATCGAAACGGCGCAAAGCCCGCATGACTGGCTTTGAGCCCTACGGATGTCTAGGAGTGCTCGGCAACATCCCTCGGTATGCCCGACATGTCCGAGGGTCCCCATGCAAATGTCTTGGCGTTCGCACGAAGAAAGTCGACGAAACGCTTCCTATTTCGGATCCACTCCGAGCTTATGGTCGCCAGCTTCTCCTTCGGTTGTTTGGGATCAAGCAGATCTTCTTGGTGCCCGTGGAGGGCTCAAAGCTCCCAACAAGGGGCGCTTGGCCTGCGGCTCGATCGTGATCTCGCCGAAGCTCTTTTTGCGTCGTTTAATGAGTGCCTCGGCAATGACGAGCGCCTCGGCGCACTCCACGCTCTCTATGTCGCACTCATATGCATGATGGTGCGAGGGGCTGTCGTGATGACGCCCGCCGCCCGGCATCTTGAGCTTGAGGTAGGTGTAATTCGGGATCGCCATGAATTTGGCGTGAAAGGTGGCCGCCCGAGGAGTGCGTGGTATGTACCCCTAACCCCGAGGATCTCAAAAGTGAGGGTCTCTTGTCCGAAGTTCGAAGGGTCCCGAAACAGACCGTGAGTCAATCTCGCCCGAGGGGCTTTAGTTGCTTGCCGGGGACGACGCCGTTGAATGCCGGCCCTCCCCGGTCGGATCTTGGACTTGTCCACCCCAAGGAGGTCGAAAGTTTTTCTTCAAAATGAGGTTGAGGCTGCTCCCACCATCCATGAGGACCTTGGTGAGCCGGGTATTGGCAATGATGGGATCCACCACCAATGGATAAGCCCCCGGGTTTGGAATGTGCCGAGGGTGATCCGATTGGTCAAAGGTGATGGCCGATCGACCATTTGGCCAGCCGGATTGCCGCCTGGGCTTGCGTATACCTCCGTCGCTCCTTCTTGCGCCGCCGCACCGACATGTTGCCGGTGTTGCCGCCGAAGATCATGAAGGAGTTGTTCACCTTTGGGAAACCCTTGTTGCCCTCGGCACTACCCTCAGCGCCCTTCCTCTTCTTCTTCGGGAATGGCCTTGAGTTTGGCGAAGTGCTTGCGCACCATTTTGCACTCCTCGAGGGTGTGCTTGACCGTAGTCGTGATTCCGGCATGGTTTCTTAAGCATGCCGTCGAAGGTCTCTTGTGACGGGGGGCGGGTGTAATGTAAACCTCCTAATTACGGGCCCACCTGCACTGCCATTGTCCCAAAGACCTCGACAAATTGCGGCGGTTGCACCCGATAACTTAAGAAGCCCCAGAGATAACTCATACCGGATCAACAAAGGAGTAGCTACAACATTACAACATTTTTTTTACAAAAAAAAAAATATAGATCGAGTGCGTAAGAATAATAACATTAATTTTACAAAATTTGAGTAAGTTACATTTAAGAGAACTTAACTTAATTTGTGGAAGCTAGGTAGAACTAGAAGACACCGGATCATGTCGAGCCCAATCGACATAATCTTGGTTAAACAAAGACGAAGTCAAGACTGCAATGGGGTTAACAAACCCCGAAAGTACGGGAGTACTCAACAAGACTTACCCGACAAAGAAAAAAAGAGGAGAAGACTCGGGAATGCTGGTCTTAGGAGTCAAGGTAAGGCTTTAGCAAGAATCAAGAACTCTTTTTGCGTAAAAAAGCTTACTAAGAGTGAATCCTTATTTTCAATATTTTAACTCATATTAGTATATCCTAGAATCTAGGTGATTCTATACTAGAGCAATCACTTCTTAAATAAAAGCCAACTTTCTTTCTTCAAAACCATGTTCCATCAATTACTACGATGAAGGTCGTGGAATCGGTCTCCTTCACCGAGAAGCAACGGCGATTCATGAATCGATTATAATCCCAAATGGGAGTTCTAACCACACGAAATATGTAGCACTTAAGCTTGCATATATCAACCTTTTCTCAGATTTGTCCAAAACGGAACCGCGGCCCCACGCCACCCGAGAACACGCATTCCCCACCGCCGCACCAACATTCAAGTAGGGCGGGTACACGCTACTCCCGCCATCTCTCCACTCCCAAAGGCGCGGTTGTACGTTTCCGATTTGGCTCCACCGAGATCCGGCTTACGAGTATGTGGTAGTACTAGTTTCGCCGACACCGGGTGATCGCCAGCAGACGACGCGTGCCATTGACCAAAAGGTCTCAGCGCAACTTATGTTCAAAAGGTCCCGATTTCACTCGGGCCAAACAACGGACGGTCCTTAAACGACCAACACGGACAAGCACAAAGGTATCCCCACGGCTTTCAACCTACGTCCCCGGCCCAATCTCAAATTCATCACTACAACTTTTTCTTTTCCGAAAACAAGTACCATCTTCTCAAATAAAACATTTTGATGAAAAAGCTTAACTAATTAAGCGGGGCTAAGCATCACTAAGCATTTTCGAAAGGAAACAGGTTATCAAGGATGGTATTGAAATAAACAAGGATGGTAATGCAAAGAATTAGGTTATTACTCAACTCCTAATTACTTAATGCAACATATCATAAACATAAGTGATATAAAGCTTTTAAAACATCAAGGAAGGGTTTAAATGCACCGGGCTTGCCTCGTGTTGCGAAAAAAGTTAGATTCCGAAGTTGGATCACCGAAGTCGACTTGACAACGACACCATTGGTGGATGGAACTTCTTCAAGCTTCGACCATCGTGAACCACATCAACACCTTCTCCAAAGCTTCTTCAATCCGATCCGACTCACTCTCGTATACTCTACACGTAGATGATGATGCATGCTTTAGCATGATGGAATGGTAAACATGATGCTTGATGGATGCATGAAACGACAAACAACTTGAGTACAACTTTCCTTCACGATAAAGTTGCAACCCAACAAAACCAACTTGTTGGACTACTCTACAAGATATCATCACCATTGCCTAAGGAGTTCTCAAGGACCATTTGATTATGGTATGATCCAAGATTCACAAAGCAATCCCAAATCACACACCAAACCTAAGTCATTAAACTCTAAACACTCACCTTCCTAATAAATAAAATAAAGCATAAAATAGAAAATAATTTAAACATTTCAAAATGACCCCAAACTTTTTATACAAGTAGGTCACATCATAAAACAAAGACCAAATAAATTTTCATGAATTTTAGAAATATATTTTATTTTCTAAAAATCATGGAAGATGCATTTTTCAATTAAAGAATGTATTTTTAAATCATGCAAGAACTACTCAAAATCAAAGTTTCAAATTTTTCATGGGTAGACATACTCCTAGGAAGGTTCTACAAAAATTTTTAGAATTTTTGAACAAGTATATAAATTTATACAAAATTCACAAAGTTTAGCACTATTCATAACTCAAGAAAATAAATAAAACGCATTTAAAAACAAAACCCGCTTTCAGGCCCAAAGTGGCCCGCTCGCCCAATAAAAAGGCAGGCGGGCCCGCGGCCGAGCAGGGCTCCCGCCGTTGATCGGGCGATCACCGGTGCCGACCGGGCGATTTCGCCGGGCGGTGAGGTCTCCTACGACGCCGGTCTTCACCACTGACTCCTCTCTCTCGCGAGCACGCCGGGTGCAAAACCCGCACCTAAGAATACGGTGGCACACTTGCCGATGGCCATGGCGGCAACGGCAGCGCGGCGACGACGGCAGCGCTCGCCGGAGCCTTCTCCGCGAAATCGAGGACACCGCGAAGTCCGCACCATCGGGCGAACCCGAAAGCCTCACTTAAACGAACCTAAACGCTTCCCTACGCGGGATGCGGCCGCGATGCTGCCGCGACGCAGACATCTCTGAGCTCGCCGGCGACGACGTTCGCCGATGCGGCGCCCTAATCGACGAACGGATCGACACAGACAAAAAACAGCTCACCACGACCCGATACTCCACCGGTCACGGCCAGGACGTAGCGAGGTGGGTCGACGACGATAGTAACGGGCGGCGCGGCGCCCCCCCTGGCAAGGTCGGCGCTCCTAAGCAAGTTCGGGCTGGTAAAGACAAACGTGGTCGAACCGACCATGACCACAACGCCAAGGCGAAGCTAGATGGCAAGGTAGTTCGTCAGCGAGGCTCACCGTATCGGCCGACGACGGTGAGGGTGGCTCGGCGGGCGCGCGGCCGCCGAAAAGAAAGAAAGCGCCAAGGGCGCTTCCCAAGAACAAGGCTCGACTAGAGCTAGGTCAAACGATGCGCAAGAGAGTGGCGGAGATGGTGGCATGACCAATTTGAGGAACGACAAAGACGATGGCGGTGGTGCGACGCGGCGGAGGAAGGTGACCGACGGCGGCCGGAGGAAGAAGAAAGGAGAAGAACGGCGCCGGCTTTGGCTTAAAGGAAGAAAGAAGAGGACGGGATGCGCCAAAGAACCGCGAAAGCTCGTCCAGTGGTCGATGACGCCATGGAGTCGACCGTCGCGAGACGGCCACGGCGACACCGGGCGACCGGCGGTATGGAGGGGAAACAGGAATCCCCTCGCTCAATCGTAGCACCCTAAACCCTAACTTTCTAAATTTGATCAAATTCTCCCAAAATTTGAACTGAACTTGAAAAACTCCAAAAGCAACTTAGCCTAATTTTTCAAGATCTACAATTTTCACAATTGGAAGATTTTCAATTTCGCCTCTAAATAAGACTTTTTGAAATGGGGTTAAAAAAGGGATAAATTTGAATTCAAAATTATTTTTAAAATTACTCAAAAACTTGAAAAACTTTGTACATATCTTTTGTTCATCAAGAGAAGATCTACAAAGTAGCTTTTGGAAGTTTTGTCAAATTTTGCATAGATTTTGAAATATGGAAAAGGGATAAAAGAGGGAATAGAAAATAGGGTTTTCGGTTCAATTCAAACTTGAATTTGATTCAAATTTCAGATTCCCAACCTATACTATCAAACCATAATCCAACAACTCAACCAACTATAACTAAACTTATTTTTGTCCAAACCATGGCTTAATCGGTAAGTAACACCGGGGTGTTACACCTCGGCCCCTTTAAGGCCGACCGCGGCCACCATGTCCTCATCATCGGCGTTGAGGGCTTGGCCCTTGCCTTTTCGGCTCTTGTCCTTCTTCTTCTTTTTCTTGTTTTTCCGAGGTTGGGAACCCTCGGGCTCCTCCTCCTTGCGCTTTTCTTTGCCCGAGCCCGATTGAACGAGCCCCGACAAAATTCTCCTCTCCGCTAGCGAACTTGGTGGCGATGTCCATGAGCTCGTTCGCCTCGGTTGAGTCCGTCGCCCCAGCTTCTTCATGAGATCTCGACAAGTGGTGCCGGCCAAGAAGGCCCCTATGATGTCTCGATCCGTCACGTTAGGGAGCTCGGTCCGGCCGCTTGGAGAAGCGCCGATATAGTCGCGCGTAGGGACTGCGTCGGATTCTGCCGGCAGCTTTGGGAGGTCCCATGAGTTACCCGGGCGTAGGTACGTGCCCCCGAAGTTACCTCGGAAGGTTCTCACCAAGTCCGCCCGCTTTGATATGAGGTCGGGTGGAAGATGTTCCAACCAAGCTCTAGCGGACTTCCGGGAGAGGCCAGGGCAAATTTCTCGATTATTACTTTGTCATCGTGTGCCCGCAAACTGGCATGCCAGCCTATAGTAGTCCAGCCCACACCTCGGGACGAAGTTTCCCGTGTATTTCTCGAGGTGGCCGGGTGGCCACAGCCGCGGGGAGCGGTGCCCTCCCGATGTCCCTTGTGAAGGCCCGAGGCCCGGTGGATCGGGGAGTACCCTCGGTCCTCCGGCCGTGCTTGTGCGTCTCTTCCGCCGGCCGCCCCGAGGTGAGCCGCCCCGCGGCGAGCCCGCTGTCGCTCGATCATCCCCGAGGTCGAGGCGCCGGCCAGGCGGTCTTGACGTGGGGTCTTCTATGCGTTCCTGCATCAGGGCGGTTCTTTAACGGTTGTCATCTAGGCGTTCGAACCGGCCTTGCCGAGGCTCGGCTTTGATCAGGTCGGACGGAGTCCCCGCCGACTTTCGCCTCCGACTCTTCTCGTCAAAGTCGTGGACGCCACGCCCGATCCCGAAGCCGGAGCTCTCCCGCTGTGTACCCACGCCTGTCAAGGAGTTGTCGAAGGCCCTCGCCCGAATCGCCCTACCCTCGGCAGCGGAGGGCTTGGGCATTTCGCAAGGCATAGCATGGCGCGCCGCCACATTGAGGTCGGCTCGCCCGGGCCGCTTATGTTCGGAATGGCGTATCCCCGCTGGTCCGCCGTCGCTATGAGCCGGAGGTGCCTTGGCCGCTTGCTCGCGCCGAGCTTGCCCCCGTGGATGTTCCGCTTCCGCTGCCGCAGCCGCTACGATTCCCGCCGATCCGTCCGCAGATCCCGTGAGCCGCTACAAGCTTCGGGCCTGGGCAGCGGCGGCGCTGCCATCGCCGGATCGGGCGGAAGCCGCTGGTGCCGGAGCTCGTCGCTGGCAGATGTCCGCATCCCTTCGTCCGAGACGCTGAATCGCTATCTGGCGCGGAGCTCGACGCGGAAGCATTCCCGCGCGTCATAGTAGTCGCCCCGCCATCGGCACCCGAGCGCCGAACGCTGCGAGGTTCCTCCGCTTCGATGGTAGAGCGAGTCCGCGAGCCCCGACCGTGCCCCAATCGTGTTCGGACGAGGAGGCCGGACGGGTCGTGGCAAAGATCCTTCCGGAGGATACGCCGTCCGAAAGTGATTGTCCATGGGATAGCCGCGCTTCGACGGGGGGGCCCGCGCTGGCTGGGCGGCTTCGATCAAGGTCTCCCCGCCGGCGCGGATTCACCGATTCCTTCCAGCATCACCGGCGGATGGGTCCTCCCCGACGATTAGGTTTCGGGTATCCCGCCACGCGGGCGGCGGGTAAGGATCTTCCCGGGCCTAGGGTTCCTTCGGCGCCGGGACGCGTACGACGGATTCGTAACTGCTGTTTGACGCCGCTCGGCGCCGGTGGGTCCGCCTTTGCCCGCCTCGCTCCGACCGCGGATGATGGGCATGCCGCAAGCGATGCGCCTCCTTTCGCCCGCATGTCGCGTAAGGATCATCTCGTAGTCGGGCCGAAAGTGCCACGAATGCCGTTCCCGAAGAACAAGGTGTTCCGCTGCTGGAGCTCGTGCTCCGGGGAAAGCGTGGTGGAAACGAAGGTGAAAACGCCATGAGGGCCGACGGAGATGTGGATTGCACACGCTCCCCTACCGGCGCGCCAACCGCCGGGCGCCCGAGAACTGGGGGTGCCTCGGGTACCGCAATAAAGAATTTATATGCCGTGTGCCTCCCTCCCTCGATGGCGTAGCGCAAGATGGACACGACACGGCGAATTTATCCTAGTTCAGGCCAACGGGCCCTACGCCCAGATGGGGTGTGTCCCCTTCGTGTTACCTCGAGCTCAAAGGTGAGCTCGTAGTAGGGGTTACAAGCGGTGTGAGGGAGAGACGCTTAGTCTCAAGCCCCACGATCGTGGTTGTGGTGGTGGTGGTGGATGCTTTTCTCCGCGGCGGATCCAAAATCCCGCCCCCTCTAATGGGGCATTACTCTCCCTTTTATAGAGGGAAGAGAGAAGTAATGTTTACATAGGTGGACGCCTAGGTGGCTAATTCGAGGCTATACCGGTTGCATGTGGGCGGCCGAGGGTTGGTTGGCTTGGCTGCCGCTGATGAAGACACGCTGCCCCGATCCGGGATGGTGGACGTGCCGCCCCCGTGCGCCCCGAGGACTGCGGAGAGGCGTCCCTCACAATCCCGCATGCATGGCGGGGCCGGTCCCAGGGTTACCGGGTTATGCGGTCGAGCCCGGTGGGTCCGCCCAACGGGCGCTCTTTGGCGGTGCTTCGGGAAATGAACAGTGTCATTCTGGTTTCCCGCGGCCGGGTGGCGTAATACGCCACCGGCTCAGCCTTGTGTCCCATCAACCGGATTGGGAAGCGATTCGCAGCCGATTTGATCGGGCGTAATCGATGGCACTGGCGCCTCGTCTCCGCGGGTAACGCATTGAATGCGGGCGGCTTCCCTTCCTCCGCATCTAACCTCCCATGCCCGAAGGTATCGACCTTGGGTGAGTCAAGGGGCTACCTCGCCCGAGGATGGAGAGCTGGGTCTCCCTCGCCGAGGCGGAGATTTTGGCGCCCGAGGGTGGTGAGCTAGGCCACCCTGACGAGGCGGAGATTTCTCCGGGATCGGTGAGCTAGGCCGCCTCGCGAAACGGAGATTCAGGCTTAGCCCGAGCCTTGGTTCGGCCGTAGATTACGTGGAGCGTCCGGTCGCCGCCTTTGTAAAGGTTCATGACCTTGTCCTTCGTGAGCGTAGCGAGCTCTTTTCGGGCGTGGTGACTCCGCTTTGGGCGCTTGGGGCCGCTTGTGGGCGCCCATGGGCCGACTCCGCCGTCATGTATACGCCGTGGCTCTTTGGCTCGTCCATCGTCCGTCGGGCCGCCCTTTTTATGCGGGATGATAGCAAAGCTAGGTTTTACCGGGCCTTGACAGTCGGGCGGATTCTCGTTGTTTGAGAATGTCTCGGGGCCCAATATTTAGGTCCCCGACAAATATGCTCTCACAAATTGCCACGTAGGATGAGAAGGAGCCGATGAAGCTACTATTTTTTGCTCCACCATATCTCAAACTTTTGTGAGAGCACGATTTAAGGAGCTTCTTGATAGGAGCTGATTTGTTTTACCCGCTTTGGCACAAAACGGCTCCAAAAAGCTCTTGAAGCCATTGGAGAAGTCGTGCCAAACGGGGCCTAAATCTTTAACATGAGACAAAGTCTATAACCAATTAACCATGCATAAGGTCACTCACCATCCTATTTATTACGCTTCAATTTATTGTACTTTTTGATATGTGACGGAGGGAGAAAAACTAAAATTTGAAGTCTTATTTAAACACCAATTCTTCTCCCCGTTGTTCAAGTTGCAAAATCTTTGGCCCTTCATTTCCGTGCGGGGAGACCCAGCCACACGCCGCCGGGCAACTCCTCCCTTGCCGGGCGAGGCTCTCACCACCCCCACGGGTGACCATCATGCACCAGCGATCAACTCCCTCTTCTCCTCCCCATCTCACCCCTCCACGGCTCCACCGCCACCTTCCTCGCTATTTCTTCGGTGAGGTTCCGGACGAGCCGCCCGGGTCGGCGTGGTGGATCCGTGCCCCTAGTGGCCTCTCTCGCATAATGACCTTCAGTTTGATGGCGGGCCATGTCGGCCCGCCGGTTTCAACTCTAGTGAGTCGGATCCGGCGCTGGTGGTGCCCCCTCGCCCTCCTCGGTGGCGGGCGACGTGTCCTTGTTTGGGCGGCGGGGTGGGCCCGTGGGTGTGTCTTTTCATGCGCGACGGCTAGCGTGGCAAAGATGGTGCGTGCCAAGGTTCTCATATGAAAATCTTGCTTGGTCTCCTACTACCGCCGGTGCTATGGTGCATAGTTCTTTTCTAGGGCGCTGCGGTGAGAATCTCAACCTCCAAGGTTTGCTCCAGGTGGAAACCGAAGAACTGATTTGTTTGTTCGGGTGACGAGCATCTTGATGTTGTCTTCTTGTTGGGGCGTAGGTATGGAGACCTTGAGAGGACGATCTTGGCCTTTGTGGAGGGATGAAGAGAGCTGGCAGACAACAGGTGATCTGAACATCAAGTTTCTAAGTAGATGTGTGATGTGACGGATTAGTGCTTACGCGAAGTTGTTACAAGATTGGAGTTGGAGTTGGAGCGAAGAAGAAGAAGGAAGCTTAGTCTTCTAGTTTTCTACCTTTGTCTTTCTTTTATTTTTTCTTGTTTTGTGTACTCCCTCATATGAGTTTTAGAGTCCAAGAACTCTTGTAATGTTTTTTGGCTGTATATTGAGAAATATCCTTTATCTAAAAAAAATGATACCTTCGAGGTAATAAATAATCTTAAACTATATGATAGAGTTTACATGGTGAGTGTCCTTACGTGTCTGATACTACACATCAAAGACACAAGCATATCTGTAACATCTCCGAATAAACACTTTAGAGATGGTTTTTATATCCTTGTCTGTGATATCGATCATAGATGTTTTTTTCCTTGGTGGTCAGAGAGGAGAATAACACGTCACTAATTAAGGATAGTTGTCCACATCACAGGCTTCAATTAGAGACACTTCATTTCCGATGACTAATACTTTTTTGCGTAGTTGAGGTATGTGCTGAATAATCATTTCTGTTTCATGGTGACTCGGAAAAAATTGGTTTGTAGGTAAAAGAACAAGAAGAGGCTATTCTGCCCACAGTTTAAAGGTAGTGTCATGTAGAGAAGATGAACGCTATTATGAAAGTAAAGAGAAAGAGCATCGGTCAAATTAATCAAACACGATACAGAAAACTCAGCCAAATAAAGAGAAGATAATTTACAAACAAAGGACGAATTTTGGGTGTCAAGATGGCCAAGTCGTCTAGAACTTGCAAATGTATTAGATAAGATTAAAAAAACTTTGATCTAAAAGTACGAAATATAATATACATTTTCCCCTACTTGGACAATGTAACATGGCATGCTTTGGTCGATCCTGGCAAATGAGATTGATGCTTCCAGCTCCTTCTAGCTCCTGTTTTGTTTAACAGAAAAATATTAATAACGGCGGCAGCAGTAGCAGGCTAGCAGCAGCTGAGGATCGGAAATAAAGTTGGTCAGCAGCACAGACATGACGAGATCGAATTGAACTTGTAGAATATGCTCCATCCACGCGTGATCCTATGCGTGTCAAACCTTTGAAATCTTTTTGCTCGATCTGAAAATAAAAATCTTAGCGTGGCAGTGACAGGGAAACCATTGGATTCTTGTGCCGAACCTGGAGAAACCCATGACCATGAATTATAGGATCTCGGACCGGCCGGTATAGCTTAGAAACTTTGGGGCACAGGAGTAGGAGTATTAGAGTAATAAAAAAGCTGCTGGTGTTGGAAAGTTTGTCTGTACTTCGGGTATGGGGAAACAAACTGCCGCCCGGCCTTTACAATGCTTAATTATTCTTGCAACGAAAAGAGTACTCAGTTTATTTAGTAATTTTATGCCTGAACCTGAACCGGGAGTCGTCCGAGTGTACTAATATAATCAGTTTGTTTTGACCTACATACGGTGCAAATAGTTTAACCAGCAGTCCTGCCATAGTACATAAAAAGCATTGTTGGTCAGGCAAAATTAAATGTTTTTTTGGTAGGGTTCGATAAAGAGAAAAGATTATATTTACATGCAAACTTAAATTTATATCAAGTTTTGTAAGTTATTTGTTGAAAAGAAGATCGATCACCAATCGATTTGTAGTGTAACGTATATGAGCTTGATATTCTTAGACTTATTGCTGAAAATGCACTCGTAATATCTACTCACGCTGGCTGCGTGATGTTTTTTATTGGGGGGAAAGACAGGGGCATGCGGCCGGCGTTGTGGGCCTGTAGGCTGTAGCACTGTACCGGTTGATGAATGAACGAGGCCCTGCAGTTGCAACCACCGAATCTAAGAGCAGGTTGATAATAAGCTTGGCTATAAAGCTGCCCAAATCAACAAAAGACCAACAATAAATAGTGCCCATACAACAATCAAATCTCTCCTTTTATTATAAATATATTTTTTATTACATTAGGGACCACACACCCATCCATGGTGCAGTATGGTTGGCTGCTAGCAGCTGCATGCACCAGTCACAGCGACAAAAGCGAACAGGCATGGCTAGTGGCGGGACCCACTACACGGGAATGTGTGAAGCGCTCGGCGCTGGAAGTATCGCCAAGCAAATTCTCTCTCCTCTATTCTCTCCTCCACCTATACATTTCGTTTTGATGTGCTTCTTGCTTAAGTCGCTCGATGTGTATCATTAGATTTCGCTCTAAGTATTCTAGCTCCTCAAGCAATGCCACACCCGGAGGCCGTGGAGCCCCAAAAGGAGCAGCATGAAGCGAGATGTATGGCCGGCCCCTTGTCCGGGCACCATTATTGTACTACTCCTACACGAGTAGCTTAGCTTTATTATTTCTAGGTCTCTCTCCGATTATAATAGTTTCAAGCACAACATTCCGCTGCGCCGCCGGTGTTTCTTATGTGTATATGTATGTATATACACCGGCCACATGAATATGTGTACGTATACATGGCCGGCATTTACAGTACGTATGTATGTATACTTTTTTTTGTATGATAGGCGATTCAAAGGCCACGTAACGTACTGTTACGAGCGGCGAGAATGTGCCACAGTGAGACGACACGACAGGACAGGACCATCACATCACATCACAGCAGGTTTAGCAAGTCTGGTGCTTGCAGCACCGACGAATGCCTCCGATCGATCACGGTCAGGGGCCGCCATGACCTGCTGCCGATCCAGGTCCGATCGACAACGCTGTACCCCTGTGTACACCGTACCCTTGGCTTCCAGAGAATTCACACGCACTCTATTTTACTAAGTTTTATTACTTATATATATATATGTACATATAAGTATACACTAGGAAAATGCCCGCTCGTTACCAATGGGTATACAATTTATAATTGAATCACACAACAACATGCGGTTTGGACATTTATTCACCATTGACATTATTTGTTATCTTGAACCAAACTCTATAACTTGTTTAGACATGCTCTAATCGGTTATATAGTCATATACGACCCTTTGAGATTTATTCAACAAAAAAGTCTACTTAAGACCTCAATCTACTGGTAGTTGTCTACTTCAATCCACTCAGTTATAAACTATGTATTTTGTCCCATTAAACTATTGAAAACTATCTAATTAACCCCTTAAGGTGGTTTTAAAAAATTGGTTTTACTAATATGACATGTTAAAGTCTACATAACCTCATAACATCAATAAAATTCAAAATGCTCCCTAGATTGTCACATAGGGTCCCTTTGGACATATTATCCAACTATATGTAAGAACCCATGTTTGCACGCAAACCCATTGATTTCTACCTCTCGCTACTCTTTCAAGACTTGAGTCACTGCCTAATAAGCACCATACCATCTCTTAAGACATTTGCCTTTTACCCAAGGAGTAGTACTTGCTTAGTCTTTACAGGACTAATCTTCAAAACGCATGCCTCGTTCGTTCTACTCGTGACAATCCTCCAAAGCAAACATACACACAGCAAGCAAAAAAAAAAATACACAAAGTTATTATAATGAGAATACTAATAGATGGCCTGGAGCATAACATGGCACCAACACGAAACAACGGGAGTCCTAGCGTCACTTGGAGAAATACTGGAGGCGAAGCCAATCCGTTCTGTCTTCCAATTTCATTGATGAAATCTTGGTTCCGCTCAGATAGAGGATTATTGAGGCGCAAAATTCCTGCTGCCACTCCCCATCGACCACTGCACGCAACAGTGGCCGGCTTCCGCGCCGCCGGTCGCCGAGCGCTCCAGGCCCCAACCTGCCACTTAAGGACGCCGGACGTCCTCCACTGACCACTGCTCCGGCGGCCGTTGTCGCCGCCCACGTCAAACGCTAGCTGCAGATCACCCTCAATGTCAATAGAAGGAAATTACAAACGAAATCTTTAAATTTTACTATGATGAATAATGGATCGACAGCAGGTAGGGCCGAACCAGGGCCGTCGCGGCTTCGTCGCCGCCAGGCGCCGACTGCTATGGTTGGGCTGGGGGCAGTGCCGACGCCGCGCACGGCGAGGAACGAGGGGTCCATGTCGCCGTGCCCACGAGAATCGCTGAGACGCGGAGGGAGAAATTGTCGTGCGCCCGTGCCGCTGCATCACCGACCTCTGCTTCCTCCCTTTCTTCCGCGCCGACGAGCGCGCCGAGGCTCCTGCCCATGGGCGTGGCCGCTACGTCCGTAGCACGGCGGCCTTCCCTTCAGCGGGGTGCACGGGCGCCGGTGGCAGCGACAGCAGGCCCGGTCGATGGCTGGCCCAGTCAAAACACAAACACGGACGCGCTGCCAACGTCGCCTCTACCGCCTCCAAGTGTCGGCCTGCGCCTCCAGCCCTCGGACTAACCACAATTACTAGCCCATTAGACATTAGTAAACGTTTAACACTGCTCTGGATTCGGCCGCCGGACCCGGCCATGCAGATTAATGTAAGCCACGAGCGTGCGCGCCCAGCTGCGTCGTGCGTGTACACGCCCAGCCGGGTATACTATACGGGAATACCCGCGCGCGGCCCTAACGGCTGCAGCTAGCGCCACCGCGTCGATCGCCACGCCATGCCACTGCCCACGGCTATATATAGACCACGGTCGCACGGGCAGAAAGCACACCACACAGCACACTGCTAGCTACCTAGCCAGACCCCCATCGGCAGCTAGAGGCTAGAGCTGAGCTTCCTCCGCGTTCCTGCAGCCTGCACCAGGAGCCAGCCAGCCATGCCGGCCTTCGCGGGGAGCACAGCGGAGCCGCCGCTGGCAGACAGCTACTACGCGCTAGTCCGCCGCGGCGGTGGCGGCGGCAATGATGATGAAGGCGCCTGCGGCTACACGGCGTCAACAACAGTGCCATCCGACACCGAAGGCGTCGTCTCATCGCCCGTGGCGGAGTGCGAGCTCCCGATGATCGACGTCGGGTGCCTGACGAGCGGCTCGTCGTCGTCGACGGAGGCGGAGCGCGCGGCGTGCGCGGCCGCCATGGCGCGCGCCGCCGAGGAGTGGGGCTTCTTCCAGGTGCGCAACCACGGCGTGTCGCAGGAGCTCCTGGACGCCATGCGGCGGGAGCAGGCGCGCCTCTTCCGCCTGCCGTTCGAGGCCAAGGCCAAGGCCGGCCTGCTCAACCACTCCTACCGCTGGGGCACACCCACCGCCACGTCCACGCACCAGCTGTCCTGGTCCGAGGCCTTCCACGTCCCGCTCGCCGGCGTCGCCGCCGCCGACGCCACCTGCTGTGACTTCGGCGAACTCACCACCCTCAGGTTCGTAATACCGACATACATACGTGTACGTGTGTAGTATATATCGCTTCTTCTCTTCACTGAGAACGTACTAAATTGTTCTCAAATAAAATGAATGGAAGTGTTACTTTTTATTAGACATCCTATAAATAGTTTAGGAGAAATTCTAGTAGTTATCAAGACATCCTTAGTAATGGAAATTTATAAATAGCGAACTAAATAAAATATAAAATATAAAAAATTAAAAAAAAAATAAACGCTATAGTGGAAAATTACATGAGAGATATTACTAGGAGATCATGCTAAACGAGCTATTTGGGTCGCTAGCTCCTTAATAGCCAATGAATGGAAGTGTTATTTTTTATTAATTATATGTCTCATCTAGCTAGCTATTTATAATTTGTCACCGCCTCAATGAAGTTTCATAAGAGTTTTATGGGCATTAATTAGGCTGATGTGACACCGTATTAATGATGAGAGAGGTGATAGGAGTTTCATGGGAGTAGAGAGAGTTTTATGGGGATGAAACTCTTCTGCAAGACCGCTTTCCAAAATCTAGATGTGTTGGAAACGTGACATTAAACCCCCATTGAGACCTCGACCTTAAAGACACATCCTCATATCCAATAGAATTCCTTTTAGACTAGCGATTTGCAACCATTGGAGATGCACTAAGAGGCTATTTGGATCCATTGCCACTAAAGACTAAAATTTTTTAGAGCCTCCTTTGGTGCTAAAAAAAGTTTTTAGCTTATATCATAGACTTTAACACTCCTAAAAGAATGCTAAAATGAAGTGTTAAAGTTGTGCAATCAAGGACTAATAAGTATGAACGACAACTCCCCAATTAGCTAAACTACAAGTACCATGCTTTTTTTTTTTTTTTTTGTGCCTAGTTTTTTTAGGAACTAGCTTACAGCGCTCGACATGTGTCTACCCCGGATCAGGTTCTTCTATTCTATTTCTCTCTCTCTCTCTCGTGCAAGTTGAACTAGCTAGTTCTGCCCAGCATTTTTCAAGTACCAGGAATAATATGTTGCCAAAAATAAAAAAGTACCAAGAATAATATCTATAGAAAAAGCTTTCCCATCCTAGAGGGCCGGGACTGACTGGTAACTGATGATAAATAAATATATGATTCGATAGGGTTGCATGACTACGACGCTGAGTAGCTAGTGCGCGCGGCAGAATAAGTACCAGTAGCTAAGACGACGTAATTTGGCCGGGAAAAGGATTGACACGCTTCAATTTACGGCGGTTAATAATCTGACTAGGCACCATCATCGTGAACCAAAGTAGTGGCTGGTGGGCTGCAATTGTATAGCTCACGTCTGTCTGGTGTCCATCAGTGGATACTGATACAAAGCTAGTCGTTGACCCATGATATATATGATCGAGTAGTGCAACTAGGTACATGATTGATTTACTACTAATTATGCAATTTTCACAGTTAGATTATATTACAGCTAGTATAATAAGTGTGCATGTGTCGTATCAGTGGTCCTCTCATGGGTCTAGTAAAAATGGGATTTTTATCCAAGCTGGCTTGGGGTATTTGGTGACCACACAATCAATCAAGTCAACTAGTGAAGCATGGATTTCTTTTCGTCCATATAAGAAATTATTTTCTATTATTTATTTTTTACTATAGTGTATATATAAGAAATTAATTTGATTTCCCAATAATAATTGGCCGGGCTCGCTCGAAGCATTGAATCTTGTTAGTACTAGTTGCATATTTATTATATAGAAATAAAATATGGAGAAATCATTAAGGTCTTCAGGTCGGCACAACAATATATTATATCTATTTAGGACCTACAGTTGCTATATCATATCATCATATATATATATATATATATATATAAAGAAGAAAGAGAGAAGTGATGGTGTGTGCCGACGTCGCAGCAGGGATGTGACTCGAGAGGTGGCGGGCGCCATGTCAAAGCTGGCCGGCACGCTGGCGCGCGTCCTGGCTGAGGAGGCCCTCGTGGGTGCCGGCGAGCGCTTCCCGGCAGGGTGCGACGAGACGACGTGCTTCCTGCGGCTGAACCGGTACCCGGCGTGCCCCATCTCCGGCGACGCCTTGGGCCTGGTCCCGCACACGGACAGCGACTTCCTCACCGTGCTGTGCCAGGACCAGCAGGTCGGCGGCCTGCAGCTCATGAAGGGGGGGGCAGGTGGGTGGCCGTCAAGCCAATCCCCGGCGCACTCATCGTCAACATCGGGGACCTCTTCCAGGTACTACGCCCATCATTTCCCACGTTGGATATATCCTAGCTGTGTGTGTGCTTTAATTTTCCGCGATTCCTTCCATCCCTTTGCCGAGATCCATGGCTCGATATATCGTCGTCGTCGTCATCCTAGCTACTACCTACCGGCAGCAAAGCCCACACCAACGATAGATCGATCGTTTTCCCGGCAGCAAAGCCCACACCAACGATCGATCGATCGTTTTCTGCATGAGAAGAAATTATGACATCTATCACTCATCACAAGCTACTTACAGAATCTAGTATATGAAGTTATGAATAATTATTATAATATTTTTCGATTCCAAGTCTTGAAAAAGTGGATGGGCCTTGCTGTCGCGTCGTCGGAACGTACATGCATGCACATGTACTGCTGCTTTTTTCTGCTAAAAAACGTACTGCTGCTGCATGAGCTGTGCTAACGAAAAGTCTACGATCGAGCTGAGCATTATTATTCATTCGTTCGATCGATCGTTCGTGGGACAGGAAAACATTGCAGTACCCAACCTCACCTGTCCATGCATGATACACACACACACACACTCACATCGATCGCCACATGGTGTATTTGCAGCTTTTGCGAGCTGAGGGAACCAATGCAATGGGAGATCGATCGCTCTATGACGCCTAGTACAACTACTATATGGAGTAGTACTATAAAGTGATTGCCATTATCCAAAAAGAGAGATTATAGACCAAACTTACAATGTACTCCAGCACAGTAGTCTAGTAGTAGGACCATCAGCTAGCTCTCATGCATTACAAACTTACGCATATATATATGCTGCTTGTGTTTTACGACCTGTCAGCATATATCGACTATGCATAGTATGCATTCTGATCAATGGTGGCCTACTCCTCGATCTTAGTGTTTTTGGTGTGTGGTTGGTTGCATTTTGAAGGCGTGGAGCAACAACAGATACAAGAGCGTGGAGCACAAGGTGATGACCAACGCCAAGATGGAGCGCTACTCCGTTGCCTACTTCCTTTGCCCGTCCTACGATTCGCCAATCGGCACGTGCGAGGAGCCGTCTCTCTACAGGCCATTCACCTTCGGAGAGTACAGGCGAAAGGTGCAAGAAGATGTCAAGAGGATCGGGAAGAAGGTCGGCCTCCCTCATTTTCTCGTCTAGTAGTTGTAATTTTGGACCATGTCAACAACGTACGTACGCATGTTTCTTTCTGTATACCTGCAGCTCAAGTGTGTATGTGTGTGTGTGTGTGTGTACAATTAATATCGAGAGTGCAGTTGTGCTGTGTGATATTAATTGGTATAGACATTAATATAAGTACTAATTTGTAGCTTAATTTTATGTAGCTTTAGCAGCATACAAGATTGTAGTAGGATGTAGAGCGTGCATATATCTTAGTATAACGATCGTGTCCGATGATAAGGAGACGATCATTTTGTGTTTTTCATTTCTCAGTGTGAATTGTTTTCCTGTATAAGAATGAAGAAGTTACATGTAGGCTGGTGGAGATTTTATTACACTACTACTGGTTTTTTTAACCATAACGGTTTTTGCAACCACCACAGATTATGTATATGTGTGTTGATCGGTCATAGTTGTGATATAGGCGTTGACATCCTTTTTTTTAAGGCAAATCTGTTATATTATTAAAAAATAATTATATAATCCTATTAAGCTAATGCATAATTCGGCAAAAAGAAACAAATCAACAAAATGTCTGATGAACTTTTAATAATGTATTTAGGATCGCAGAACAACCTATTTTGATATCCTCATACTAAAGGCAAAAATTAATATTAAGGCTGACATAAAAAAGGATAATATAAGTAGTTGAAGACCCATTTCTAGAATTCATAAAATTAAGCATTATTAACACATACTAATGGTACAATATATACACTTAGCTATTCAACTACATATAGTCATTCCACCTATAAAAGGAGGCCCTCTCCCCCTCATTCAACACACACCACACAATGTAGCCTCTCTCTTCTTCTTCTTCTTCTTCTTCTTCTTCTTCTTCTTCT
This sequence comes from Hyparrhenia diplandra, assembly GCA_015847255.1. Classification (NCBI taxonomy): domain Eukaryota; kingdom Viridiplantae; phylum Streptophyta; class Magnoliopsida; order Poales; family Poaceae; genus Hyparrhenia; species Hyparrhenia diplandra. The sequence goes on along the minus strand of JADLZK010011518.1, from coordinate 7,493 downwards.
TCTTCTTCTTCTTCTTCTTCTTCTCCCTTTCTTCTTCTTCTTCTTCTTCTTCTTCTTCTCCTTCTTCTTAGTTTGTACTTAGGAGGAGTTTGGCAAGGATTAATAAAGGAGAGCAAGACATTTTGGAGCTATTCGGTATGAGCAATTTAGAGTTCTTCATCTTGTTCTTGTTCTCTACTTATCAATATAGTCATGTTCTTGAATTAGAGCAAAGTCCTTATGACATAATCTTGATTGATGAACTAGTATATAGTTTCTATATCATGATCTTGTCTTATGGAACATCGTGCTTAATTTATCATACATACATGTTTAGACCAAGAGCTAGATCGATATGATGAGTTCTACCTAGAGTTAGACTTGGTTGATGTCGGGTTGCGGGATTGATAGTCGCTTTCCTTCGGGCGGTGCTCGGTAGAAGGACCCCCGGGGACGGGTAAGCCTTGTATACACGCCGTAGTAATAATCACTAGTGTAGACGTGGTGTCTAGACTAAGGGTTTTCTATCTTTTGTGGCGCATCCCACGGTTGAGGGGGTAGGCGGCCGGGTTGTGACAACCTTGTCCGGTCCCTTGTAATCCCCCACGCTCGGGTGTGGCGCGAAAGGCTAAATGCCGGTCTCCATCCCGCCATGGGCGTTGCCTGGTGCCCGAAGTAATTCAAAGAGACCTTGGCTTTCTTGAACTAGAATCTCTAACAAGAAAAACATGTGTGTATCTGCTATCTTGACATGACTATCTAGGATATGCCTGCTCCATATTAGATTTATTCTTTTATTCATTATTTTACCTTTATCCTTGAGATTGGCTTGAGTGTGTGTGTCAAGTTATCCTATTACCTATCTTATTTTATCCCTATTATAAACATTGGTCTATTATACATTCGTGTTATCTTGACCATGTCCGAATTAGAGACTTTTACACCATGCCTTCCTTTGAGAAAAATATAAATAACGATACCTCAATACTTCCTGTGAAATGCTACAATGATAGATCCGTGCGCTTATGGATGAATATCTTATTTGACAAGGTCTATTACCGTTGATGTACCTAGTGTAATCACCGACATGGTGGTTTCACTTAGGAATGTCAACGGCGCATTTCTCGCGCCAAGTTATTAGAGATGGGTTCTAAACCTCGTTTCTAGTGATTGCGCTTAAAAAAATGCAACAAACATTTCTCGGCGCCGCTTCTGAAGGCGTTGGTTAAAGGGATGATCTATTAGGACATGTTCCCGATAATATGCATGTGTAGTGATCTTTGTTCATCTTAGGTTTATCTTAAAAAAATTAAAATTAACTTTAAAAAATCTTATAAATAAAAAGCAAGGATATGTTATCAAGTTAGTATGCACCTTCGGTATTCTTGTCACTAACCATTTTAAGTGGAGACTAAGAAGAACAAAGGAGCACGCGATGCTTGAAAACATGGGGCTACATCAAGAAAACTTTGATGCTCTTGGGCGGAGGAACGCACTCAAAAGGAGACCACGACCTTGCACACTCGACTTTTTCATGAAAGTACAAGTGTGAGAGGGAGGACGGTGATAATATCAAGTTCCACGCACAAGGGGATCATAAAAAAAAAAAAAAGAAAGAAGTGAAAAAAAAAGAGAGAGAGAAAAAAGAGAGAGATAAATAAGAGATTAGCCTCCCTTGCTATAAAAAAGGAAAAGAAAAAAAAAAAAAGGAGATATATATAGAAAAAAAAAAAAAGAAGAGAAGTATTATCGAAAAAGAAAAAGTGTTGCGTAAAAAAAAAAAAAAAAAAAAAAAAAAAAGAAGTTTAATAAGAGGAGAGAGGAGCAGGTTGGCCCCACAAGATCAAAAATAAACAAGAAGGCACCCGACTCCACCCAACATTGCTTCCATGTAAGCAAGAAGGGATCTTTTCTCTCCCAAGACCGTTGTTGCACACAGGTGAGTTTGGTGCCGCCTCCCTCTACTCAAGTGTGAGGAAGTCATTACCAAATCAAGTTTATCACGCTACCGATGCAGCAATTATGAACTCTATCCTTAAGCCGTCGGTCCAAGTACACTCGGGTATGCAAAGGTCCAATAATAAAAAAAAAAAAAAAAAAAGAGAAGTAAAGGAAAGGAGGAACATCCTCCTTGAAGCCTTTGTGACCACTAAGGCCCATGGTCAATATACACTACATGTGTGTATCACCTAAGCCTTGTGGCCCGCCTGAGATGGATCATCAAACTACCACCGCTGAGTTTCAACATCTTGCCTTCAGGCGTGGTTGGTACACACACTCGGGTACACAAAGGTAATAATTCACCAATTCTTTTTACTCATACTTATCTCCATATATATATATATATATAAAAAATATTTCATCATGGAGATAAAACAAGGCTAGACTTATATTGCATCTTTATCTTAGCCTTGTTTGAGTTTGAAAAGTTTGGTGAAGCTTTTGTCCTCCCTTTATAATAAATTTAAAAAAAAATCTTGAACACCTAGCTTGCTCGAAATGCTCCTTCCTCGCATATGCTTTGAATTTTGGTAATCACGGAGGATGGTAAGTCCACTCGTGAATCTACCCTATACTAACCATGTAGGAAAAGTCAAAGAGCACGAGGCTAAAAACCGAGCATCCAATGAGCATTGAGCTAGCTTGGGGAGGACCCTACCAAGGTAATGAGAAACCTACACTCTCATCCTCTGTCCATTACCTTCAAAAAAAATGTGTTTAAAATTTTTTTTATCAAAATAAACAAAAATATTTACTACACAAAAATCTATAAGTAAATATTTTCGAAAAACTAAAATAAAAATCTTTATAAATAAAATAAATTCTTCTATAAAAAAAAAGAAAAAAAAATATATTTTCCTCAATAAAACATATTTTCTCGAATAAATTTTTAGTATATAAAAAAACTATAATCATTCTCGTTAAGCCTTGCAACACCTTTATCTCCATTGGATGAATCTTGTTTTCATTTCATGCGTCCTTTTTCTATGTTGGCATGTTTTGATTTGGAAGTTTTGGTTATTCAATGATCATACTTCCATAGGCGTTTTGAATTAAGCATGGTGCTTAGGTCAAAAAGTCTACCCTAATCGATTAGACGTAGAGTCGAAGTTTGATTATTGAATCGAGTGCTAGTGTAGAATTTGGTCGACCATATGGACTAACCCGCGTGCGAATTTATCAACATCATAAGGGTAAGTCCAAGAGATGACAATGGAGATCGTGGTTGTTTGGTGAACCAAAAAAAAAAAAAAAAAAGTAATGATAATGATAAAATAAAAATAAATAAATAAATAAATAAATAAAAAACCTTTGAAACCCCAAGAATGGTTGTCCCGCTCTTCCAAGATCATCACAAGACAAGTTTGGGGAGTCTCCCCGCACGCTCAAAAGACGATGTTAATCAAAGATCCATTCATGGCGTTCACAAGCTAGCAACGCTCATAAACCGAAGGTAAGTCAAAAAGTCGGCTTGGGGAGGACTCCCACAAAGGTAACTTGTATCTCACATTCCATTCAGTTATTTTCTTATCCTATATGAATGATGAGGTATGAGAATAAACAAAAAAAAAAAAAAAGAGGGAAGAAGAGAGAGAGAGAGGAGACTTATTCCACTCCATATATATGTGTTGTAGAAATGTTTAGTTCTACTCCCCGTTGAAATGATGAATAGTTGCTCTATCTTATGTTTTGCCTCGTGGTCTAGTTTATAATTCGAATTTCTCTAAAGTTTGGGTTTAGTGGCTAAGTCTAAAAACTCATCCCGAAAAAAAAAAAAAAAACTGATTCATGTGGGTTGCATAGGCTCTATCTAGTCTAAGTTGTTGCCAAGTATGATATGGTACAAATGGATTTGCTATGATTTCGTCCAAAAAAGAAAACTTGACATCCGGAATCTAATTTGAAAGAAAAGAGAAATGATATGGCCTATGCTTAAAAAAAAAAAAAAAAAAAAAAAAAAAAAAGAAAAAAAAGAGATGAAAAATGGACATGTGTCCGAGGGCGAGTAGAGCCCACATCTCAAAAAAAAAAAAAGAGAGAGAGGAAATAAAAGACAAAAGTCTAGGGCGAAAGCAGCCCACCTCTCCAATATATAAATATATATATATATATAGCAATAAAGCCCATACTTTCTCGAAAAACAAAATAGAACTTAAATAAATAAATCCCGGATGAGAAAAGTTAATCAAAAGGATGAATGAAAAGTATTTCTGTTATAACCGCTCTATCGGCAACCGCCAAGACTTTGAGAAAAGCTAAAAAGCTCCGCTACGATGAAAGGTAATAAAGGGTGAGAAAAAGATGTGCCATTTTATTCAAACTCTAGTAGAAAATCTTATTATAACCCCGACACTTGTGAAACATAATCGCATAGTAGCAACTCCCCTCGATCAACAACCAAGTACTTATCTTTGCTCGAGGACGCCGCCAAAGGGTAAGCTTGGGGAGTTTGTTGATGGTCACTAACGACACTTTTTTTAACGTCAACATTCTACCAATAAGGGGTTCAAACTATACCTTACTACACACATATACATTTATTATTGACATATTTCCACTTGTAGTGTCTAAATTATTATTGTGCAGATTTATATAAGAAACAAGTGGAAAATGCACCAAAAGGCGCCTCCCCGAAAGCGCATTCTGGCGAGGAGCATCAAGCCCAAGGGAGAAATGGACCAAACACGCGAACCGGGCCGAGCAAACACCGCCACACAACTTTTCAAGCCCAAACACGCCAAACTGCCAAGGCCCGCCCGAACCGAAGCCCCCAGACAGTGCTTGCTACGCACCACCTGGTGCGCCGCACCCACCCCCGAGGCGCCTTCGGGCCCCAGGTTTGGCGGGCGGTGCATTACCTTCCATAACCGACCGTGGCCGACGTTGGTGGTCGGTTCAAGCAGATTTGGAAGGTGTCCAAGGACGGTTTTGGCTCCTTCCATGTGGGGGAGGGACATTTTCCAATGAGCCCCTCTCCTCTACCTATAAAAGGAGGCCCTCTCCCCCCTCATTCAACACACACCACACAATGTAGCCTCTCTCTTCTTCTTCTTCTTCTTCTTCTCCCTTTCTTCTTCTTCTTCTTCTTCTTCTCCCTTTCTTCTTCTTCTTCTTCTTCTTCTTCTTCTTCTTCTTTCTTTTTTTCTTCTTTTTATCCTTCTTCTTAGTTTGTACTTAGGAGGAGTTTGGCAAGGATTAATAAAGGAGAGCAAGACATTTTGGAGCTATTCGGTATGAGCAATTTAGAGTTCTTCATCTTGTTCTTGTTCTCTACTTATCAATATAGTCATGTTCTTGAATTAGAGCAAAGTCCTTATGACATAATCTTGATTGATGAACTAGTATATAGTTTCTATATCATGATCTTGTCTTATGGAACATCGTGCTTAATTTATCATACATACATGTTTAGACCAAGAGCTAGATCGATATGATGAGTTCTACCTAGAGTTAGACTTGGTTGATGTCGGGTTATGGGATTGATAGTCGTTCCTTCGGGCGTGCTCTCGTAGAAGGACCCCGGGGCCGGGTAAGCCTTGTATACACGCCGGAGTAATAATCACTAGTGTAGACGTGGTGTCTAGACTAAGGGTTTTCTATCTTTTGTGGCGCATCCCACGGTTGAGGGGGTAGGCGGGTTGGGTTGTGACGACCTTGTCCGTCCCTTGTAATCCCCCACGTTCGGGGTGTGGCGCAGTTGCTAAATGCCGGGTCTCCATCCCAGTTTAGGCATTGCCGGTGTCTCAAGTAATTCAACAGAGACCTTGGCTTTCTTGAACTAGAATCTCTAACAATAAAACATGTGTGTATCGCTATCTTGACATGACTATCTAGGATATGCCCCGCTCCATATTAGATTTATTCTTTTATTCATTATTTTACCTTTATCCTTGAGATTGGCTTGAGTGTGTGTGTCAAGTTATCCTATTACCTATCTTATTTTATCTCTATTATAAACATTGGTCTATTATACATTCGTGTTATCTTGACCATGTCCGAATTAGAGACTTTTACACCATGCCTTCCTTTGGAAAAAATATAAATAACGATACCCCTGAATACTTCCGGGTGAAATGCTACAATGATAGATCCGCGGCGCTTTTGCGGATGAATATCTTATTTGGCAAGGTCTATCACCGTTGATGTACCTAGTGTAATCACCGACATGGTGGTTTCACTTAGGAATGTCAACGGCGCATTTCTCTCGCGCCGTTATTAGAGAAGGGTTCTAAACCCATTTTAGTGATTGCGCTTAAGAAATGCAACAAATGGGTTTTTCTCCCTCTTTAGTGTGTTCTTGAGAGAGGCCAAATACCCGAAAAATTCGTGGGTATTTTTTTAAGATTTTTGAGTGGAAAGAGCAGCCCCAAAGCCTGCTTGTGTCCTCCGGGATTCATCTATTTGACCTGTGATTTTCGTGGCTCTTTGCTGTGAGTATTTTCCTCCTTTTTGTGCTTGACTGTGATCTGAAATCCACAAGATTTGAGTTGAGTTCGAGCCATGAATTTTTTTGGGAATAGGTCGTCTACTTCATGGAGATTATCTGAGTGAGATTTGGAGTCGACTTGTTTTGTTTTGGTCCGATTTCTGTCGGATTTTGGAGCTTGCGTTCTCTCTGTTCGTGAGTTCGCCAGTCTGTTGAAAGCGTCGGAGTTTCGTTGGGATGGCACCGCAGCAGCGCAACCAGCGCCGGCGCCCAGGTGTCGTGCGAGCTCAGTAGAGCGGCGCTTGCTGCTTGTTTCTGGTACCCAGCAGCTCGCTCAAGATCCGGTTTGTTCTAGCTGTGCGTGATTCAAGGTCACCCGTTGTTCGTCTTCCTTGGTTCCTGTGCGACGTACATAGTGCGAAGTAGAGAGCAGAATTTCCGACAAAGCATCTACCCTGTTTGCTTGTTCAGACAGCAGCAAGGGATTTGCATGTTCACATATTATTTTCTCCAGTCCCGAGGTGTTTCAATCAAGGCATAGTAATTGAGTTTTTTTATTTCTCTCTTGAGGAATCCGTTGCTTGCTTCCACGATGTTTGTTGAAGGCAACTTGTTACTCGTTTATTGATTTGTGATTGAGAAAAAAAAAGATTAGCTTTCCTGGCTTCTTTATGTTTTACCGAGCGGCAGGCAGCAGCTTTTAGCATTGGTTTTTGTGTTCTTCAGCATCGAAGTGCGGCACGGCAGTGAATTTCTCTTGCTCTGTTCTTGTTTGTGAATTCAGGTTGACTCTTCGGTATCTACTGCAGGTGTGACTCAAGCTGTTGCTGATTGGTAGGCCGTGCACCTTCGAGTGCCGCGCAAATCCATCATTCTTCTCGTGATCCGAATTGCAATCCGATTTTTTATGATGACTTTCTATCAATCCAGGGAATTTATCTAGGTACTCTCGTCACGAAGTTGGCGTTGGTATTTTAGATCCGAGAACTCACTTCTTCTCTATAGAAGTTGGGTGGCTCATTTTTCTCTCTCATCCGGTTCGATCTTTGCGCCTGGTCGTGGTGGTGTGATCTTTCGAGGTGTCCCG